>CM031241.1:367507602-368107602 GCA_018340775.1 Taxus wallichiana var. yunnanensis
AAGCTCCCAAATTTATAGGGAGGGGAAAGAGGAATAAAAAATGAGGTAGTAGTAGAAATAGTGGTATCAAGAGGAGTAGAGGAAACAATCCTTTGGGATTCCTCATAAGAAGAAAAAAAACAACATATCAAGATTTTTGGGATGCTCGGTAAGATAAGAATTAAGTTCTTTTATCTATCCTTGTTAGAAAAATTAAGAGAGGTACTAGCCATGATGGAAAGGGATATAACAAGGTAAGTATGAAAGGAATCAGGTTCACCAAATGATTGAATAGAATTTAAATCTAAGATAAGGACTTTGCTTATCGGATAGATACAACAATCAACAAACATGATCCAACAAAGGTAATGCAATCAAGAGTGATAGCTAGGGTTTAAGGAATGACTTAACTCGTATCTATAGGTTTTGATTGATTCATGACTAATGAAAAGGATGGAAAGAAATATTATGGACTGTATTAGCTCTGGGTATGATTATAGAAAGTAACAGTTTTAGGGACATGAGCGTTTGGAAGGGGACAAGCCGTCTAAGTGTTGGTTTCTATTTTTAGAACTGGTGTATTCATAATAGATTGGAACATATTTCTTTCTATGTCACTTAGTGTCACTCATTATTCATTTTAGGTCACATTAGATTCAATGTGTCTCACTGTACGTGTAAATAAACCCTAGATACTTGCACAATATTAAAGCACACATTAAATGAATAAAATATGCATATTTTTAAGTCAAATTGAGCTCGATGGTCACCCTAATGTGATTATCACCAAGCGCTGCACTACATTTTAGACAGTATGTAGTTCTTGTGTGTGTATGTGATTGAAGTAATGTCCCTTGAGTTAGGATTCCCTAATACAAGTTACACAAAAGAGATAAGGCTATAATGCTCTTTCTCAATTGTAAATGTGTGGCATGTAATTTAGAATAAACCATCCTATGTAGTGAAGTTGTAGTTCTAAAATGCATTCCTTGGTTTGTAGATAAAAAAAATTATCTCCTTATAATAGTATGTGCCTCTTGAATGCTTTACCCTCTAATGAGATTAAATAAGGCATGTATTTATATGATTCATTTGCTTAAGTTTTATCATAAAAAAGTGAAAGGCCAACCGGGAGAGGGATATAAGAAGACAAGAAAGAAGTAACATTACTCAAAAGGTCGGAAAAAAGGTAAAGAGGAAATAGGTGCCCAGGACGGGATAATAGCATCCGGGTGCTCCTATCCCTAATGGAAAGTCCCATACAAGGAGCTCAAAAGATCAAATAGTGAAATTAAAGTTGAGTAGAATGTCTGTTGGAATGCAAAACTATAATTTATCAATCAAAAGTAGTAAGAAATAAATATGACAAGGATACAAGCAATGCCAAATTAAAGTAAAGAAGTGTCAATGAGTAATTCTCTTGCTTAGAAATCATGCATATAAATGAATTATTTATCTAAGATAGATGTACATAATAAATGTGTGATTTAGTGACTACACAAACTTAAAGAAAAAATTATTTCTCTTTCATATCCTCTTTTTTCCATCCACTTTTTTCTCTAATGGATAGTTTAGGATATTTCGTAGAGCATGTTAAATGAGGAAAATTATTCTTATAACAAAAAATATTGAGAAAATCATTTAGACAAATTGTGCACTGAAAGTGATCTATAATATAAGGTCATCTTCTAACATCATGATAAATGAAATCATGATGCAAACTAGATGGATATTGGCATATTTGAGGAAATTTGGGCATATAAAAGCACCATTTGTCATTATTTCATGTTCAAATATATTATTTAAGAAAATTTGACAAAATTGCTTCATATTAGATTTGATCACTGCATGTAGATATATTTAAGGAAAATTGGGCATATATGAGAAATTTTTATTAATATTTCATGATTAAATATTTTTATTTAAATAACATTGACAATATTAGACTCGATGCGATTTGTTTAGGGAATTGAATAGGTTAGGGTATGAATGAATTAAATTATTCAAGTATATTTGACTTGATTAAGTCCCAATTACGTAGAAATTTATTTTAGTGTTTGTAGGTCATTATTTTTCTCAATTTTAAAAGTTAAGTGCCCAATTCAAGTGCAATTATGGTAATGAAGTTGCATAGGGGCTACACGCGTGTTAGTGGATAGGCACTACACACATGTTAGTGCAAGGACATGAGGGAACTTAAGGGCAACAAATGTTAAAAATAATACATACCTCAATTTTAATCTATGATTCGAGGGACTTCTATGATGAATTTTATCGTAGTGTAAAAACTAGAAAACACATCCAAAGGTGTTTGTGAGAGGATGATAAGCATTTACGAGGAGTAAGCTGAAATTAGTACATTAGTAAAAAATGTGTGGTATATTGAACTATGATGTAAATCATGCAAGATTTGGTATGTATCCAAGATTCAGGTAGCCATCCAAGGTATTGAAGGTCAATTGCAATTAAAAGATTCTGAAATAATTAATAGTGTTATTAGCATCATATTTTGGAGGCACAAATAATGGAAGTGTAGATACATATGATTTAAGTACATGTTGATAACCTATATTTGAACTTCAAAGGAAGGCTCCATCCTTGGCTTCATTTATTGTTTGTTCCGTAAAATGGTGGAAAATGTATTCTATAATTAGTTTGACAAGAATTCATGTAAAACAATTGAATGATAAACATTTTACTTGAAAAGAATGGAAAAATGCAATTAATTGAAGACAACATGCCGAGGTGTTTCTCTTGAAATGATGTATTTGTTTCACATACTTGTTTTGATTTCAGTAGCACCCAAAACAAAATGAAAGAGATATTCTCAAAGTTTCAATAGAATTAACTTGTGATAATGTTGTAAAAGTCAATCGCAGTTTCTCCACAACTCCAATATCTATTATTTGTTTAGGTAAAGTTAATCCTTGAGACTTATGTATGGTAAGTGCCCAAACCATTTTTAGTGGAACGCATTTATGATTGCCTCTTATTACGAGAAATATGGGAACCGATTTTGGATTTATTCTGTCCCATGTAGGACCAATGTAGTTTTAAAAATCTACTATTACAAACATGGGCAAGTTGGTCAGTTTTGAGCTAGTGGTATATATAATGTTTTGTATAGTACCAAGATAACCATTCACTAATCCAACTTCAACGCAAAAATTACACTATAACATAATAGATGTGGTGAGTTGATAGTTGTTCGGAGATCTTGGGGTGAGGCTAGTGAGGTGGTCAGAATTTTAGGGATTGGAGATTCGAGAGGATTTGAGTGAGTTGGACGAGAAAACATAAGGAAAAGATCGAACCCTAAAACACCGAGGTCCGATGTGAGGTTTTGGGGTCAAATATGTGTAAAATTGGGAGTCGATTTCGGAGTTGAGCGAGTAAGAAGTCGATGTTAGTGCGACCCAAAGTTTGAAGTGATTTTGGGGTGTAGTGAGGTAGTCAGGATTTTGGAAAGCAAGTTTGCAGAGGTGGGGATAGTGATTGCATTGTAGGAGCGAGCTAAAAATAAAAAAATTTCCATAATAAAACTAAGAAAACAATAAATATTTCCCTATCAAGCTGCGTTGGAGAGTGAATTACATTGGTTCTTGAGTAGATAGGTGGCGAGATGTGAAGAGGTATTGCTTGGTAGGTGGAAGGATTGACTCAAGGAGTGCTCTTAGAAATTTTTGCATGAATTTAGAATTCCTAAGAAAACTTTAACAAGATTCTACTTTTGGAGAGAGGATTCATAGGGGGATCGATGGAGTGATTATATTTTGGAAACTTGGAGAATAGGTGGAGGAAAAACAAAGGTAAAGTGCCAAAATCATGGAGGCCATACCAGTGTACCAAGGATGCTACAAATGAGATATGAAGGGCATTCTTCCTTCCTAGGCCAAGGTACGAATAGGGATGGCCTCTGCAAATACTCCCATACCCATGATGGAAAAAAATCTTATTTTTGGTTTTGGATCAAATTCAGAACTCTCTTCTCTCTTCTCTCTTCATATTTTTATTCTATAAATTATAAATAGGGGAATATTTTTAAAGTTTGGACATTTTGCATCTTCCCCTCCCTTCTTTCTTAAGTGTAAGAGATATGTGGAGTTTAAACCCTCTTAATTTGATCAAGTATAATTAAAAAATTATGCATTTGGCCCCTATGTAATGCATTATATCAATCTTGGGAGAAATAAAATTGAATTTGTAGATGATTTAGTACCCTTGTTTGTTATTTATTGCAACTTTATGATATTTTAATTACATTTAAAGGTTCTTGTACATTATATTATGTTCATTGTAGGTCTTAATGATGGTGTTTATTGGGAATTTTTATGAATTCCATTTTGGTCTCTGGTGCTAGATCACCCTCTCCACATCCATTTTCATGCAATGTGAATTTTTCAAAACCCATTTTCTTGGTGCATCACCTCCCTTTAGTGTAGGTTATACTTTGAATGTAATATCTCCGTCCCCATCTCTTTGGAATTATTAGAGTAGGATTAGATTAAGTGCTTTTATATTTAGGAGTAGTGTTAGTGCTAGTTTTGGGTAGAGGAAGTTGGATTTCTCCAGATATTTATCCCATTTGCAAAGTCCCACACTTTAGGATAGCTCCATGTTACCTAATCACATAAAATTCCTCAATCACACAAGAGTAATTCAGGTGATTTTATGATTTGGTGATAATATTTCGACACGCTTGATGGGACCAAGAAGTCATATCTTCACATATTTTGAGGCATTTGCAATAATTTTCAAAATTTCAAGGTTTCTTTGCATTTTAGACCTTGAAGATCTCAAATTTTGGACTTGAGAGGTTACACTACAGGTCCAAGTTCCAAATTTGTTTTTCGAGGCTTTTACATGTGCAAAAAAGGTCTTAAGTTCCCAAAAGAGTAGATAGGGGTCAAAGGTTGTAGAAGTGGTCTTAAATTTTGATTTGTGCATTTCATATTTTTGGGGTCATTTTGCATTTTGGAATGTGGGGATTTTAGACTTTGAATGCTTCACTACAAATTTTATTTCGACTTTGAGAGGTTGTTGTGCATAAGCCACATTTTGAATTTCAAAGTTTGGAGACTCGAAAGCTAAGAAACAAGGTCTAACCTCTAAAAACCAATATTCAGGCACTTTAAATTAATTTTTCCCACTTTTCAAGATTGGATGTGTGTCTTAGTAAAACCCTATCCTCTGGACTCTCATTCTCAACACATCCGGAGACTCACAAAAGTATAACTCAAGTAGTGTAGTATCCCAAGACCCTCGGGTTCATGAGAAGAATCAAAACTCGGTCAAGGATAAGAGAAGGAGGCATCTTTGAGTATTTATAGCTATCTCTAGGGAGAGGAAGGAGAGGAAGATGAGTAAACATATCCCCATCTCCGCCTAATAAGACATTATCAACACCTCCTCATGGTATACCTTTTTCCAATCCAATAGGGTCATTAGTCCAATCGAGAATTACTCAAAAAGCACCACCAAATCATTTCTTCAACTTTATAGGAAACAATCCAGTTTCTTTCAATGCTCAAAATCCCATCCGATTCACGACATTAAAGAATATCCCTTATTTCATAGGATAAAATCACATAACTCCTAGTGACCATATCAAGGACATTGCAAATGTGTGTGCCATTCAAGAGATCAATGAGATGGATGTTGCGGTCAAATTTTTGTTTTCTTCCTTTAAGGGCAAGGTCTTGCGGTGGTTTAGGAGCTTAATAATTGGATCGATTCAAAATTGGGATCAATCGTGTATAAATATTTGTAATTAGTTCAAAGAAAGGGAAGATAATATGTCTTTATTGGAATAATTGACCTTAATCAAAAGGGATCTAAATGAAAAAAATGATAGATTTCAAATATTTTATCCAGAGGACATGGGACAAGATCCCATGACCATAAGACCCGGTTGCCAAATGTATGTTCCTATACTTCTTGAAATATCTAAATTACAACATATCGATGACGATACAATATATGGGGGAATGACACTATTGAGAGCATAGAACATAGCCATCGTGAGCGAAGAACCTAGACCACATATGCCTTTTTATCTTGAAATTGGGAACCCCATTAGTAGTCAAGCACCTCAATTGAATCCCATTCTAGCCCCTTGAAATAAAAGTTCCAGTGAGACTTCCACTTATTCTAGCACTTCAATTGAATTCTAAGAACTCAAGAAACAACAGGAAGAAGCAATGAACTCGTAAAAAAATTGGGAATGAGTTGGTGGCGATCAAGAGGTAGTAGGATCATAATTTCAAACCATATCGACCTTAATCCCAACCAAATAGGCCTCCATATCAATAAAAAAGACTTGCAAATTAAGTTGCAAATCAAAATCGAGAATCAAGGACAACCTCCTCCTGCCATGAAATTTTAAACATATAATCTAAATGTAGTTTCAACATACATGGCCTTCATTCCAAATAAAAACAACATTGCACACGAGTATGAATCATGCTTCTCATGTATTCAACCTAACAATCAACCAAAATGCTTCAATAGTGCAGTGAATCAAGCCTTGATGGTGAAATTTTTGGTGTGTCTCAAGAAGTAGGTGAATAATACAATCAATAACAAATAAGTCCACAAGAGACACCTCAAAGTGATACCACACTAGTCAATTGGAAAATGGAATAATTTCATAGATTTAATCAACCTATTTTCAAAGGTGTAGCATCCAACACAAGATAAAAAAATAGAAGTCCATGTAGAGGAAGTAAAACCATGTAATCTGATTTTCAAGCTCTTACCATGCCACAAGGAGTTAGCAAGTCAAATACAACCTAGAATGTACAAACTCATCCTAAGGCACTAGTTGTAATAGCCCATAAACAAGTTCATGTACATGAGAAGGTTATGCCAAATAAAGGACAAAAGAATGACAACCCATCCCCTATAAATATTATTGATCAAATGAAGAATATGAATGCCAACATTTCCATGTGGGAATCACTTGAAATTATAGGATAAGGAGATTTATTGCAAGAAGCATGCAATGGCCAATTGGTCCATGTTGAAAGAGTCATCCAAAAATTAGGAAAAGGTTGTCACAAATGTAGTGCAACAAGAAGGAGGTCAACTAAACAAAAACTTGAATCCTCCACCATTTTATGTGTCCTTTATTTTTGAGGACAACTTGGTACAAAATTGCATGATTTGTTCGGGAGCGAGTAGTTCAAGAATGCAGAAATAAACAACAGATCAAATGGGTATAAAATATGAAATGATGTCTCCAAAGAAGTGCATTAATTATATGGGACAACAATAGGAACAGTTGGAGTGATCAAAGGATGAAACCTAATGCTACACTCGTGTCGCAATGTGAACATCTTACAAGATGTATCAGTAATTGACTTACCACCACTCTTTACATTGTACTTTTAAAGATATTTCAAGGTAAAAAATGGAGGATACCTATCTATGCAAACTAGTCGCACATCATCTTTAGAAAAAGAGATGGAGTAGAAGCCACAATCAGTCGAGTCAATTATGAACTTCCACATTGAACCCCATGTGTCAAGCCCTGTCAACGTTAATTGTTCGAGTTTTGATAATGAAGATTATCCAAGAACTCTAGAAGTGGGTACAAAATTTGGGGGAATTTTGGATTTGACATTAGATGAATGTGCAAAGAAAAGGCATGATTTTGATCCCTACGGAGAGATGGAAGAAGTTGAGTTAAGAATTTATTTCTTACATGAAGAAAACCCACCTCTTCCTAACATCACCAAGCTAGATGACATGGAGGACAATGAAGTTTAGCAACTGTTCATCAATAGTTCAAGGAGCAGACAAAGTGCTGGGGAAGGTGTAGTATTACTATCACCACAAGATATCAAGTAATACTCAACTTTCTGATTTAAGTTTTATTTTCCAAATAACATAGTGAGTACGAAGCATTAATTCATAGATTTCACTAGGCGAGGAAAAGAGGTATCAAGAATTTGTAAGTTTTTGCAGATAGTGAACTAATTATGAATCAAGTCAAAGGGATTAATGTAGAATAAAATTGATTTCCTTAAAAGCTATAAGAACAAAGTATGGGACCTCATTTAAGATTTTGAGGCATTCAACATAACTTTCATCCCAAGAAAGATTAATGAGGTTGTGGATAGGCTTGCAAAAATTGGAGTAGCATTTGGTGTTGTTGAGAGTATTAAGAAAGATCAAACTCAACCTCATATAAAAATGGTCATGATACAATATGTTCCAGACAATGACACTAGCTGGCAAGTGTTCGAAAGTGATCAATAGATCATCAATTTCATATAAGAAGAAGCTGAATTATTCGCCAAGAATTAGGATAAATTAGAGCAACAATATGGCGATCAGGTTGTTCACCTAATAAACGAACAAGCTCCCAAATTTTTTGGTGAAATTGGAGTCAATCTTCAATCCTAATGATCAATTTTGGAAGGAAAAGGAAAATATTTAAGTAAAGGGGGAAGACTCGGAGCCCATCTCGGTTGTAGAGGAAGGGTACTATAAATTGGAAAACTAGGTACTGATCAAGAAAAATATGATTTCAGATAGATTGTTTTATAATTCCCATATGTCTTTTCTTGGAGCTATAAGGAATTAAGGAGATTCAATCCAAATTTGGCATAACACACTATTGAACTAGATCAAGAAGATAGGCCCTTCAGATGAAAACAAAGACTAGTCAACCATCATATCGATCCTCTCATGAAGAAGGAGATGAACAAGCTCATTAAGAATAAAATTATTTTTCTAATCAAGAAATATTTTTGAGTGGTTAATTTGGTGTCAATCAAGAAAATAAAAGGAGAAATCATGTTGTGTGTGGAATTTAGGGACCTGTATATGGCTTCTCTCAAAGACCATTATACACTTCCTTCTATGTAGAAAATCTTACGGGTAATATCTAGTTCAAAAAAGTCTCATTTCTAGATGGCTACTTGGGCTATAATAAAATTATGGTGAAAGAAGAGGATCAGTTCAAAACAACATTCACCACCAAATTAGACACTTATGCCTATATGAAAATGACATTTGGGTTGTCAAATGATGGAGCTACATTCCAGAGGACTATGAACATGGTGTTCAAGGGGCTGATAAACAAGATAGTTCTTGTGTACTTAGAAAACATCATTGTATTCTCCAAGAATGTAGCAAGTCACCTCTTTTACCTCAAGAAAGTGTTCCAAAGATGCAAGAGATTCAAAGTGTCTCTAAATCCAAAGAAGTGCATATTCCTAGCTCATGAAGGAAATCTATTAGGCCACATTTTATCTAAATAGGGGTGAAAATTGATCAAGAAAGAGTCAAATCTATTTGTGATCTCCCATTACCAAGTCATAATAAGGATCTCCAAATATTCTTGGGGAGGGTCAATTTTTTCCGAAGGTTTGTGCTTGGATTTTTCACTCTTGTAAAACCATTGACCACAATTTTGAAGAAGAGTATGGAATTTAAGTGAAAAGTGGAGAGAAAGGATATATTTGAAGCTATCAATCATACCATATCTCGATATCTCGACTCTCATAAATCCAGACTTCATTATCTATGCTTTTGGTGGTTGAAACAATCTCTACAATCTTGGTGCACCAGAATAAGGAGGGATTTGAACAACTAATTGCCTTCTTGAGTCAGAGCTTGGAAGCTTGTGAGGTGAGGTATTATTTTAATCAGAATCATGTCCTCACCATTATCGAAGTTTCAAGAAGTTCAAACACTTGGTCTCAAATTTAAAAAATTAGTTTCTAGTGTCATATGGTGGAGTCAAGGACTTCCTCCTAAATAAGGATTTGAACAAGAAAAGGGCAAGTTGGATAACTCATGTCATGGAATATGACATAGAGATAAAGGTAATCAATTTATTTCATGGAAAAGGATTATGTGAACAACTATCTTCGAGTAAACATGTTTAGAAAAGTGGTGAAGAAGGAGCTATTCGGTATTAGAAGATGATCAAGAAAAAAAAAAAGTAGATGATAGTGTGCCTATTCCTTGTTGGACTCATGACATGATGCATTTCTTGCAAAAATCATATGCCCTCCGAGAGTTAAGAAATGCAAAGAGAATATACTTTAGACTCCACTTTATTCCATATGTCCTCATTGATGGTGTTTTGTTAAGGAAGGAAGTGAATGGAGTCCTATTGAGGTGCATCAAAACAAATCAGATCGAGAAGGTACTACATGAATTCCATGATGGAGAAGATGGGGGTCACTTCGCTCCATGAGTAACAACCCTTAAGATCATGAAAACTGACTACTATTGGCCCAAAATGTTTAGCGACTATTATGCATGGGTCAAGAAGTGTAGAAAATGTGCATTTTTTAGAGGCAAGGAGAAGATAAAAACACTTGTCACTCCATCCAATCTCAGTTGATCAACCATTCATGCTTTGTGGAGATTGGATCTCATTAGGTAATCAATCCAAATTTAATCCAAGGTCATAAGTGAATCATAACAACAACTAACTATTTCACCAAGTGGAGCGACACGGTAGCACTCAAGAGAGTAAAATGAGTCTAGCATACTAGACTTCTATGAGGGGATAATGATCAGATTTGGTGTACAGACACTATCATATGCGATAATGCTCTATAATTCATAGGCACCATGATTACTTAGTGGGATTTTAAAAATGGGATATACTTGAGAACCTCTTTAAACTATTATCCCTAGGGAAATGGGAAAGCATAGTCCACAAATAAGAACTTGCTGAGGATCATCGGGAGGACTATGGATAAAAACAAAAGGACATGGAATACTAAACTCAAATAAGCCTTGTGGGATGATATAATCACTCCTAAAAGGTCAACATGTACTTCTCCCTATAAAATGGTTTACGGAAAAGAAATCGGGATGCCCATATCAATTGAGTTATCGAATTAGATCTCATGAAGCATTTGGAATTATCAAAATTTGAGTCCATGGAATCCACGTATGAGGAACTCATGGATTTGTAATAAATAAGAGAGCATGCAATGCAAACCATGGAGAAGGATCAGGTTTTGATCAAGAGGAATTGACAAGAAAACTAAAGAAAGGACTTTCTCATGAAGGAGACTTGGTCTTGAAATGAAATACAAATATTGCAAACCGGGAAAGCAATCCAATTTTGATTCCATATGGAGTGGTCCCTACATGGTCAAAAGATGTAAGATTATTAATGCCTTCCATCTCTCCACTTTGGATGGAGAATAACTTCCAATTCCAGTCAATGGAATATATCTCAAGAACTATTACTAAAGGGAAGAATTCTCACCCTTGTATATATTAGTGTAGGATTTTAAATTCCTCTAAGTGCTTGTGTACACTTTTTGTTGATAGATTAGGTTTCAATTTCCCTAAGTACTTGGGCACATTTTTATTACTCCCTGGTTGTATCATTGCACAAAATCAGTGTTCCTCTCGACATGAATGTTATAACAAGAAGCTCAAAGTTGTAGGGAATAGTTGAAATCATAAAAGGGTTTTAAATGCGAGAGAAACTAAAAATTAGGTTTAGGTATCATTTTCATGGTTTTTATTCTCTTTTCCGTTCATATTTGTCATGGCTTGAGCTTTTAACACCTCCTCAAAGTCATGCGGTGAGTCTCGGAGGGAAGGCTTCCCCAAATTCATTCAGGATCCTCTTAGGTTTTGAGTAGAAGATCAACCTCAAATCCTTGTTAAGTATGTTTTAGTTGAGTATATTAAGGATTTTTAGGAGTTCCTTCAATAATGTCCAAAACAACATACAAGGAAAGAGTTCATTTAGAACAACAGTCCTCATTACTTCCCGAGACAACATATGCATCCTCAAACCCTTGTTGTATGTAATATTTTCCAAGCATCATTATTGAATTATGTTTTACATGTGGAAATAACATGATTTTGGAATGGGTTCGATCCAACGAGATCAACTTGCATAAGTGAAGGGAAAATAAAATTTCAAATCAAAATAATTTTCCACTCATACAAACTTTAATATTTTCTTATAAAGATTGGGAAGTGCAAGTAACAAATCAAATCCAGGTTCAGTATTTTCCAAACAGATTCCAAGGTCTAATTTCAAAGTTTCGGTCATTTCAAGATACCGAAGGTGACTCCATACACAATGGATACATTGGGATACTAGTTAACCACATCTAGCAGGAAGATGTCCTTGCAAGTCACCAAAAGTATCCATTTTTCCCTTGGGAAAAATGGACAACAGGGAAGGATCAGACCCGAGCACTAATGGGCCCCTCACAGATGAATCTAGGATTTACATGGTAAAAATCATGGTTTGGGATCATTTGCATTGTTTTTGAAGAATCGGGAGCATTCGAGGAATTTTTCCTCTTCTAGGTTTTGAAAAGACTCGGAGTGCACTTAAGATGAAGGCGGCCCCGATGGGCCCAATTTTAGCTCAAAACTAGAAAAATGGCCAAATTTGGGTAACGGGCCGAAAAATATTATTCACTCCCCAAGGGAATTTTGGTTCGAGAAAATTCGAATGATTCCAAAACCCAAAGGTTCGGGAAATTTTTTGCAAAAGACCTAAGGATAGCACTCGAGCTAAAATAAGCTCTCCAAGATTCTCTGTGAGTTAACGTTGTGCATATGATGTGAGCTCTAAGAATCTCAACTTAGCTACCCAAAGATTCATGGGTCATGATTTGTAGACATGGGAAGGCCGAGTAGCTCATTTGAGCTACTCGACCATTGGGTCATAAGAATAGCTCACTGGCTTGGCCAACGCATAGGTTGGATCATTGTTTGGTGAGTGATTGAAGGTGAGCTTAGATATCCGAGATACTCAATGGCATGGTAGGGCCAATGTGTAGAATTTGCGGCGAGTCAAAGCATCGGCTCAAATTGAGGTGGGAGATCGAGTCGGGGACGAGTCTCATGTAGGAGCTCATCGGGAGAATGCATGAGGTGCAGGGAAGATGAAGGGCCAAGTCTCTCGGAAGGGAGATAAGTGCACTAGGGAGGATCAGTTCCCAAGAATGGGCAAGTAACTAGATGAGGTGAGTGGGATAGATGGTTGCGAGGTTCTTGCCAAATAACGGTCGGAGAAAGGAGTGAAATCAGATATGAATCGGTAAGACGAGATACATAGTGATTCACAAATGGAAGGAGCTTGACATGGGAGTTGAGCTAGGAATGAAGAAGAGGGATGTCAGAATTTGGATAGCCATGTATGTGGTGATTTGGTAGGTATTTGGATATCTTGGAGCAGAGATTCAAAAGATACGAGTGAGTTGGGTGAAAACGTAAGGAAAAGCCCGAGGTCCGATGCGGGGTTTTCGAGGGCTCAACTCATGGTCAATATGGGATTTGGTTTTGGAGTGAGAGAGAGCAAGAAGTTAAAATGTTACCCCACCCAGTTACATTTGGGAGTGATTTGCGTTGGGCATCGGAGTGTAGGTAGCAAGTTATGAAGAGACATGGCTCGATAGGTGGAAGGATTAAGTCAAGGAGTGTCCTTAGAATTTTTAGCATAAATTTAACATCGCTAAGCCAAATTTAACAATATTATACTCATTGGAGAAAGGATTCGAGAGGGGATCTGATGGAGTGATTATATTTTGAAAACCAAGCTTTTAGGTGGAGGAAAAATGAAAATAAAGTACCAAAATCATGGAGGCCATACCTAGGTACCTAGGATGCTGCAAATGAGATATAGAGGCCATTCTTCCTTCCCAAGATAAGGTATGAACAAACATGGGCCCTGCATATCCTCCCACACCCATGAAATAAAAATAAATATTTTTGTGAGTTTTAGATGAAATTCTAAAACACTCCTTTCTTTCCGCTCTTCATATTTTTCTTCTATAAATTGTGTGGAGGCGCATATTTTAAAGGTTTGGCATTTTTCATCTTCTCCTCCCTTCTTTCTTAAGTGTAAGAGATCTATGGAGTTTAAAACCTCTTCATTTGAGCACCGTAATTAATAAATTATGCCTTTGGCCCCTATTATAATGCATTGTATCAATCTCTGGGAGCAATAAAATCAAATTTATGGATGATTTACAACCCTTATTTGTTATTTATTACAACTTTATAACCTTTTCATTACATTTAAAGGTTCTTGTGCATTATATTATGTTCATTTCATGGTTTAATGGTGTTATGTTTATTGGGAATCTTTGTATGAATGCCATTGTGGTCTATGGTGCTAGATCACCCTCACCATATCCATTTTCAATCATTTTCATGTAGTGTGAATTGTTCAACACCCCTTTTCTTGATACATCACCTCCCTTTAGTGTAGGTGTTATCCAATTTTATCCTCGGGAAAAATTGAACAAACATGACCTCGCAGAGACAAAATAGAAGGATCAATTACATCATGGGAGCTCACATTTTGGGATTGGACAAACAGGTTGAAGAGGACCAAACACATTGTAGAGGAGCTCGGGAGTTCAAGCTAGTTCGGGAATGAAGAAGATCTGAATTCTAAAATTCATACTTCGGAGGTCGAGTCATTCGAAAGTAGGTCAAGATAAATTCGGGGACTCAAATAAAAGAAGCATGAAAAAGTGAGAAAAAGTCCGAACCCCGAACTTTGAAATTTAGACTTTAGAATTTCAAAGATTCAAAAGTTTCATGAGATTAGGAAGGTGAATAGTTCAATTAGCCCAAAAACACAAAGGTCTAAAACCGAAGTCCAAATTTTAGACTTCGGGCTTTGGGGTTTTAGAGAAATGTGTCACCGGATGAATGAAAACTCCCAAAATCTTGAACCCCGAACACCCGATAGCCCAAACCCCAAAACACCAAAACCAAAAACCCCCAAAGGTTCAAAACCCAAAGTATGAATTTCAGACTTCGGGGTTTCGACATTTCGGAACATTGAAGCCCCAATGCACACAAATCATAACTTGAAGCCCAATACCCAAAGTTTGAATTTTGGACTTCATGGTTTTGGAACTTTAGAGGTTTCGCGAACTCGGGAAGATGAGCAGAAAGCAACAATCTCCGAAGTCAATATTCCCGAAGATCTAAATCTAGAAAGTCCAAAATTTTAGATTTTGTAGGGTGCGATGTAGGGTCAAAATTCTGAAATGGAAGATCAACCACTCACGTTTATTGTATAATGGAACCCTAATCTTGAGATGGCCATATATTTGGAATGGTATCTCGATTCTCACAAAATAGGACTTTTTGGAAATATATTAGTATTTAGAAATGAAGAAATATAGTCCACCATTTTAGAGGAATGTTTCCATATTTATCACCTACCAAAATGATGAAGGTATGGGCTCCCTTTCTTCCCCAAAAAGGCAAGGTACATGGAGGTATGGGTTTTACAGTGACACCCATCATCATTGCAGGTAATTTTAATGCATTTTTGGATAGTTGAAGAAATATTTTGAATTCCTTCTCTCTCCCTTTCTCTCATTCTTCCTATATATTGTAAGGAGGGGCTCATTTTAAAAGGTTAGGAAACTTGTATATGCCCCTCCCTTCTTTCTTTTCTATAAGAGATTTGTGGAGATTTCAAACCTTCCCACTAAACATCAGTAGTACAAAATTTGTGCCTATGGCCCTAAATGTGATGTATTGTATCAAATTTGAGAGTAATAAAATTAGATTTGTGGGTGCTTTGAACCCTCTTACGTATTTTATTGCAGCTTTCGATCTTTCATCGCATGCAAGGTTATCGAGTATTGTTTTTTTTCATTACAAGGTTCGTGCATCTTTGTTGTGTATTTTACAAGTTGTTCAACACTCATTCTTGGTGCATCACCTTCCCTTAGAGTAGGTATTATTTTCATGCATTTTCTCTATCTTTTTCTCCTTGGAAAATTTAGATTAGGGTTAGATCTCGAAACTCTCTTGAATTTGGATTATTTGGCACTAGGTTAGGATAGAAGTCAACCTTCTCCATAGGGTATCTCGATTGCAAAGTCCCACTCTTTAGGATAACTACATTTTTACGTAATCACATTGACTTCCAAAACCATTCACTCATGAGCAACCATGGGTGCTTTGTGATTTCACCATAACATTAGGTTCTACTTTGATTTTAATATCTCTATCCCAGTCTCCTTAGAAACATTATGGTAGGATTAGGTTAAGTGTGATCTGCATTTAAGAGTAGTGATAGTGCTAGTTTTGGATAGAGGAATCCGACCTTCTTCGGAGAGCTATCCCATTTGCAAAATCCAAAAATTTAGGATAAATCCATGTTACCCAATCACACTGAATGCCTTAGTCACACAAGAGTAATTTGAGGGGTGCTCGATTTGGTGATAACGATTAGGTTCTGCAATAAAGATGAGGCTATATACCCCAACTAGTTATTTTGGGTGTAAAACAAAAGATCACTTTAAATAAATATTTTGTACATTGATTCTAAAACACTAAAGATTCCTAATGATTCTCAAGAGTACAAATCCCTCAATACAAAATCTCCCTACGCAGATCTAAATTATATAGAAAACAATGCACGCAATAATCATGATCAATGTATGTAGTGGTGGGTCTATTTAGATGGTTAAAGCACTAGGAAAACTAGTTTGAATTCTAAATGTAGCTAAATATTCAAAGTGACTCGCAAATTGAGTGACTAATAAGGTCATTCCGACTCAATAATTTACATATTTGTTCTTAGAGATAATTATTGCTTGAGTGTGTGGAAGGAGAGATATAGTTTCTTTTTATGCTTTTTTGTGTGACATTTAGGGTTTCATGTGAAGTACAAGATACCAAAGAGATACAAATAGTGACACACAATGACACTTCAAGTTACAAATTCCTATTTTTTGTAGTGGAGAAACTGTACATTTTGTTCTCAATAACATTTGATCTTGACTAATGTTTAGTACAATCTTGTCCTAGAAACTCCAAAAATACAAAGGTTGTTTTTTCAGCTCCTAGAATTTGTTTCTATTCTAGACCACTCATTCACACATCTAGACAACTTTCTAAACCAGCTATGTTATTCTTCCTATCCCAATTACTTTTCAAATTGCATATATCTAAATGTTATTGTGATTTCTATGTTGTGTACTTATCTTTCCCGATCCATAGTATAAATATTAATTTATTTACAAGATTAGTTATTGTATTATAAATTCAAATAAATTTAATTATAGTTAATCGGGGTTAATACAATGCTATTACGATTTCTAGGTTAGGAGGATGTTGTGTCCCTTTTCTCGTTTCTCAACTTTGGGATATAGATCAACTCAAATCACTATTTTATGGTTGTTTTTTTAGTTTAATTATGATAAGGAAGAGAGCCAAAATTGACTATTATCCAACTTTAAGCTCACAACAAGAAATCACTTCATGACATGTCTTAAATTTATCAAGTAGCACACCAATGCATAACTTTGTATACCATATTCAATTATTGGGAACAAAAGGTTTGCATTCATTTAAAAAATATTTTTAAAACTAATCCAATTGTAACTTTCCCTCCATTTCAACATCCGAACAATAAAATATAATTTTTCTTTTTAAACTTTCAATTAAATCTATTTTCACATTCCTATGTGACGCCTATGTCATTGTATGCACCCTCAAATTAAGGATAACAACTACTAGCACTCTCCCTTACATTAATATGGATTTGATGCATTGAGACCCATTGCAAATATATTTTTATTGACTTAATTCTAGAAGGATCGACACCTACAATATGCTTGACAATATAATAATTGTGTGCACACTTAATTTTGGCAAGAAACCAATTAATTGTTATAATGTTAATGAGTTTTTTTGAATTTTTTTGACACAAAATCGGATCTTTTTGGTGTATAATCTATGTTTTGTTAGATTTGTTCTCTTTGTGTTGTATATGATTTTCGATATTTTTAACACATATTGTTCTTTCGTAACTTTGCTTTTTTTTTTCTATCTATATCTTTGTCATTTTCTTTCTCTCCTTGTTTTTTCACCTTTCTCATAGATTTCTCATTATAAGAACATTATTATGAAAACACACTTGTATAGTTCTAACTCATACCTTTTGAGCAGCTTTTGATTGTTCATACATCCTCCAAGGTTCTTGTTTTTGTAAGCCTCTCCTACCCAATTCTAAAGATGTTGATAGATGTGTATCTTAAAGTTCTTATTTTTGCCTTTTCATGTGGTTTGGAAAATAAAATATTTTGTATTGAGTAACAAATTGTTCACCTTGTCATAAAAGTTTCCAAGAATTATATATAATATTTATATGAGTATTCCAATATGTTGGGCTCATTAACATCTTTAAGGATGATATTTTGACTTCCTTTGCTAAGAAAAAGAAACATTTCTTCAAGACACTCAAATGGACCTCCAATTTAAGGTCTTTTTGTTTTTATTGACATTTCTCAATATCAAACTCCACAACCTCCCACTTGGATGTCATTACATGTTATGCCTCTATCATTGACATTCTTTATTATAATTACATGATATTTTAAATCAAATATTTTATACAATATAATAAACCTAAATCAAAATTAATTAGCACATGGTATGTCACATTTTGTTGATTAGGATTGGATTAACCTCTTTTGTAGACAAGATTGAATTACTATATTCAATTATTCGCTCAATGTGATACACAAACAAGTCAAATTTAATTGACCAAATGTGGATTAGAACTCGATGGAACTTGGTTACTAGCATGAGTATGATTCATTCCAACCTTTACAATTATAGCCCTATGTTATATTGTAAATTTTATTGATTTTATATTATAATTTAAGGAAATTTAACTACGAATAGTTATGGAAAACAAAAGAGTCAAAAGTTTTAGATCAATTTATTATTATGTTGATAGGTATTTTACAATAGTAATAAGGGGTGACATTTAATGATGTGGTCTTTTATTCTCTATATTAAATTTGATGTTTATTTGGCACTCATTTTATTTATTTTATGTTATTTTAATTTTATCTTTGAGAATTTAATTGGAAAACAATAATACCTTCACAATATAACTAAACAAAATGCAATAAAATTATTAATCAATTTAATAACCAAAAATCTAAAATAAAAACCATGAAAATAATATGTATCAAACATTTTTCAAATAAATATGTTTAAAATATTTTTACAAATAATCTTGTTTTGGTTTAATTAATGATGATATCTCAAATGCTAGCCCACCAAAAAGATGTTCAATACCTCCAACAATAACCAAAAAAATCACAGACTCCAAAACACCAAAGAATCCGGACGATCCCTACAGTACAGCTCCCTCAACAGAGAAGCTCCCTACACAGACTTAAAAATTTAACAGACAATGCTCGCAATAATCACGGCTGCCAAAAACTGATAAACGCTGATGGTGTGAAGTGGACTGCAGCGTCAGTGGTAGGATTTTCCTTAGCTACTGGAGGCGTCCTTCCAACGGAATCTGTGGGAGGAATAGCAGAAGGCGAATCGTTTGAGGGAGACACTGCTGGTGGAGTTGAAGAAGAAGGCGCTGGGGAAAGAGGAGGAGCACCGTCGTTTGGTGTTGGCGCACCTTCGCTTGGTGTTGGCGCACCATCGCTCGAACCTCCTGAGCGAAATTACTAACACTCTTATTCAGAAACAAAAAAACATGCATAAAGCCTATAGAGAGAGAGAGGCATACATACCCACAGACGGAGAAGGAGCTGGAGCTGGAGCACGTAGTACAGCACCTGTGAAGAAATCAAACAGTTACAAAAATGAATCATGCTTGTCAAAAAATGAAAGTGATGGTCATAATCCTTTTGCCAAAAATTACATTACAGTTGCTTGGCCGTCACTAAGATATAAATCATTAGGCCATCTATGTTGGTTATAATCCTATTGCCCAGATGTACATCACAATTGTTACACCAATTACTACTGTATAGATCATAACATAGATAAGCCATCAGTGATGGTAATATTCATCTTGGCCACATGTATATTATAGTTGTTACACCATCCACTAAAACATGTATTATAGTTGTTACACCGTCCACTAAAATAGACTGGTGATCTATGATAGTTATAATCCTCTTTGTTAAATGTACATCACAATTGTTGCATTATCAAATAAGATATAAATCATAAAATAGATAGGTGATTCATGATAGTTAACATTACGATTGTTATACCATCCATCACGATATAAATCCCAAGATAGATGTGTGACCCATAATAATTATTTTTAAGATAGATAGGTGATGCATGATAACTATAATCCTCTTGGACAAATGTACACCATAATTGTCATGCCATCAATTAAGATATAGTGATAGTTATAATCCTCTTGGCCAAATGTATATCACAACTACTCGCAACATCCACTACGACATAAATCTTAAGTTGTGATCCTTTTAGCCAATTGTATATCATAATTATTATGCCATCAATGAAAAAATAAATCTTAAGATAGGTGATTTGTGATAGTTATAATCCTCTTGGCATGTACATCACAATTGTTACACCATCACTATTATATAGATCTTAAGATAGATGCGTAATCCATGATAATTACTTCTAAGATAGATAGGTGATCTATAATAGCTATAATCCTCTTGGCTAGATGTACATTACAATTGTTACACCATCCACTACAATATATATCAGCCTATCAATCACGTAGGTTGACAGTCAACGCGAACCTGCACAAAACTTTGACCGGTGCGGTCTTTCCTCGCACTGGCCGGCCTTGAACCCGCAACTCCCACACCCTATTTCCCGTGCCTCACCATCCAACTGCGCACTCACGTTTGAAACAATATGGTGTTGGTTCCTTTTAAAAAATCGCAAATGGAAATTTGACGAAATAGGTAACAACGTACCATAGTACGTTGTTATCTATTCCGTTAAAACTAACGAAGACGCGACAAACTAATGGCGACGTGACGGAAAATAGTTTTTCCCTATTGTGCAAACTTGTGTGAGAGATAGGCCTAGCCCTACACTATAAAGCCTAAAACATATCTATAATCCATGATAGTTATACTCCTTTTGGCCAATTATACATCACAAATATTTAAATTCTAACATAGATGTGCCATCAACTATGATACAATTTTTTAGTAAAGATATATAAACCATCCACCAAAATACAAAAACATATGTGATAGTTACAATCTTATTGACATGGATACACCTTCCAGCGCACGATTAACAAAAAACCTATTATTATGTGTTTATCCTTCTAGAAGAGTTACAGCAGAACCTGATAATTACCTTTGCATTGGGTGAGCGGTGGAGTGGCGACTTTACAGGCGGCGGGCAGGGCCAGAGCCTTGGTTTGATTAATGGGAATGCTCATGGGAATGTTGACGGTGAAGAGCTGGCATAAACACACTACGCTGCTCTGCACTACAGAAGCTAATGCAGTGCAGCAACGCGGTGTCGGAGTTGAGTTGGTGGCATTGCTTGTAACATACCCCAGGCATGGAGACAAAACTATCAAGGAAGTTGCACACAGTGCAGCCGGAGATTGAGCTTCCACAAAACCATTATTCTTAGCTCCTGCTATTACTGTTACTGCAATCAATATTCCTGAAAGAAATGGCCGATTCTGTTGCATTCTGCCTTTCATTGCTATCATATGAACAATAAACTGCAAAGGAATCCAGAGAAGAATAATAATAGTGATAAAAAAAGCTGTGCAGAAATTTGTGTCTTGATAAAGTTGGATGTTGGTGGTCACCCCAGGGTTTTTAAAGGAAAAAAAAGGAAGAAATGGTTGCCCAGGATATAGTGGAAAGCAATGCTTGCACGGAAGAGACAGGAGAAGAAAAAGAAAGTGATTACTGTTTTTCTCACCTAACTTCTACTCTGCAGCTGTTTTTAATTTAAAATCATTTATTCTCGAGGGTTGGTTGTTTCCTTGTTATTAACGAGGACTTGCTAAACTATAGCAAAAATTACATTTCACGTTTAAGATATTAATATAACTGTTTAAAGATAGATTGATAATATTAAAAGATGACGTAATCGTTATATATACATTATATTATATCGTTAACATATCCTTTAGTTTTAGGAAAGACATTATGTTAGATTTTAAGAAATTAATATTAAAATTAAAACATAATATTGAGGCATATAATATTTTCATATTCCGTTTAGTGAGTGGAGAAATTTGTTTTTTACTTGGAACCCAAGGATATATTATATTATTTCAAAAATAATAATAAATTGAAACAAATTATGATATAAGTTGGAAGGAGGAACTCATGCAAAAACATCTACAAATCCTTGCAATCATGTTGACATATCGGCACTAATGGTGGAGAACCATGCAGAGGCTAGTCCGGAGGCACACGACTCATTGTGTAGGAGAAATTCTCTAGTGGAGGAGAAGCTCATAAAATGTCGAGTCTCAATCCTACTTTCTTAGCTTGGGCTTGAATATCCATGCATGTCCATGATATTGCATTAATTATTTTATTGACATTAAAGTTAAGATCAATTTAATGTTCATTAACAATAACTACATTTGTAGATTTCCATAATTGAAATAGAGTAACTACTCTAAAAAAATTCTAAAGGAAAACAATTTGTATGTATGCTAGTTAGCATAGTCTTCAAAAATATCAAATGTCAAGTATAAGGCTAAGGATACAAGGGATGGAGAAGAATGTGAAGCAAGTTCAAGATATTATTTGGAAACACTACTATAAAATGCACTCAATATCATAACATGGAGTGTGACAAATCTAGCATATACATGTACAACATTAGGGAAAGGTGGAGGTGGAGGTGGATTATCCTTGAAAAAACCCCAAAGTAGAGGTGTACCTAAAGGAGAATTGGGAGCCACCTACCCATCCTCATTATAAAAGTCAAAAACGAGGTCCATGAAAAAGAAACTCCCCACTTATAAGGAGAGGATACAACCATTTGAACATTACCTCGCAAAATAGTTCCACCAAGATAGACCAACTAAAGGCTTGATCCAAGGTGGTGGGCTTAAACACCTCCACTAAGGAGGAGTAACTCATACAAAAGTGACTATAGTCCTCACAACTATACCAAAATATGGGCACCGATGGTGGATAACCTAGGTATCGAGGCTAGTTTGGAGGCATGTGACTCATTGTGTAGGAGAACTCCCTAATGGTGGAGAAAATTCTCAAGTACTAATACTCAATCATACTTTCATAACTTGGACTTAAATGTGCATGCACCTTAACGATACTACATTAACTATTTTATTAATTCTAAAATTAAGATCAATTGTATCTTCATTGAAAATAAATACATTATTTTATTACAGATACAAATTTTCAAATGCTTGTGATCGTGGAAAAAGGCTTGAGAAAAAAATGCTCTACAACTCTGGCGCAAAACTAGAGTCGGATTTTCCAGGGTTTCACATTCCCAACCGCCATACCATGACCTTTTAGGGCACTCGAGGGAATTTATTGCTATAGTTTCTCCTAGGGTTTCTTGCCCTCTGGGCATTCCCTATATAATGTCCTCGTCATCTTCAAACCCGATTGTTTCAATCATGGCAGGAGATAGTGGAGCGAGCAATGGCACCGCCGACAAAGTGACCCAGAAATTCATCCCGAAGGTCTTCCACGAGGTAATCTTTCTCCTCTTGATGTAGTTCTTCCCATTCCTGAATTTAATGTTCTTTATCAATGGTTAGAGCAGTTTTTCCTCATTGGGTATTTTATGGGTCAAATCCTCTCAAATCATTCTCAAATCCTCGGGTTAACATAGTCCTGACTCTCGCATGGAGTCCACCTGGATAGCGTTCAAAACATGACCAAGGGTTTCTTTCTTTTTCATTTTTCTGACCTTGCTAATACGTCCAATATTCTAGCTAAGCAAGCCACATTGGTATGTCTGTAACTCGCTGCTTGTATTAACACCCTGACACAAGGACTTTTGGTATTTGAATATACCGCCTTAAAGTGCTATATGGGTTGAATTTCCTGGTCTTCCTTGTCATGTGTGCCCTTTTTCCGTAAATTACCGCTTTGCTTGGGCGGGTAGTCTTCCTAGAAGCCGATAAGTTTTACCATGCTCATCCCACGTAACCGAGTATGCGTTGAGATTGATCTCTCGTAGGATCTCAAGGAATTTGTGGATATTCAGATGGGACATAAATGCTATTCCCAGTGAGTCATGTATATTAATATACCTAGCACTTGCTTCCATTGTTAGGCATCTGATCACAAGATCAAGGATTGCCCATTCTATGTACCTGTAACTTCCCTATGGCCAAAACAAGTCCCGAGCTCATCATACCCCATCAGGAGGAAGGTTGAAAAGTTTTCGGAGGCCGGAGAAACAAGAACAAAGCCCAACAATCCAAAGCCTTTGGCTCCCATGTTCATTAGACCAGACTATTAAGAAGCAATCTCTCAGTATCCCCTCTAAGGAGCCTACAACTGCTGCTAAAGAACCAAACTTGCTGCAATCTCGGGTTTCTCTCTACCTACAAGTACTCCAACACGCCTCATGTAAGGCTGGTTCTCATGGACCAAACAAATTTTGTTTCTCATTCTTCCATCTAGCACACTCCGGCCCACCACTCTGCTGTTGCTACCAAGCAATTCACAAGGGCCATCCAAATGGCCACGAAGTCCTTCCCACATCTCTTGGGACCATAGCCCAACATGCAACGTGGATTCCACCAAAGTAGAATACAACATTGAGTACGCCAACTGGAACCAAGTTGATCCATAGGATTTTTTTCATCATAATGTTGCTCATTTTCCTGCACAATCAATATGATGCCCTTAATGGCTTCGAGGATGGGGATATAGCTCTGGACCAATGTTTCCCATGAATTATCTTATCTCGAATGTTTGGGGTCTTACAAACTCTTGTCATAAGTATGTTGTGTGTGAAACTCAACAACGATATGCAAACTTGGACATTTTGTTTTTGCAAGAAGTAAAAATTAAAGGTTTTCAGTTATAGATGGTTTACAAATCCATCCGCCCTGATACCTTGGCTTTTTTGTAGTAATCATGAAGTGGGCGTGGGGATTCATTTTTCTTTTTTCTCCCAAATGACAACCCTTATTAATTGACCATGGTATCGACCCCACCAACCGTGTCATATGGGTCCTCTTTAATATTGATGGCCGCCCTTTTGGGCTTATAAATATTTATGCCTCGAATGATGCGGCCAAAAGGGCCAATCTATGGTATGGATAGCCAACTCCATTCCCGATGCCTACTGGGTAATAAGTGGAGATTTTAATATGGTTGAATCCCCTAATGATAAATGTGGCCACTTGCCATGAGGTGGACACCTAGTGAAAGGGAAGCATGGTACTTCATGCGTAATAAATTGATTTTTGATCCTAATGCATCTCACTTTCCCACCTCTGTAGCTTGGTACATGTGGACCAATCTTCGTGGAGGGATGGATTGCATTCTTAAATGACTTGACAGGGGCCTATGTTGTCAGTCAAAATTCATTTTTTTAAGTTTGATAGCATTTATTCTATGCCAGTGGAGCTCATGCCTGACTTTGTCCTTTCGGACCACTCTCTTATACGATTTCATATCTGTTGGCATGATGTGCCCCCTTTTTCATAAAGGCCAATTATTTCTTAATACTACCTTGATGCAACATGGCCCCATTGTCAATCATATCAAATGAGTTTGGAATTTAATTCCACGACCCAGTCATCACTGTCAACGGTTTCATCCACCTATGCAAGCCAACTAGATACAATGGTGGGAAGATGCACTGACTCAGACTACTAGATTTCTTAGAATCTACGACCGATAATTAGAAAAATTCAGGTGCTGCTCATACACCATTAACACCTCATCTCTCAGCCAAACGATGGTGGCACTTCAAGGCTATCCCTCTTCGACGCTCTGAATCGCAAGTTGCAAATGATCTAAAGCATCAAATCCAAATTGTGGATAACTATAATGCTAGAGGCGCTCAGATTCGGGCTCAGATGCATTGGCTCAAGATTGGAGATTGGATTTTGAAAGAATTCTTTCTTTCTCTCCAAGCCAGAAAGCCTTCTCAACAAATCCGAGCTATCATGGACAATGGAGCTCGGATATCGACCCGCAACTTATGTTGCAAGTCTTTGTGCGCCATTACAAGCTCATCTTTCAAGCTCATCCACCCTCTGCAGCTCACCGAGCCGATCTTGATCAATGTTTGGGTGTTTGCTTCACAAACTATTAGAGGCTTAGAAGGTGATTTGCAAAAGAATGCTCACCATTGAAGACCTCCATGAAACCACTCTGCAAATGGCTAATGATAAAGTGTCCTGGATATGATGGATTCCCTCAGTGATTTTATGAATCTCTTTGGGATTATGTCGGGAAAGACCTTTTTCAGGTCTATCTTGAAGGATTTCATAACCAATCCCTAGGGCCACACATTAATAAGTGAAACATCAAATTTATTCCTAAGCAAGGAGATCGAGAAAATCACTTGTTGGCGGCCGATTACGCTCAATGTCTCCTACAAAATCATTTCCAAAGCGTTAGCTCTATGATTACACAATCTTCTACCTATTATTATTCAACCAAAGAAAACATGCTTCATACAGGGGATGTTTCATCCTAGATAACATCATCGTGGTGTGGGAAGGCATGGAATGGGCTTGCAGATCTCATTAGGATGCCATGTTTATCAAGATTGACTTTGAGAAGGCTTATGATCGGATTGAATGGCCATTCATTCTCTCCATGCTTTAGGCCATTGGCTTTGGACCCATTTTTATTCAATCCATCAATATGATTTTTGCAAGAGCCTTTTGGGATTTTTTAGTCTATTAGACAAGGTTGTCATCTTGCCCCCGCATATATGTGCTTGGGCCGGGCCAAGGATTTGGTTATCTCTTAGCTCATGCCAAAGCATGGTCTTTTTGAGGAATTTCGTTCGCTCGATGAGCCCAATTCACAACTTCTCAATGGGCATTTTGTGGATGATTCCTTCCTGACACTTATTGAGGATGAAACCAATATTTGCAATGCTATGCAATGTTTGGATACTTTCTACCTAGCTTCTGGCTCATCCATTCAATGGTGAAAAACCCAATGTTACCAACAATCTTTCCTTCCTACGTCGAACTAGCTTGCCACATTTGATTGGAAAATTCTGCAACATGGTGATATTTTCAAATTTTAGGTATTCCTTTTCTTTTCAAGCCTCCCTGATAAACTATGGCATTATGTCATTCAACGAGTGGCAAAAAAATTGGAATATTGAATCACCAAGCCTTTATCCCTAGTTGGAAAATTCCAAATCTACTCTAAAGTTCTTACAGCCACCCATGTTTACTACTCGTCTTGTTTGGTTCCTTCCAAATCCTCCATTTAGAAGCTGGAAAAACTACTCAAAGATTTCTTATGGGCTAATGCTTCTACTGGAAAAGGTTTTCATCGGGTAGCCTGGGATATCTATTGTTTACCTCACAATTTTGGAGGCCTCACTTATTCACATTCAATGTCAAGGTCAAGCTCTTTGTGCTAAGTGGATTATCAGAGGCATTACTATCCAAGAAGCTTGGAAAGTTCTCATCACATACATGACATTAGAAGGTTCTCCTTATAGCCATCCTACATGGAATGGATTAGGTTTGTCAATTTGCTCATCACTCTTGTGTCTTTCAAAATTGTTGGCACCTTTGTGCTTAAGAGTATTTGGAAAGCATGGGAATGTGTCAAACCCTAGATTTATGGAAGGGGGATGGATTTCATAATGGGATTTCTCTCAATCAACAATCTCTCTGGTGGTCGGATTTTTCAATCCCAAGATAAATGCTTAGAAGAGGTCCCGAGAATCTCACGCTCAAATTCTTTAAGTGTAGAATTCACACCATCGAGGACTTCTTCTGCAAAAATGCTCAATCTGGTTCTCTTGGTTAGATTTTAAAGCTCTGTTTTCAGCTTTCCAACCAAGATCAGGATACTTTCACTACTGTGATCAATTTGGTTCCTGATCACATGTTGCATAAGATTGTTGTGCATTCCTCTCGCCCATGGTGGATGATTGAAGTGGTATGCTGATACTCCTTTCTGTAACTACAAAGCTAGTAAAGGCTATCATTGGCTCTCGCCCCATTTTCCCATGGTGGAAAAACTTAATACTCGTTGGGGAATTCATGCCACTTTGTCTACCTAGGGTAGGTGATTTGAAACTGTTTGGACTATATGTGTGGAGCCCAAAATTGCTCATTTCATTTGGTGTATTCTACACCAAGGCCTTCCTATCGGGGCTCGTCTTGTTCAAATTGGGATCCCGACTCCCAACTGCCCCTTCTGTGGACATTTGGAAACACTTTTGCATGTCTTCTGGTTCTGTCCCAAAGCTCAAATTGCTGGAACTAGATCCATTCATTTTTTTTTCCTTCACGACCCCACCATTTCACTTGGAAGCATATCCTCTTGGGAGATAATCTCAAACTTATGCCTATGTTCACCCATATTTGACATGTTTTAAGAGGGGAGATTCTATCTTGGATATGGAAAGAAAGAAATGTTTTTTTCTTTGTTAATTCTGTAGTTGATCAACCTTTTTCGATTTATAATAAATCCATGGTGATCTCCAATGTGCTTCGCATATTCAAGTTCGGAAAACAAGGTGGGCATCGGAGGTGGATCACCTGCACCTATGCTGCGCCACCGGGGGAAGCCCCGTGTAATGTTGCTCGAGTGCCTCCATCTCCCACCAGGTGCTCCTCGCCTTCAACCTATGGTGGTGGTGCAGCTGATCTCAATGTCGTGCTTTTAGTCACATCCGCCACTCTATGGGGTGTTACATCAACGTAGTCACTCACCGGCTCGTTGTTGTGGCTGTGGCTCTCCGCCGCATTCGTCGGCTCGCAACAGGTGGCCAGGGAGCTCACCACCTCGCCAACATGGGTGGGGTTCTCCTTCTTCGCCCCTTCGCAACAGACGCTGCACCCACCGCCACCTCCGCCACCATCAAACAAATTCCCTTGCCTCATCCTCATCATTTCTATGCCGGGAAGCAGACTTGGAGGAAAAATTGTTGCTGGTTGGAAGCTTCTGGATGCTGGCAAGGACTTTCCTGGTTCGGGGTGGCCGGATGATCGGGATTTCCTGCCCGAGGCATGTTTGTTGTTACTTTTTGATAGTGTTTTTTAAAAAAAAAATTACGCGATGCCTTTTTTTATACTCTCCTAGACTAGGCCTAGTTTGAATCTTGCTATTTTAGACTCGGCCTAGCTTTGTTTGTGGTTTTGGGGCATGCTCTCATACCACCCGCTTTTTTGTTGAAAGCTATCTTGTATCTTATTGCATTAATATAATATAAGATCCCTTTTCATCAAAAATAAAAATAAAAAATTATACATTTCCATAAATGAAATAAAGTAACTTTTAAAACTAAATTCTAAAGAAAAGCTATTTTATGCATGCTAGTTAACAGTCTCAAAAATATCAAACCCCATGTAGAATTCTAATGATGGAAGGGATGGAGAAGAAAGTGAAGCCAGTTCCAAGCACGTTCAGCTCTAGAGAAAATTGGAATCCAAATATTTGAAAGTTTAGGGGAAGGAGCTAACCCCTAAATACGTGAGAGACTTAAATACGTTGAAGAGAATTAAATACGTTGAAGAGAGTTGAGTCTTTCTCTTAAGTCCAGCAAGTCCCGTTGTATTAGACACCAAAGAAAGTGAGCTAACTTCAGTTTAATCTGAGCATTCTAGATCATATTAAATTTGGTAAATTAGGTGCGGTGAGAGGAGCGTATACTCCAACACCTATGGAACTTGTCAAGCGCTAACTCATAATGTTATTTTGATACAACAGTATGGAAGAATAATTTTTGAACTCTTGTATTTTAAAGATAAATTTCTGGAAAATATTTTGAGGATCTGCATGAGTTGGAAATTATCTTGATCGTTAAATAGGTTTCGGAATCCAAATTGAAAAAAGAAAACAACAATTTAATGTAGGAGATTTTTTAAATTTTTAAAATGACTTCAAAACACTTAGAAGTCGATTCTCACCAAATTGAATTCCAATCCTATATATTGTTTAGTAACATTTACAACCCTGCCCCACTGCAGCAGAACCTAAGAACGAGGACTAGAAATTTTCTTTAAAATACGTACGCAATGTCATGATCAATGGAGGAGGTGGTGGGTCTATTTAGACCTGTTAAATCACCAGCCTACAAGGTTCTCCAATTCTCCACTCCGAACCGGTAAACCTGTGATAATTTGGCTACCTAAATCCTACTAAATCCTCATATGTGGCCCCCCTGCTCTTTTCCACAACGATTGTTCTCCGTTTCCATATTTGATCTCAGTCATTTCCTTTTTAAAATAGTCCTCCACATGTAGAGTACCACTCAATCCTTTTTCTGGTTTATAACAAAGTTGAAAGGTTGTTCAGCTAATATTTTTCTTTTTCATTATTTGGTCAATATTTCAACTTGTAAATATATGTAATGTAAGATTGAGCGTTGTTAGTGTTAACTATCCTCTTTTACTAAAAATGTCTCGGACAATCTCTGGTCTACCTAATGGTTCTCTGTAATTTTTAAAAACCTTTTGAGAAACAAATATGGCTCCACCGACTAGACCACTCTATAATTAAACCGCGATCAGTCTCTTTTAGGAGATAGGCTATTCTCTATATAAAATACATGTATATTCATCCATGCCTTAAATGTTTATGGAAAAAGCCAAGCATTTCACCGAATCTTTCATTTGGATGAATTATATGGATGACTTTTCCTATTTTACTATGCTTTAAGCTGTTACCATGATACTTACTGGTGTATTAGTTAGACTGCTTGACATTGTATCTACTTATAATAACACATTTCTTGTTGATTAATGGAAGTATTATGTTTAAAAAAATCAATGTTTCCATTTTTTCTATCGTTAAACTATTTTGACCGTAGCTATAAAATGGGAGTTATTGGGTCCCCTTCCTTCACAATGTCCTCGACAAGATATTACAATCAATCCAACACAACCACAAAGCACAACCATTGAGCCGCGCCGATGATGTAATATTTTCCACCACCGCCGATTTTAAGAGCCATGCCAGCCACCAGCCGCCACCACCAAGAACCGCCAACCACAACCACCGGTGATGCAACACCCACCACCACCGGTAAACCACCCCAAAGGGATCACACCCAACATAACTATTTAGAACAAACTTATTCTCTACATAAAAACATTTATATTCATTCATGCCATATTAATGTCTATTTATTTTTTATAAAACTTATTTAAAACATTTTTGAAAAATACGCTAAATTTTATAAATATTTGTTGAGAAAAATGGAAGTAATGGTTATTCGTAAACAAAATATACTTATATTCCTCCTATCTAGAAAAATAATTTGGATACTTTTGAAAAACATGTTGTATTTATCAATCACTAGTTAAAGAAGAAACAATCTCACCAACAAAGTCACTATTCAACAAAAATGTGTTTCATCAATTTTAAAAGACAACCAATCTCTAAAAAAAATAACACCTACGTTCATATATGTCACATCAATGCCCATCTGCTACCGAAAAAAACACTTTGAATATTTTTAAAAACACTTGTTAAAAAACAAACATAGCCTCACCAACTAAACTATTATCCTTGTGATTTATTGGTTTCAAAACTATCCGTTAAAAAAAAAAAACCTAAATCCATATATATATGCTACATCAATTCTCTATTATTTTGAATCATTTAAAAAAATACTATACTTTTCAAATATTTATATTACTAGCAATCGCATGTGTACAATGCAATGTGAACGCCGAACGGTATATGTTATTTGATTTAGAGGTATAGTTATTAATTTTGTAGTTGATGTTGATAAGGGGTGTGATTGATTTTGTAAGTGTAGAAATATAGATGAGCCACTTAATTTTAAGGTTCTTTCTACATTTCAAACTTGTTACAAATTCATACATGAATACATTTGATACCATTTTTGATAGTTAATTACTTTTATAGTTGATGTTGTATGTATTTAATTCAGGCTAATTGTGTTAGTGTTACGTCGGTTGTTTGGTTGGTGTTTTGTTGAAAAAACCTTTATTGTACGGTTGATAATGTGTGTGATTGATAGTGGTAGTGTAGGAATATAGATGAAACATTACATTGAAAGGTTGTATGCGTACATTTAATTATGTTACAGATTCATACATTTAAAGTTGCAAATCATATTTTACAGCATCAAATACATGAAGACCTCTGTACACATAATGAGACATGTATACATTTGCAATATTTATATCATGAATGGTATCTTTTTGTGGGAAATTTTATTTTCAATAAACATGATTACATTTGATACCCATTGAACGACATTACTGCTTTGGATACAAGAAGTGTTGAGTAAAGTAGTAGGGTAGGTGTTATCAAAGAAGAGGGTAGTATTTACGATGGGTTGAGTGATAGTAGTCTTTCTTCCTACTTTCTTATTACTCCAAGTGTTGGTACACACACCATATTTGAGTACCTTTAGAACGAAAAAGTAGGTGAAATGCATAGATTTGCAAGTGAGGGAACTCTGGAGAAAACTGTGAATGTCAGACCTTGCCTTTCAGTGGTTCTAATGTTGACAGTTGCTATATGCAAAGTAAGTCCTTGGGACTTTTGGATAGTTAATCCCCAAGCCATTTTAATCAGAAATTGTCTTCGTTTCCCTCTTGAAATAGGGGGTATGGGAATATGTAGCGAGTTGGAGGGATCCCAACATGGGGTTGTATCTATCAAATTTGACAACAAAAAATAAAGGTAATGTTGGTGGTTGAATTGATGCATCGTAGACAATGTCGGTGATTGTTCCTATAACACCATTTATGAGGCCTACGTCAACTCATAAATTTGCAATAAGCACCATTTTTTGTTGTTTTCACAACATGAACTTTGTGTTCAAACTAATCATCATCAAGATTTCTTGGTCCACGCCACATGTTACTTTTAGCAATGGATTGGGTGATCAGAACGTTCAATGCCTTGAACATCTGAAGGTTGTGGGAATCCACTAGATCATTTTTTGCAAACAAATGTGGTGCATTCTTAAAAATATTGAGCTCTTGATAGGTTAGGTGTGTGTCTATGCAAAGACATTAAGAGTTCCCAAGTCTTGAATAATAGGGGTTGAATATTCGCAAGTGGAGTAGTAAATTCTACAATTAAACTTGTGCATTGGTTGTTCCTTATTTCCAAAATATTGTTTGTAATGTAATGAAAGAATTAAATCCCCTCCAAAGGTGGCTCCATAGGATTAATTTCATAAAAAGGACTATCCAAAACCGGTGGTAATTGGCTGAAGTCACCGAGGAGGATGACTCATATGTTCTCAAATTCAGATGTTCTTGAGTGTGGGAAAGCTTCGTGTAGCCTACTATCAATTTTGCTTAGTAAATTTGGGCCAATGAAACTCATTTCATCAATAAGAACATATTCTATATGTTTTAGTGACTCTTGAAAATATGATAATTCACTTCCTTTAAGGGGTTTTAGTTCTTTGATTGGAATACATAGGGGTGCGTGGATTATGGAAGCAGAGATGTTGAATTCTAAAACACTAGTAGGGGTGACCACAAGTAGAGGTGAGGGAGATGTGGTTGATGATATGAATGAATTCTAGATTTTATTTATAAGAAATGATTTTCCTGTGCTAGCCATTCCTTGAATTATCAATCTTAGTGGAGGTAGAAGTGTTTTGTTTGTTGAATGGTATGGTATGGTATCAAGAGATAGTTTTTGTTCTGAAGACAAAGGAAGTGTGGAAGATGGTGGTGGGGCCTGCATACTGGTGTTAATTGTGCTTCCTTTTCTCTCTCGATGAATGATGAACCAACTATTTGTAAATCTGGCGGAACGTTATGTATGCTCCAATTATTGTGTATGTCAATACATGCTCCAATTATTGTGTATGTCAAAATATCATTTTCCCAACATTTCAATACTATCAAGACCCATGTTGTTTCCCAGATGAAGTTGTGTGAAGACCTGTCATTTTTGCAATGGTTTGTGTTGAATACTACATTCGGCCTCAAAGTCAAAACTAACATCTGTAGCATGTCTTGTGTCTGTAGTAGTGTGTAAAACATGCCACGGTTTGTAGTTGTGCTTGAACATGTCCCAAGTGCTATTGATGTCATATGGGGTTGGTCCAAATTTGGTGGCAATATTTTGAAAGGCTTGTATAAAAGGATTTCTGACCACCAAAAAAGGTCATATGACATTGAATCCTGAGCTATGACATCCACAAATCTTCCGTGGACTTGGAAAATTACTTAAATCAGTCACTTTTTCCATTTATCACCTTTACGGTTCTTGTTAAAGATCCAATCTCGAGCAACTTTGAATAAGTGGTAGGTATTCCTTGTTTGGAGGAAGAATTTATATGCATCCAAGAAAGTGTTGTTTGTTCACGCATCGACATCACTTTCAATGACACATCTCGAGAATTTTTTCCAACATTTAATGATAGAAATGAATGGTTGTACATAACAAGTGGCCATTTTTGCAACATGTTTCATGTTTCTTGTGTGCTTATTTCATTTTCAACAATTCTTTCGTGATCATTTTACGGATCGTAATATGTCTTTGGAGAATCCACGTCAGCATCTCTTGAAAATATGGATAGCATTTGGTGATAGGTTTCTAAATGATACTCTACTTTTGAAGCATATTTTGCAATATACTTAAGGAATGCATAGCGTGAAAGTACCGGTTGGCAATTGACATTTTCTCTCCATATGTATATCATAGTTTGATTATGTATGTTCAATCTATCATCATTTCTGGAAGGGAGGTACTTTATTTTCCCATCACTTTCAATGAGCAAGGATGACATAGGTTGCGTGGCCCATGGGGCATTATACCTGCACTGCAACTGTGACTACTTTCTACACAAACATGTCTGCTTTGAACATTTAGTGTGGCAATGAACATGGTTAACCAATTCTTCGAGGTCTACATGTGGGGAGGAGAATAGAATTTGTGTTGTATCTAGAAATCAAGGGTTATTTATGAGTGACCTACAAATAAAATCTAATCGATTCTTGCAAGCTAGGTGAGGGTTCTAGGAAGACATGAACTTATCAAAGTATTGTGTTGTTGCCTCAATAACAATTTTATCCTCCCATCCATTACATCAACTTTAGGTGCATTCTCTAGCCACAATAAACCGTGGACATTCGCAAAGTCTCTATGTTTCCATTCATACCTATGAGATGAGGGAACATAAGTATTAGCTATGTAGTTTGGAAATTTTTTTAAATAAGTAGATTTGATTACTGTACCAAAAAGTCTTTGCTCCAAGTTCCTTCGCAATATTTCTTCATGAAATATTGTGAAAATGTGATGTAAGTATACCGATACTTGATGAGGGTTAGAGACAATATTAAGTGTTCTCCAATGCTATGCGTGGATCGAGGATCAGCCTAGGCATTCACCGGACATAATATTGTGGAGATATGGCCATTTATTGTCTCTGCAGCACTTAGAGTGAAGAATCGGGTTAGTGTCCCCGATTGTTCCACCATATCTCGAAACCTCGCTTCTAGTTTTTTCCTAGAATGAACATGTCCCTGAAGGCTTGATGCAAAGCACATTAAGCCTATATTGGAGGTTATATTTATGGAATTCTAGTAGTTCTCTTCGTAGATATCTAATTGTCGAAGGGATTCAAAATTTGAGATTTTGTTTCATAAAAACTTGTCAGTGAGTGAATGGCTTCTATTCCACATTATCGAGGTTTATAAGGAAGTAGAAAAATCTTGGGTGGGAACTGAAACACCCATCATGGTAACACATCAAATGAAGAGCATATTCATGCATTGGAACTTATTTTATCGGGGCTATTGTCACATTGATTTTCCTATCAGAAATAAAGTTGGGAAATCGATTGATAACATGTCCTTCGTATTGTATTCATTTAGCCTAAGCTCTGGTGATGGCATTGTAAATGGAGTGTTACCATCATGGTTGAGCAAGAACTATTTGATTCTTGTTCTTATGTTCCTATATTGTGAGGTGTTGGCACAAAAGCTAATGAGTGTTAATACGTTTCATTACGTCTATGGGTACACCAATACCATGAGCTATAAAGGCACTTTTCATTTGGGGTAGTTCCCTTTGTGACTATGTTAAGATAGGAGGAAACATTTGACAACTCGGATGATAGAGATGAAAGGGCATCATTGTCGATTAAGACATCTTTGTAATAGGGATCATGGTGTATTTTATATTATAAGGCTATCTAAACCCGAGATCTACCTGACGTAGAAATCATAATTTAAAAAATTAGATCCTTCCCTTTGTATGAGAACTCTGTCCAAATATTCAAGGTGGGGGTAGGTACTTTTCTATTCAAGTAAGGTTTTGCATGAAACTTATGGTGTTTCTGAGTATTTGTATTTCTGCCATGTACTTGGGTGACTTACAAGAATGGATTAACCCATGTGATAAGAATATCCATGATTTGGGTTAAAGAAGAAATAATGATAGGTTAGTTTTAGGGTCCATGTTGTTCCATGAAGAGAAGTAGTGGCCTTTTTTTTCAAATTTGCATCTATTACAGGAGAGAAAGCCTTCAAAGGAAAATGTTTTAATTCCAGGTAATTTTCCAAACAGATTGAGAAAGTTTGGATGTTTGCCAAAAATCTATGCTTTTGCAAAATTGACATTGGGTCTTGATAATCAAGTGTGACGAGGGTGGGAATATGGGAAATCTCTATGTACGGGAAGGGGTGGGGTTTTTATTTGAGTCCTTTATGTATTACAAGGTGGAAAGCAGTCAAAAGGAGAGAGAGAATTGGTTTTACTAGTATGAGGAACTAAAGAAAGGTCAGTGTACTTGAGTCGGTTTCATGTGGCAAGGCCCTAGATATTTGGGAAAATGTGGCAGTAGTTAGTGAAGATGGGTTCATACGGAAGGAATTGGTATGCTCATGAAAATATGTTTCCATGGAAGTTACTTGTAGAATGTTTGTTGGAAATCCTTCAATGATTTGTATTTGATGTCAAGATTGGAATGTCAAAGAATTTTAGGTTGTTCGTATATGTAAGTTGAAGAATATTAGAGATATTCATTGTTCAATGCTCTAATTTACGACATCATTTCTCATTAGTTATGTGTACTTTATTTTTTGCATAGTTTTATCTTAGTTGGTCTCATTTTGTAGGAGTCAACATGATTGTGAAGTCACGAGGCTTATGGATTATAACCTATTGAAAAAAAAATCATGCGGGTCAATAAGGAACGATACATTGTTTGATGACATACAAATGCAGAAATAAGTCAAAATATAAAACTATATACAACTATAATGCATGTGGAGTTCCAATGGGAAATACGCGTAAAAGTACTTACAAGGATGTGTTCACATAAAATTACTTAAGGAAAAGAGTATTAATTATATGGAAAGATACAATGCGTTCACATAGTATACAAGGATGCAAATACGTACATAACAAAAGTGCAAGTAATTTTAATTTATTTTCTTAAAAGTACTTACAATCCACATAGTAGTAGGAGACAATAGTATGTCAGTGTATAAGGGAATACAACAATTTTCTTTTGAAGCAGGGAAAAAAGTGAAACATAGATATGAAATAAGCAACATAGCGGTGATAGTTCAAAGTATAGAATGGGATGGGTGAGGGTGTAAAGTTTGAAGGGATGGGTGGGATAGAAATATTTATATAAAGGTTATGGAGGAGTTGCATTATTTTCCATTTTCTTTGAACTGAGAATGACACATTTCAATATGTTTTTTCCACAGTATGTGTCTTTTTTCAGTGAAAGTGTGAAGCAATATTCGTTTCTAGTGAAATTTATTGTAATTTCACTAGTCACATCTTTGTTTATAGACAATAAATGGAGGTCACTAGCTACAACACCCATGATTGAATCTGTTGTCTCATTAAAAGTGGTAACTATTTGAAGTTCTCTTGTTGGGTCCTTTAGATCGATCCTAAGTGCATATCTATAATCATAGTTCTAAACTTGTACGTTACAACTCGAACAGAACCATGAACCATTACCATTCTCTCTCACCTTTTTCCTACATTGTTTGTCACCTTTTAGAAGAGGACATGCTGTAGACACCTATAATTACACCCAAGCAATTTAAATACTTAAATTGCGCTAATTATCTCTTTCTCACAAATTGACGACATATTGTCAATGCCGCTCATCTTCTCTTCCATTGTCGTTAATTAATTACATTACGCTAATTAATTAAGTCACCTATCCAACGCATACCCTAATTAACGACCCTTCGTTAATCAACACCTTCTATCTAGTCTAATTAATTATTATTAATTAATTAGCCTCTCTTCTCATTAAATCAATAAATCACTATTTAATTGGTTTAATTCCCTCCTAATGGCCCAAATCACACTAATATCCATCTAAAAGCTTATAAAATCTTGCACATGTATTAATTAATCATCTTGATTAATTAATACACCCCCTTTATCCACATGAGCCACTAGAGGACAAACTAAATCCTCCTAAAGTTAGCTAAACCCCATCTAAACCCCCTTATCCATAACTAACTCTACATCTCCATTAGTCCCACATTCATGAGGATGTGTTGAATCCTTTATCCTTTGGGCTATATAAACAACCCTCCCTCTACCTTTACACCTACACCTAAATCTCTCAAGAGACAAAAGTAAGCACATAGTTTCATACTAATAGCCTTTTTCATTCTTGAGCCCTCCATCCTCCATTCTTGAAGAGGTAAGCCTCACACCCAAGCATTCATTGAAGGATCAAAGAAAGCAAATATGATTTGATTGCCATTTGGACTACTTAGGTCCATTTTAAATGTTTAATTAGGAAATTAAGGGGAATAGATTTCACTAATTTACATTATGTTTTGATTAATTCAAAGTTATTAATGTTAAGGGTAGGACTTGCTCATTTCTTCATCTTGATGGTACATATTTCTCATTTTTAGCTAGGTTAGGAAACTATTTCTAGGTGGTAGTTTTCTTTCTTTAAATTTAGTAAAAATTGTAGAAACACTTGCACACATTTGACACGCCTAAAGTGGGACGCTTAGTCTCATGGTATTTTAGTTTAAATTTCATTGTTTGGCTAACTTTTGATATGCACATGTAGTAATTAATGTCCATTTTCTTTGAATTTTTACTCATTTGATATGTGTAACTTCATGTTCATAGCCATAATTTTAATGGGTTACTACCATTCTTAAGCTAACTTGTAAAAAATTTGATATATTGTGAGTTTTCTTGTGTTTACTGCCATATTTTGGTTGTAGGTCTAGCGCAGCATGATTTTATGGTGCAGTGTGGTTTTGTGGTGTAAACATCTCTCGATGGTGCGAGGCACAATGTTAAAATTTCACTCTATCTCTGTGACCCCTCGCGCATGCGCATTAACCTTGCGCACACACCCTAACCAGTGCGCAGCACACTAACCCAGCGCATACCTATTTTTGTATTATACCTTCACTAGATTCTAAAACCTTTTTGATCGGTGCACACACCCTAACCCGAGTGCATATGCTATTTTAGTGGCGCAAACACATTTTTCTGGTAATGCAGTTATTCTATTGGTTTTTTTGTCTGTTTTTCTCAGAGTAGCGCATACACTATTTTTGTGGCGCACACACCTCTCTGGTGGCGCAGGCGCTTGATTAATCCAAAAATTCCACAGAGTGGCGCAGGCACTCTTTTAGTGGCGTGTATATTATTTTCATGGGCGCACACACCTCTCGGGTGGCACAGGTGCATTGTGAGCCAAAAACAACGTTTAGTGGTGCATACGCCATAACCCACGCGTAGGCACTGAAAAAGAGGTGCAGGTGTCCTTTTGCATTTTTGAAATTAAGGCGTTGATGTGCTAACATTCTTACAAGTTTATCTAATCATATATTTGTCTTTGCAGGCTGTTTTTACATGTTTGTATTTGATTAGGTAATATTTTACATTGTTTACTTATAGGAATAAGGATCACGTATGCTCTTCCCTCACATCCCTTGGGGTGATCTTGGGAATTAGAAATGATTCTTAAGTCCTTTTGATGCTTTGAGATTGCTAAGAGTATTTGAGTTGGAATTGGTTAATTTGGCATAGTTGAATTAAAGTGTTTTTCCATTTGATATCTTTTTGATTTTGAAGACAATCATGTATGCTCTTCTCTTGCGTCCTTAGACGATCTAGAGAATCAAAAATGATGCCTTCTCTTTTGATGGAAAACTACTAAAAATCATCATACAGGACCAAAATTCCATCGCTTGTCAAAGAACGGAGGAATCGAAATAAAAGTCGAAAACTACTAATACAGTTGTTATACAGGTTGCTAAATGGTGTTCAAGAAAACCACATCTAATTAAAAAAGATAAAACGAACAACATATTCAAAACAATATATTACAGGTTTCAAAAAGGGTACATCCCTCTCTACTCAACTGGAACATAACCCCTTTGGCATAACGCCTTAAGCTACAACAATGGGGGTGGTTCCAGGAACCCCAAAGTAGTCCATGCAAGAGGGAACCTTGTGGATGAAACAGGAAGTGCTCCGCAATACCTATCTGACTAGTAAATCCTTTGTGAGATAGAGTTACAATTTGTCCCTACGTGACCCTTTTAAGTGCACACTTGGATGCATTTACTACCCAATGTGCTTAAAGAGGCCAAAATCGAGATACTCCCAAACTAGTCATTACGAATTTTTGGGAAAATTGTCCCACTCGTGGATAATCTTTGTAGCACCTAGGACGAGAGAAACACCTAGAAGATATACTTTGGCCAGAGCCCACTTTGACCATTCTAAAAATGTATTGAGTTGGGAACCATATTTTCATTGAAACGTGTGACGTTACTTTCGCTTAGTTTTTACTTGCCTTAGGGCGAGGTGAAACTCTGCTGAAGTGAAGCCAACATTTTTCATCCTTTTTTTATTTTCTTCCTTTACATTCTTTTGAAACTTTGTTGATTAGAAGAAGGGTGACTACCTTTGTGTTACCAATCGACTATTTCTCTCACTTTTATGTCCATTTACGCCCATCCATGTTTATGGCTGGGTTAGTTAAACATCTAAAGTGTGTAGAGGTGTATTCATGTCATTAGTAGCCATTGTGATCTTGATACCCATGTCAAGATCGTCATTGTAGTTAGGCATGGTTCATCACCATGGAATTCCTTAGAAGAGTTAGCTTGTTTGTATTGTATCACTACAATTTCGATATTTACATCTTGTTTCTTGTAAACTTGACATAAATATCTATATTGTAAGGTTACGCTACACACATTTTTAACTATTCCTAGCTATACTTTGAGATTTTTAGTTTGGTTCTATTATTACCTCGATTTCAAAGAGTGCTAGGTGTTACCATTTGTGCATGTTATATCAATAACACCTTGATATCAATACTTCACTTTCTTGCAAAGTGGGTTAACATATCTTGGTGATATTGTTGTGTCATTCGCGAATTGTAATTGGCACTTTTTGAGATATAGGTCTTAATCGAGTTTGAGCTTGCTCATCGTATATCTTGATTAGGAGATTGCATTGACTTCTTGTATTTACTTACATTTTTTCATTCCCTTGAACTTGGCATAAGTGAAAACATCTTGCGATGCGAAACTACTCTTTGAAACGTAGTCTAGGAGGTACTTCATTTAAACAGTTTTAATACCAAACGCTTGTGTCACTGGTGATTTATCACTCTATCACATTGGTATTCTCACATTGTTGACGTATTCATACTCTTAAAAATACATTTTCATCTCACTTAGGGGTGGTCACTAAACTTTGAACGCATTTACAACTCACCCTAGTGAAACTATCACGAAAACATGGCTCCTAAAACATGTCTAGGATTAAAGAAACAAACATATGAGGAACAACAAGTGCAAGCTTGGGAAACCTCTAACAGACAAGGGTCAAACCCCTTCATTGGACATGACTTAGGACCACCGTTTTATGTAGAAAAGGAAACCGAAGAGATGGTCGATCATAGTGGAAAATGAATTAGAATCTCCACATGTAGACTTTGATATTGACCTCACTCTACCTGGATGAGTTTATTCTTAGAAACAAAGATAGAGTGTTGGCATGGGTCATAGAACTAGGGGCCAAATTGCCCAATGAGAATGAAAAAATACTACCTGAGAATAACGCTGGTGAAGAAGAACATCCCCTTATCAATATGGAAGATATTTTAACACATGGACAAGCTTCTACCTCTTATACAGAAAATGATAAAGTGGTAGGGCATAGAATACCCTTTATCAAAGTTCCACAAAGAAACAAGATAGAACATGAGATGGGTGAAGAACCTCCACAATACGAGGAGGAGGAACCTTTAGAAGAAGAAGCCATAATCCAACAACAAATCAGTAACCTAAGCCGACAACTAGCTTTGCTTACTTCCCATGTATAGAAAGATGCAAACAAGAACGTTCAAAAGTTGAGGCCTAAGGTTAAGATCAATGAACTCCATCAAGAAAACCAAGGAGAAGAAGACATAGGGTATCATCATGTATACATCCCCACTTCTCCCACTAAAGAACAATTGCTCACACAAGAAGTGTAGTCTATGAAAGCGACGCTCACGAGCTTACAAGAGAGCAATATAGGGAGCATTAGGAAATATCAATACGAAGAATTATGCCCCTATCCTTTTGACAAGACAATGACCCTTCAACCCTTTCCAAAGAAATTTGATATGCCAAAGTTTGAAAAATATAAAGGGAAAGGGGATCCACGGGATCATGTTAAAGATTTTTACATGGCATGTCAAGAGGTGTCTTATAGTGAAAATTACCTCATCATACTTTTTCCCAAGAGTCTCAGAGGTCAAGCCTTGGAGTGGTTTACGCACTTACCATGAGGATCAATTTTCACCTAGCCAAAATTGGTAGAAAGATTCGTGCATCACTTCTCGTATAACATAGAGAGTGATGTCACAATGGCAGACTTATGTGGTGCCAAGCAACACCCAAATGAGACTTTCGCCAGCTTCCTCCAATGGTGGAGAGGGATAGCTAGTTGCTTCCCTTGTGCTTTCCCTAAAAATATTGGTTAGTATTTTTGTTCCCAATCTCAACCCGGATATAGCTTTCCACCTCCAAATGCATTGTGTTCATACTTTTGAGGAGGTTATCGAGAAAGGGATTTAGATAGAAAAATATCTCATTACCAAAGGCACCCTCAAAACCCAATCTAGAGACAACCAAAATGTCAAACCCATGGAAAAGCCAAAGATCTTTAACAAAAACAAAAATGTGGTGGGAGACGGAATCACTGATTCCAAACGTGTTCAAATGGTCCAAACTGGTCAACCTTTTAAACTGACCAAGGGCCCAATTCAACCACCACCAAAGTGAAGAACATTCACCTCTCTCAATGAACCTTTGTCAGTCATACTAAAATAATTGGATGTGGCCCACATGATGACCTATCCTACAATGCAACCATTTGATGACAACGCTCCGAAACCTTCGTGGTACAAGGAGCATGAATATTGTGAAATGCATCACATCAAAGGACATAAGACAGAAAAATGTCTGCGGCTTTGTCATTATATTTAGGACCTCATTGACAATGGAGAGATACAAGTGGATAACCAGGAAAACACAAACACCTAACGAGAAAATGGGGATATATAAAGAACCATTCCCCAAGCATGATAATTCAGAAAAGTCAAAGCCGGATCGGGGAGAGTCATCCCAAACTTATAAAGCCGTGAATTACTTGTACACTAAAAGAGATAACAATCATTATGATTCACTTATCGGATGTATTCACTCTCCTGTTGACCATGTGAATACCATCCGGATCAAGGAACTAAGCGTGATGTGGTAATAAGGTGCCCGCCTCGTGATTCCGGAACCTTCTCCGTCGACCCCACAAACTGGTAAATATAACCTTTTAGAACAACTTGAAAAGACGTCTGCTAAGATTTTGATCTTAGATCTTCTCAAGATATCCAATGTGCATAAAGACATTCTGTATCAAACTCTTTAGGGGTCGGGAGTGCCTTTAGAAGTTATTCTGCACACCTTCAAGCCACGGTGGCAAACATCACACCAAGTGAACATCTCGCTTTCAACCATAGGGAAATCCCTACTAAGAACCCAACACATAATATTCCCTTATACATTGAGGTAGTTGTCACCCGAGAAAATCAAATGGGTGCTTGTGGATAATGGATCTGGGTTGAACATTTGCATGCTTAAGTTGGTCAAATAGTTGGGACATACGGAGGAAGATCTTGAGTCCCATATTATCACTATGACTGCATATGACAACGCAAAAGGGAATCAACAGGTACCATCATGCTTCTTATGGAGGTGAGTCCCACTTGCCATCAGACAAAGTTTCATGTCCTAGACTTGGAACTTCCATATAACATGCTTCTAGGCCAACCATGGATTCATGCCATGCAGGTGTGCCATCAACATTTCATCAATGCATTAAGTTGAAGCATGAGGGACATATGGTTACAATAAGGATATTCTGAGCCCTTTTCTCATTATAGAGCTCTCAATAGCTTTGCATGAAAGGGTACATATGCATGTCCCTCCACAGATATAGCTATCCCTCTCCAGTTTGAGGCCATGGAATCCGGGTGGATTCAGATTCTCTTAGTTCTTGCGCTCATGGTGTGTCTACTTCAACATCTCCATTTGATTCATGGGAGATGAAAATCCTTGAATATGGATGCGGGGAGTATAATGAAAAAAAAGTGCTCTTGGTTTCGACATCTCATTGTTGCCCAAGACTAGAGGTCGACCCAACTACCACTTCAGAAGACCTAGAGAGGAACACACTATTGGGTCGTTCTTACCTGGAGGCTTGTTAGCTGAGGAGAAATTTCTTGATCCACCTACATCTTGGGTCCCTAAGGATACTCAGCCTTCCTATTATCAAATCCCAGAATATGAAAAATCTAGTAAAATGATGTACTCCATGGGCTACAAAGGCCTAGGATGTGGGAGGAATGAACAAGGACAAAGAGAACTAATGCCTCTTCCACATTTCAAAATAGAAAGATACAACATTGGGATTCACCCTTATAGAGCACACCCCAACGGTCAAGACACTACTATTTCTAAGCACGAGGATAGCTTTGACTATCTAGACAACGATACGGATTCCCATTATAGCCAATATGAGGATTTGGCCTCCACGAACCTTTTCATGAACAACAGCTGTCCTAACCATAACCCCCACAGAACCAACCCTTGACCTTATCTACCCTTCCCTTGTTGAATGGGACCAACAATGTCACATGCCACTAGATTTATTTGAAAATGATGAGGCTATCAGAGAATTCATGGGCATAAGGGATACAATTTCCATTGGAGATCACAAGAAAGGTTTCTTTATCGACTTAGATATACTGCTCCTACTTCGGTGAGGAGGCTGAACTTTTGGTCAACAAAATTTAAAGAAAAGAGAGGGCAAAAGTTCTAAAGAGAAGCCTCGGAAAAAATCAAAGTCCAAGTCGCACAGTGAAAACCTCTTTGAGGCATTGGCTGACAAACAAATAAGAAAATCAAAGGACAAACAAAGTGACCATGCCAAGGATGAAAATCTTGTAGAGACATCCTTGGATGAAGATCTCAACCTTCCTCCTGATCCTACACGTATGGAGGACTTATCAAAATTGCTAGTCAAAGAAACCATTGATGTCAATATTGGTACCAAAGAAGATCCCAAGATAGTAAAATTGGGAGCATCACTCTCAGCTAGAGAACAAAAGACGTTCACTATGCTGCTGTGAGATTTTATTGATGTGTTCACATGGTCTTACAAAGACATGCCCAACTTAGATCTCGACTTTGGTCATGCACAACCTAGTCATGCACGCAGATGCCAAGCCTATCAAATAGAAGCTCCGAAAGATGCACCCAAGAGTGGCCCTATTGGTTAAAGAAGAGTTGGAAAGATTTCTTGCAGTAGGATTCATTAGGCCAATTGATTATTCTGAATGGATATCGAACATTGTTCCTATCCAAAAAAAACCTATCGGTATCCGAATCTACATGGATTTTAGGGACATCAATAAATCTTTCCCTAAAGATGATTTTCTACTACCCAACATTGACATGATTGTTGACTCAACAACAGGGTACGAAATGCTATCACTCATGGATGGATTTTTGGGATATAATCAAATTAAGATCGCTGAAGAAGACCAACACAAAACAACTTTTACGACTCCTTGGGGCACCTTCTACTATCAGGTGATGCCATTTGGCCTTAAGAATGTAGGAGCTACCTATCAGCGGGCCATGATAGTAATTTTTCATGATATGATTCATGATATCATGGAGGACTACATAGATGATATCCTGGGAAAGTCCAAAACAAGAGAGGATCATCCTGTCATTTTATGGCATATCTTTGAACACCTACGTGAATACAAAGTTAGGCTGAATCCAAAGAAGTGTGTCTTGGTGTGCTATTAGGGAAACTATTGGGCTTCATTGTGTCAAGATGAGGTATTGAGGTAGACCCTGCTAAAGTTTCTGCTATCACTGAAATGCCTCCCCTGAGAATATCAAGAAACTGCACACTTACAGGGGAAAATTCAAGCCATTCGCCACTTCATCTCCTAGCTTGCAGATAAATGTCACTCATTCACCCATTTGCTTAAAAAGATGTCACTTTCATCTGGGGACCTGAGCAACAACAAGCCTTTTCTTTTCTTAAACAATACTTGGCTAATCCACCTGTCCTCATGCCTCCCACTCTCGGGAACCTCTCTTGCTCTATATTTCCACTACACAATTTGCTATTGGTGCATGCTTGCCCAATATGACCTTGGTCATAAGGAGAAAGCAGTGTACTATCTGAGTCACACCCTCATCGCCTATGAGCTCAATTATCCTCAAATTGAAAAGGCTTGCTTGGCCGTTGTTTTTACCTTTCAAAAAACTTCACCATTACCGTTGAACACTAAAACCAAGCTAATATCCAAGGTTGACCCAATCAAGTATTTATTGTCCAAACCCGCCCTCACCGGTAGAATGGCTAATTGGATCATTCTACTTAGTGAATTTGACATAGAATTTTTCCATCAAAAATCGGTTAAGGGACAAGTACTTGTAGACCAGCTAGCGGAAGCACCTTTGCAAAGCATGGAACCTTTGAATCTGGATCTACAGATGCCTCCTTTCTCTACATTGAAGAATCTATCGTATATGGCAGATACATTTTGATGGATCCTTTATATTTCATGGTTCAAGTGTAGGATTGGTCCTTATTACTCCTTCTGGCGATCCTATACCATAGGCTTTTCACCTGGGCTTCCCTTGCACAAATAACATTTTGAGAATATGAAGTGCTTATTATAGGAATGAAGCTAGCCATCAAGTGGAATGTTCATCATGTCAAGGTTGTGGGTGATTCACAATTAATTATCAAACAGGTTAATGGTGAATACAAGGTTAAGGATGACAAGCTCATACCTTACAAAAATTTAGTGGAAACTCTAAAGGAGTATTTTGTGCACATCACATTTGAGCAAATCCCAAGAGCACAGAATAGATCGGCAGATGCCATGGCAATGGTGGGGTCTATGCTTCGTATTCCACTAGAGAATAATGATATGCCATTCTTCGTAGAAAATCTACACCAACCCGCGTATGACATGCCAAAATCTTTCCTGGCTTGTGAGGTTGTTGGTCCCAATTCCCCATTGTACGAACCCATTTTCACCTATCTTAAGGACAACACATTCCCACCTGATATCTCCCATTCGAAAAAAAATCCTGATTCTCCAGATAGCCCATTACACCCTGTTAGGAGGTACACTTTATTGTCATGGCTATGATGGGAGTCTATTACGTTGTCTGGATGTGACGAAGTCAATCCAAGCAATCAAGGAAGTGCACGAAGGGGTGTGTGGAGCACATACAAATGGAATGGTCTTGGCTAAGAAATTGTTGAGAGTAGGTTACTATTGGCCTACCATGGAAACTGATTGTTGCAATTATGTTAGAAAATGTGTGCTTTGCCAAAAGTATGGAAATTTCATTCATGCTCCATCGCAACCATTGCAACCTATCACTACCCCATGGCCATTCTCCAAGTGGGGACTTGACTTAATAGGAAAACTTACTCCTACCTCATCTGATGGTCATACACATATTATCACAACTACAAAATATTTTACAAAATGGGTGGAGGCTATCCCTTTAACCTATGTCACAGGAGCACAGATTTCTAAATTTATCATGAATCACATTATTTTTCGATATGGTATTCCTGCAGCCATTGTTATAGATAATGGGAATTCATTTAAGAACAAAATTGTGAAAGGTATTTGCCAACGGTTCCAAATCAGGTTAAAATGGTCCACACCATATTATCCTTAGGGTAATGGACAAGCTGAGGAAACAAACAAAACTCTATAAGGATAATGGAGAAAATGGTCTAGCAAAATACAGTCGTAACTAGCACCTACAAATCCATCCAACCCTTTGGGCTTACCAAACATCCATTCGCACTCCTACGGGTGTGACACCATATTCCCTAGTGTTCAAGACAAAATCTATCATCCCTTTAGAGATCAAACTTCCATCCCTAAGAATTTCTCTTCGGGACTATCTAGATAAGGATGAAGATTATCGAGTGGCAAGACTGGCTGAGTTAGAGCTCCTGGATGAGAGGTGCATTTGTGCTCTTAATCACTTGAAATTGTATCAACATAGAGTCTCCTGAAACTACAAAAGAGAATATCCTCATCGGTTTGAGGTTGGTGATTTAGTCATGAAGTAGAACGAGTTTAACACCGAGTAGAACACAAAAAGAAAGGGAAGTTGAACCACATTGGTTGGGACCCTATGTTATAGTGCTAAGTATGACACGGGGGCATACAAAGTGGCTCACCCCAATGATGATGAGCTTCAAGAGGCCATGAACACCATGCATCTTAAGTGGTTCTATGCTTGAACATGGTGCAAAAAAAAGTTTAAAAAAAAAAAAAAAATAAAAAAAGATCAAAAATCAAAAAAAGAAAAAGAGAAAACATGTCATCCACTAGTGAAAACCACGCAATTGTGGCACTTTGGACAAGTCCTTGGGTGAAAACTAGTTTTTAGCACCTTGGGAGGATTCGTTGTTCACAAGCATCCTATATCTAGAGGGTAGTTTTCTTTGGCCTAGCCCTAGTTCTGCCTTGAGATTCCTTTCAAGCCTTGATCTGGCTTTGCCTTCTTTTATTTGTCTATGAGGGGTATGGTCTTTGCTATTTCCCATCTTACGCTGAGGGGCAATTCAACAACTGCACCTTCTTGTTCATAAATGCATGGCTTCTGCCCTTGTATATTCCCCATCTAACGCTAGGGGCATCCACGCTTTCTTGGTTACCTGCACATAGCTCTAGAAAACCATTAGAAAACACAAAAACAATAGAAAATTGTTTCACAAAAACACAAAACAATAGAAAATTGTTTCACAAAAATAAAAAACAATAGAAAATTGTTTCATAAAAATAAAAAACAATAGAAAATTGTTTCACAAAAATAAAAAACAATAGAAAATTGTTTCACAAAAATAAAAAAACAATGGAAAATTGTTTCATAAAAATAAAAACAATAGAAAATTGTTTCATAAAAATAAAAAACAATAGAAAATTGTTTCACAAAAACCTAAACAATAGAAAATTGTTTCACAAAACCTAAACAATAGAAAATTGTTCACAAAACCTAAACAATAGAAAATTGTTTCACAAAATCCTAAACAATAGAAAATTGGTGCATAAAAACAAATCTTACAAAAACAAAACATTTAATGGCATTGTCTTGTTGCTTGTATAGTTGTTTTGTATTCTTGCTTTTGGTTTGTTTTGTTGCTTGGGCATACTTTGTTAGGATTCATCTTTTCTTGCTTAGATTAGATTTATTCTTGCTAGTAAATCTTAGGAAATCATGATGTAATGTGTTAATTCATTATGTTCTTTCTTAAGCATTTGATTGTGTTTCTTGCATGTTAATAAAGCATGGTGAATCATGGTGTATTGTATTATTTCCTAGTGTTCTTTGTTAGCATTTGGTTGTGTTATTGCATGTGCTCTTTTTGTTATCATTCACATCACATTACCATCATTATCATCACATCTAACATCATCTATACATCATATATAAACAAAATGCTAAGTTTTACATCATGCATGTATGTTAAGCTAATCATCACATATTGTATCATCAATGGGGGCAAGAGGGGTTTCGTATGATCAAAAATCTATCCCCCCCAAGCACCAATATCATCATATCATCCCATCCATAAACATAAAAATAACACATGAGAAATGCATTTGATATCATCTAAGGATCTATCATCTAACATATACAGCACATGTGTACATCAAACATCGAAATCAAACATACAAAGTAAAATATCAGATAACGCATCCATAAGTGCTGAATCAAAACACACAACATGCAATGAGAATCAATATATGCCCACTCATGTCACAACGCATCCATAAGTGCTGAATTAAAACACGCAACGTGTAATGAGAATCAATATATGCCCACTCGTGTCACAACGCATCCATAAGTGTTGAATCAAAACACACAATGTGCAATGAGAATCAATATATGCCCACTCGTGTCACAACACATCCATAGGTGCTGAATCAACAAACACAACACGTAATGAAAATCAACATAGAGTAATTTCTGAAAAGGGTATTTCACATCATAAAATTATCCCACTCATATCACATGCATCAGGACACAAAAACAATGAAGTACATCATCTCATAACCATGTGTATCTGAACCAAAACAAAGTAATCCTCATATATATACATGTGTGTCAATATACATCTATATCAAAAATGGATACAAATCAGTGCTCTATATCAACAATGCCTTTAGCTGAGGCGTACAAAGATGCTACATCAAAAATATTTGTACACATACATACAATGTCCAGATCGGTACTCAATATAATACATCATCGATACACAATGCCATCAAAAAGGGGCATGTATCAGAAAGAATCAAGCCTTCATCATGAGGCATCATCAAAATACATGTATACAAGGTTGTACATCAAAAAATCAGCCTTCATAAGAGGCATACATATAAATAATTTGTACAAAAAAAAGTGTGGATCTCAACCACACTCTTGCCCTCACTGGGGCTCCCAGATCTGTCATCTGGTCGATGGAACACTGGACAGCCTAGGATGGTACTGGTTTATTGGCTGCTCTAGTAGGGGATATCTCACTGATCTAGGTGGAATGGCCTGATCTCCGTGATCAAGATCTTGATGCACTCAACCCCAACAGCCTGGGGCATTGCTACTTGCAGCTCTGGGGGAACCACTCTATAATAATCGGTCCTCACCACTAAGCCTAGTGGTGTCACGTATCAAGTGGACATCCCTGGAGGTGAGTGTTTCCTAAAGGGTAGTATCACGCACGCTATCACTCGGCCCAGTCTACCTTAGCCTGTCTGGAGGACGTAGCCTCTCGGTCTCTCTCTGTAGTCATAGTCTACAGCTCGGCGTGGGCCTAGTCCCTCTATGCTAGTAGTGCCTGTGATCGATGCATATACATGGTCTCTCTGTGTAACCACCATCTCGTACTTATATCGATATTGATGAAGAAGGCTCAATATCTGAGCCCCCTATGTCGTTGTCTCCCGAATTTGGCTCGCCATGCCACTCTATCATCTCCTAGGCCAGCCTGGGCCCGAGCCTGATCCCACTCTGAAAGTAAGGTAACAATGTGAGCTCGGGCCTCATCTCTCTACTATGGTAGTCACACACTAGCCTCGAGCCTCATCTCTCTCTGCTCTGGCCACGCGTCTCTCTTGGCTATGATATGTCTTGTAAGTGCACCTATACTACGGTTATCTATGCCACTGGTTGGGAGGTTGTGTGTGCCTTAGGGATTGGTCCCTGAGGTGCTCTAGAAGACTGTCCCTACTCAAGACCCCGCCTCTCGGGTGGCGCACACTACTACCTCGTACTTTAGGCCCCTGTGGCCTCGGCCTCGTGCTCTGTGAGGCACCCTACCCATCATGTGGGATACCATCAAAAGGATCCTCTGGATCTGGCCCCTGTGCCACTGCCCTCACCCTACGCTTTGCATCATGCCATATCTCTACTGATGAGTGAATTCCTCGCTACCCAACCTTCCTCTGGAATGGTGAGCCACCGAGATAATCTTCCGTAGCATACCAAGCTACATAACCGGGCCGGTTGTGGTCCCAGGATCCCTCACCTATCAAATTGGGTCCCATACCTGTGGGACCACTTGTGTGAAACTTACCCCATCTCAAGCCACCAAAGTATATGAGGCCCCATGGTTTACCTCTTTGAATCCCTGTGTGCATGCTAGATATATGGCTGGGGAACCCCTGTACCCTACCGAGCTACCACTGGCACACCGTCTACTAAGTACTGACTCCATGATGTAACTACAGCTACCAATGAGAAAGTACTCCACCAAGCACACGCTAAGCTCCATAACATCCTATGGCCACCGGAAATTCCTATATGGCCACCTGGATCACGCCTATCTCTACCATCTCATCAAACTCCCACCTATATCTGAATAGGCTACCAAGATGGCCACGTACATCCCCACCAGCTGCTACCCATGCCATATATGATGGCTCCTCGGGATCTCGAACACGAAAGGGGCCCATGGGGGCATCCGATCACAATATGATCCCATGACCATATCTGTAATAATGAGGTTGGACCCACGGTCTTCTGACCATGGTATGTAATCAAGTGCAAATCCCAGTATAGGTGGGCCAAGTATGCACCGCCCCAACAATATCTCTCACCATTATAGATACCATGAACCAATGGTAGTAGTCCTCTCAAAAATGAGGTCCTTGTCTTATCAGTGAGTAGGAACCCACTGATAAGATCCATGATGTATAGAGGCCCCGATGCAATGTGGGGTCAGAGATGCACTCATGCAATGCTATAGTCATCCCATCGTGCGGTATATCATCCACACCAAACAAGGCACTGCAAGCTACTCTAATCAGCCCTACATCAGAGTCTGTACTCAATCAAGGTGCCCATCATCGGCACATGAAGAATCCGCCATACATCCTCAATAGTGATAGTCATCTCTCTTGTCTTGCATCAAACATTGACTCTCACTATGTCATCGCTCGGTTAGCACATTTAATAGGCCGTGATCCAATACAATGGAAGGCATCCGAGACATAGGGCCTAGCCCTACCACCTCAAGAAGTATCACCATGGCTTTTGGTCATGCCGGCGCATACTACCCTCTAGCTCTGTAATCTGGGTATGTCACTCCTGCGTCTACAAAACTGGTAGTCATCTCTACAAAATAACACGCCACTAATCAGTTCCTAGCATTTCTTCTAAAAATCTATCTTATCTTTTAGGGTTAACCCAAAAATCCTAAAATTCTTCTAAAGTGTCATGTTTTTGACACTTTCCTATCTTTTTCCACCTGTCTAGGGCACCTGCGTGTGCCCTTTTGGGCATGTCTCGCAACATTTCGGGGTGCCTACGCCCGCGTGTGTGTCTTCTAAAGCATGTGCGCCTCTTTCGTGCACTCCGCATGCCTTTTTTGGCATGTTCACCACACATTGGGTGCAGACTTGCGCGCGTATGCTCCCAGTGTGTGCGCCTCCCTCTTCATGCATGTGCCACGATTTTCACATGTGCACCCCATTTCCCATGTGCGCGTGGGTGTGTGTTGTCTGTGTCAGCGCATGTGCGCGTATATGTTTTGGCGCATGCGCCCCCAAAAAGACGCATGTGCCCCCAAAATGGTTCCTGCGCTATGTTCGTGCACGCCAACATGTTTTCCTATGACTAAAGCTCAAATTTAGGGCATTAATGACAAAAATTAATGAGCAAGGTTTCGATACTCACAAAGGGGTCATTGTCTATGTGTCGTTGGTATCCTGGTGACCGCATCCGCACGCCTCAATCGGTCTCGTGTGATCACCATAGTTCTCCTCAGTGTCAGAGCCTCATAGTAAATTTTCTAAGCTACTCGGCTTAAAATGAATTGGTTGCAATGTTTTTATCTTCCAGGGTGGGGTATATTAACCCGCTTTTTCATCGCCAAGAGGGCCGTGAAGCCTGTTTCGATCACCGTTTTTTCTCCTCTGTTCACTGTGGAATAATTATTTTTCTCTTATTTTTCACCGTATTCGGTCATTTTTTCTTTTCGATACCCCTTTCTTCTCCCTTGGACAATTTTATTGCTCCCTGGTGATTTTTATTCTTCTTCACACTCTCATAAATAATTATTTTTCCTTAATTTTTCCACTAAACAAGGACATTATTTTTCGTTTATTTCTCCGTTCTTCCATTTCGGGCACTTTCACGTCTGCCCCTAGGTCCTTTCGCTTTCTTCTTCTACTTTCTTCTACTATTCACCACAATTTAGAAAGAAAAACAATAAAAACAATATATATATATCAAAAAGCCAAAAACAAGGTAATTTTTTAAAAAATCCTAAAAAGTAAAAACCCTACAAAAATGGTAACTTGCTTATTTGATGAAACTTGTGTCTAGCGCATGGTATTTTCTCCATATCCTATTGGGTCAGATCACATCTTCTCCGATTAATACAACTCGTAGATCAACGGATTCACAACCATTCACAAAGTTAGTTGCTTGCTTCGTCTCGTACTGGGGTACTTTCATTGCCTAGTGTTGTATCATTGTGCACAAATGCTTTTCATGGACCCCATGTCCATTGTCCTTTCCCTCGCATGTATCCTTGCTTTGGGAATCATTTTTAACCCTTGTTGTTAATCATGAACTTTTGGATCTCTTCAAAGACCGATAATGAGAACATGTGTACAATCTGTCTTGACCGTTGTTGGGTTCGATATGTGCATTTGTACTTTTTTTCCTCGTTAAATGAGCTTGTTTCCTTCTCGTATTGCATTACATTGTTGTATGTTGCATGGAGTTGGTATTTTTGAAGCAATGGGAAATTGTTTGTAGTATAAATTTTCATGTCATTCTACCTTTGTCATATGCTTATATTTTTAATAAGGACTGATGATGTAGTTCCTATAGAATATGATGACATCCAAATTGTTCCAATAACACAGCGGTTAGAGGCTAAGCTCTTATCTCCACTCCTCCATTTTTATTCTAAATCACTTTCTTCTCACCCCTAATCTTTCATCTTACCAAGGTATCCTACCCCTTCCCCTTCTTTTATCTACTTCTCCTCTTTTCACGATCGTTAAAGTACTTACAAGAATGCATTCATGTAAAATTACTTAAGGAAAAGATTATTAGTTATATGGAAAGATACAATGCGTTCACATAGTATATAAGGATGCAAATACGTACATAAAAAAAGTGCAAGTAATTTTCATTTATTTTCTTTAAAGTACTTACAATCCACATAGTAGTAGGAGACAATAGTATGTCAATGTATAAGGGAATACAACAATGTTCTTTTGAAGCAGGGAAAAAAAGTGAAACACAGATATGAAATAAGCAACATAGCGGTGACAAGCTTCAAAGTATAGAATGGGATGGGTGAGGGTGTAAAGTTTGAAGGGATGGGTGGGTTAGAAATATTTTGTAAAGGTCATGGAGGAGTTGCATTATTTTCCATTTTCTTTGAACCGAGAATGACACATTTCAAAATGTTTTTTCCACATGTATGTGTCTTTTTCAAAGTGAAAGTGTGAAGCAATATTCGCTTTCTCGTGAAATTTCTTGTAATTTCACTAGTCGCATCTTTGTCTATAGACAATATATGGAGGTCACTAGTTACAACACCCATGATTGACATTTTTGTCTCATCAAAAGCGGTAACTATTTGAAGTTCTCCCGTTGGCTCCTTTAGATCGATCCTAAGTGCATATCTATAATCATAGTTCTAAACTTGACGTGAAAACTCGAATGTAACCATGAACCATTACCATTCTCTCTCACCTTTTTCCCGCATTATTTGTCTCCTTTTAGAATAGGACATGTTGTAGACACCTATAATTACGCCCGAGCAATTTAAATACTTAAATTGTGCTAATTATCTCCTTTCCGCAAATTGACGACATATTATCAATGACGCTCCTCTTCTCTTCCATTGTCGTTAATTAATTACATTACTCTAATTAATTAAGTCTCCTATCCAATGCATACCCTAATTAACGACCCTTCGTTAATCAACACCTTCTATCTAGTCTAATTAATTATTATTAATTAATTAGCCTCTCTTCTCATTAAATCAATAAATCACTATTTAATTGGTTTAATTCCCTCCTAATGGCCCAAACCACACAAATATCCATCTAAAAGCTTATAAAATCTTACACATGTATTAATTAATCATCTTGATTAATTAATACACCCCTTTATCCACATGAGCCACTAGAGGACAAACTAAATCCTCCTAAAGTTAGATAAACCCCATATAAATCCCCCCTTATCCATAACTAACTCTACATCTCCATTAGTCCCACATTCATGAGGATGTGTTGAGTCCTTTATACTTTGGGCTATATAAACTACCCTCCCTCTACCTTTACACCTACACCTAAATCTCTCAAAAGACAAAAGTAAGCACATAGGTTCATACTAATAGCCTTTTGTCATTCTTGAGGCCTCCATCCTTCATTCTGAAGAGCGAAGCCTCACGTCGCCCAAGCATCCATCAAGGATCAAAACAAGCAAATATGATTTGCTTGCCATTTGACTACTTAAGTCCATTTTAAATGTTTAATTAGGCAATTAAGGGGAATACAGTTCACTAATTTACATTATGTTTTGATTAATTCAAAGTTATTAATGCTACTTGCTCATTTATTCATCATGATGGTGCATATTTCTCATTTTTAGCTAGGTTAGGAAACTATTTCTAATCAAGTTAATTTTCTTGCTTTAAATATAGTTATAATTGTAGAAACATTTGCACACACATGCCTTGTAATTTTTTTAATCCATTTTGATATTTGTGATTTCTATAGTAACCATGGCCAATTCATTTATGTCAAGTTGTTCCCTATATGTAGTACCTCCGAAATCATAAGAGATCAATATTTTTGGAGGCCCTAGAAATGGGCTTGTGATAGAGGGCATCAAAAGGAGTAGTCATCATAATTTACCCAACCATGAAGTTTATTGGTTTCTAAAATCACAGTGGTTGACGTAACATTTGGTACTTGAAACAGCTTTCAACTAAGATCCCATCAAACTAGAGATGTGAGCAACTTTCAAGGAAAGGACCGAAAGAAGTGGTATACAAAGCATGTCTTCAAGTTCTTTTCTTATATCATCTAAGTGTTGTCCCCACAATGTGACAGTTACACTAAATCCTGACATGTCCTTTAATTATAGAGTTATTCTCTTTGTTTCAGACTTGTCATGCCTATGAATTTCGAGAGCATGGTGACGTTGTAAGAACAATGCCAATCAAATCAACCGTATAACCTGTAGCGCTTGCAGGTATGTAATTGATTTTGGTCAAGTGAAAGTGATGGGAAGGTATTATATCCTCATTTTCTATGAGTGGAGTTATGGTTGAGGAAGGTTGCAAGAAAATATCCAAAGCATTGTTCAAATGGTTATAACATAGTTTTGCATCAAAAATTCTAGTAATCCTCCCATTAGAAATTGTATATAGCTTCCCATTTTCAATATGCTCATAGAATGCTTTTTCGGCCTCATTGAAATAGGTGATGTGGATTTCACATCCTTCTTGATCCACTTAATCAAACCCAAATAGGGATCCATCTCCGCTTGCATTTTGATATTCAGATTTGGAGGGTAGAAGTGTTTTCTTAAAACGTATCCCATCCGAAAGATCAACATGATGTTGGGCATTCGTGTTGATAATGGACCTTAGGGAGGAAATGTGTAGTATCTAAAATGTGGGGTCAAAATTGGAACTTCCTCAATCAATTGAGAAATGCTTCCATGTATTAAAGTTATTTCCATGCTAACTAAAAGATGCTCGAGATAATGGGAGTTCTCGCAAATATATGGTGGAAAAAGTAAACTTGTAGGGAATTCAAACATGAAATGAATGATGTGTCCAGAAAACATGTATTTGTAAACAATGAGAACCTTTAAGTTTTCTTCCTTATTCATTTATATTTTCTAAAAAGTGCAAACATGAAGTCTAACCCTTTAACAATTCAATATGCAAAAAAGTGATATAATGTACAAAGATTTAGTTGAAAACAACTAAAAACTGCATGGTTCTTTCTTGGAATTTTAAAACTATATGTATTTGTGTGTAGATATAATGAGGAACACATTAAAAATGCATTGTTGTTGGTTTACATAAAGAAGCGAGCAATTGTATAAAGGAAAAATTGAACACGTATGTTGAAAAGTTAGATTATGTGTTCCATATGTTCTACCACAATATATACATGCATTTATTTGAAACGAATTATAGATTATTATGTTAAAAAAATAGAATGGAAAACAATAACAACAATATGTACACTTGAAGTAAGAAAATTATAGGTATTTGTATGGAGATACAATGATCAAGAAATTCAAAATGCATAGTTTTGGATTACAAAATCGAACATGTATTTTAAAAAGTTTTATTTTCTATCCGATATATATTGCCACAATACATACATGGAATTATTTGAAACAAGTTACAAATTGTATCAAAAATACTTATAAACAAACCACTACAGTGCTATTTTTTAAAATCAAATTTCTTGGTTTTTGCTTGTGTAATTTTCTTTCACATTTCTTGTATTTTTTCCATTAGTAGATGCCTCGATTGGTATTCCCATTCTCCTTAATTTGTAGGGTGGTTCATATTTCAAAGTGCATCTTAGTTAGAATCATAAATCAAGTAGAATCCTCATGAATGATCTCCAATTGTTCGGATTTTATAGAGAAAAATTGGGGATGTTGGCATCAAGTGGAGGTGATCTCTGATCATTTCAACTATCACTATTTTAGGTGATTTTGGTTGCGTGCAATAAAAAACATTAACAACACATTAAAGATGCTTAAAATCTTCCTCCCTCTACAAGCAAGGCATAGTTAATATAAATCCCGTTGAGGGAGGGGAATTGTGTTTCAAGTCTACATCATATTAAACTAGAGAGGGAAAAGAATTATGTTAGTCCAACAAGATGTTCTTAGGTGTGACGGGTATCTTAAAATCCTTGTCACTTGATCGCTCTAACATCCGACTTGGGATGCTTCAAATTTCCTCATTTGGGAATGATCCCCTTAAGACATAGTGAATCATGTCATTGACGAAGGAACATGCCCCCACATGTCACTTCGGAAAAATGATTGGAGCCAACTATAAATATAGATGAAACAATCAAAAGAAAATAACATGAAAACACTCTACAATAATCTCTTAGTCCATAACATGCAATAAACAATACAAATGAATAACTACTTCTATTAATATCAAGCCCACCCGAATTTTGTCTAGAGACAACACTTTTTTCTTTACCGCTAGAGAAAGACAATCACGGATATCCCGCAAAAAAGTTAAAGTAGAAGTTAACAAAACTAAATGTATGTGGTAATAAGAAACTCAAGGATGTAGAGTCAGTAAACCAAATTTAAAAGTAAGATGACCTTAAATATAAATTATGGCATATACAAGCAACAATATTCATCATTTACCGCATAATAATTGTGAGATAGAAAACTATATTATTTGTATGCATGACGATAATGATCATTTATCAAAATTGATCTTAGAGCATGGATTATGTGGGCCACATCATTCATAAATTTTACATTAACATTTCTCTTTGTCCTTTATCCGTAATCCACATCATTGGTATATTGGATTCATATATTCGCACCCTTTATATATTTGTAACACCCACAAAATTTCACACACAAAACCCAAAACCAAACAAAGGTTATACTAGAAAAATTACGGAATAATTTTTTTGTTAAAGGAACGAAAGTGACGGTAAGGTTAACCTTAGGTTTCAAATGGTTGTCACAAAATAACTTAAATAATATTATTAAATAAAAGAATGAATTTAATCTATGATTAGGTTTAAAATATTTCATTCAATTAATCCTAAATTAATTTAATACATAGGTTTCTAAGGTCATGCAATAATTAAAATTAAAGTCCATAACTAAACTAGCTCTTTCATTTACACAAAACTAATAATTTAATTCTCCAATATAAAAGTGGGTCTAAATTATTAAGGAAGGGAGTTTATTTAAATTAAATCAAAACAAAAGCAATAAGTTATTTAACTTTCAAACCACACAAGTGGCTCCATTCAAAAGAAGACCCATGTGATCAAATGATATTTCTCACCAACTCCCACCTAAATTTTGTAGGAGACAATTTGGGCCATTGGATGAAAGGATTTCAAATCAACCCTAAAATATCTCAAGGAAATCATTTTTACTCATCCCTTTTCCCATTTCATTCATTTTGGTTTTGCATATTAAGGGAAGGTGGAAGAGGAGGGAGCCATAAATGAGAATGGTCAATCTTGGGATGGATATACACAACCCAACTCCATCCTATTTTAATTATTTTTCTATTTCCAATCTACCATATTCAAGGGTTTGTTTATATTCCAATTTTGATATCCAGATTGTTTCCATGCATTTGACCTTCTTGGACATTTGGGTATTTTCATTTTGATTATAAATATGGTTTTCTCAATAATAAAATAGTTTTCTTTTCTCATTTTAATAGATATACACAACTAAAATTTCATATAAATCATATATATATATATATATATATATATATATATATATATATATATTTGAGACCACAAAAAAATGAAATAGGGTCGTGGAAAGTCTAACGTAGGATGTTTTGAAGAAGAGGTTTGGCCACAATAAAACCAAAATGAGGATTACAAAATGAAGGTGTTTGATGGGGTTTCAGCCCCCTCCTATTTTATTATTAAACAAAGCAATGTGGGGGAGGGGTCGCCGACCCCACTCCCATCCCAATTAACAATGGGGTGGGAGGTGGGTTTGACGACCCTCCTCCATTCCCAAACAACCAAAACCAATCGCCATGACCGCTTAGGCCCTCACCGAACACACTAAAATTTAATTTATTATTTTTATATAAGGTTTATTCAATATCCTTTGTTTTTGTAAATAAATTCTATAATTATTTTCATAATACTAATCTTAATAATAATAATAATAATAAATATATATATATATATATATATATATATATATATATATATATATATATATATATATATATATATGTTTTGATTTGGATATACTATTAACTTGTATTAAAATTAATATATTAATAGTATTAATATATTAATAATATTATTATGTTAATAATATTATTATGTTAATAATATTAAATTACTCAAGCTTATTTATTTCCTCCTTTTGGACAAAGAGAGCACTAGTCAATAAATGTTATAAAAGTGTTTTGTAGGTTACCCTAATGAAATTTACTAAACTAGTGTTATATTTAAATAGGAAATTCTATATAATTTATTATTCATTTATATAGTTATTTGTATCTCCTCTTTTTTGTGTTTAAATTCCATCCAAGACCAAGTTGAGGAGATAAAAAGAAAATATTACATACCCAACTCATTCCTCAAAAATAAAAATAGGAAAGGGATGCTTTCATTTAATCTAAGGATTTTTAACTACTCCCCTCAACTAGCTTAATAATACATTTATAGTTTAGGCCTTAAATTTAATGTCTTTTAAGGAAAACAAAATAATCATTTCATTTCATAAAGGAAGAGCAAACCAACAAAATACTTATTTCTTTCAAAACGAAGTCTATCAACTTGACAATATTTTTAGGAATGAAAATATGCATATTTTAAAAACAATAATGAAACTACTTAAATTAAAAGAATGTATACCCATTACATCTATATTCAAATATTCCATTATCTAGACAATATATATCTTGATAATTTATTTTCACAAAACTACACATATGAAATTTTAATTTTCTCAATCCACACTCTTAAAAGAGTTTACAAGATAAAATGATTTCCAAAGAATACAACAACTTTATGTCAAACTTACAATTTTACAATACATCCACTCAAATTGAGAAGGATAAATTTTAATGATATAAACAAAAGGGCTTGCCACAAGGCCAAATTACAAGTCTTCAATATGTATGTCTTCATCACAATAGTAGCTCCAACTCTAGCTTTCTTCAAACTTCACAATGGGATCACAAAAAAGGAAGGGGGAGTAGGAAACTCTCTCCACCCAACCTTAAATCCATTAAGAGAAGAAGTTAATCTCTTAATGGCCCCGAGTCCCAACCAAGGAACCATGAGGAGCATTGAGCAACAATGACAACTTTCAATAAAGTGGCTTCACAACAAACATACATACAAGACATTCAACTCAACCAAGATTACATATCCAACAAGTTTCGAGCTAAAATAATACAAAGGTTTTAGGATCAAACCAAATAGAGCAAGGGCTATGGGAGACCACCTCCTTATGCCTCCCAAGTGAAGTGGGAGTCTTACCCTAAGCCTCCAAGTGCACAAAATAATCATAAAAATCATTATCTCTCCCTTGCAAGCATGCAACAAAACCATGATTTCCTTTTCACTCCCCATAGGTAAGAATCCCATTCACACTCCCACCAAATGCATGCCTCACAAAACTCCATTTTCGCTCTCCCAATGGTCCCATAAAACCTTATTGCACAATCAACTAAGACCTACTACCCAAAAACACACAAACATTTTCAAAAGACAAAACAAATAATTTTACAAGCACAACATTGCATAATATAAGAAAAATAATATAATGCAAAAAGTGGAGAGCCTATGTCTCCATCAAGTTCCAAGAAAATTCCACAAGCCTCTTCAAATCCAAGCCAAACAATTTCCAAGCACTCTAAAAGCTCCAATTCTAAAAGTGCACAAGAAGAGAAAAGAACATGTAACCCCATCAGAACAAAAATTCACCAATAAATAGAAATGGAATGTGAGGATGATGAGGTGGCTCCATATATGATACCGCTTCATCATTCCTCCATCCCCACACTCAAGTTATCACACCAAGACCAAGAAAATCAATGCATATGCAAGGACTATGACAACCCACATGACTCAAAACCTACACACCATGCTTTTAAGGAACATATTAAATTGGGGTAGAAAGAAAGTGTAATAACTTTCCTTCTTTTACACTCAAAAATGGAAAAAGAAGTCAAAAATAAGTTTTCAAACCCATAGGTAGGGTTGTTAGGTCAATTTAAGAGGCATGGGACAAGCCTCCAAAAATGCCCCCAAAGTCAAAATCTGAATTTTGAAGTTGGGGTGGAGTAAAACACTCACAAATCAACATAAATTTTACTTACAACAAGGACTACCAAATCTCATCATAACTATTTGTCACATCCTTAATTTGGTTAACTAAAAATAATAATGGTTAAGCTTAATTAACACACATTTACAACTTGCTAATAAAATGACAAAATTCCAAAATTTATAATACACAAAACATAAATAAAGCACATATAAAAATTAAAGAAAGGGACACAATTCACCCCACAACCACACATGTGAAGTCACCTCCTATGGGAGACCTCTAAACTAGACAAGAAAAACACCGCACTAAACAACATTATACAAGTTGTCAAATTTGGCCTTGTTTCTCAACACCAAACATCCTTCCGTGGTTGGTTTGCTATCCCTTGATGTATGTGAATAAAGTCCCGCACACAACAAAATACCTCTCTCACCTTTCGCCATACTAACAATATCGAGACAATATGCATATAAAATCAATATTCATCATTTGACATTAGAAAATTCTATTATCCATCAATATATTAAAATCTAACCCTAACATCCATGAGATTACAATTATACTCCAACATCCCAAAACATAACATGTCAGTATAAAATCCACATCATGAAAATCAACATATATCAAACTATCTAACATCACTATCTAGTGTGTCATAATAAAACATTAACATCATAACGTTAACGATAAAAATTTCAAGTATAAACTATCATCTACTCGATCAATGTATCAAAATTAAAATGTTTGAACATCACCCAATAAGTATCAATATCAAGATGAAACATTGTCAAAGAGGAGTGGGCACTACATCTCGCCTCCCATTAGACTCGACTTCCTTTTTGGAAGTCACTGAAATAGATGAGAGAAATGAGATCCTAAAATAGTGGAATCCTCCCAAGTGGCTGCAATCTTTTCATACCTATCCCACTATGGAACCGCACCGGTCAATCTCACACCTTGAATGCCAAGGGATCTTAATTATATGATGCACATGAGATCCACTGACACCTTCCCGTGCTCCAAAGACCTGCAATGTAGTCCAATCCAAAAATGAGAGGGGTATGAAATATATCTCCTAAGTACAGATACATGAAATACATCATGCACATGAGACAAGTCGGTGGAAATGCTAGATGATAGGCCATGAGACAAGTTGGGTGGAAATGCTAGACGATAGGCCAAGGGACCGATACGCTCCAAGATGTCAAGGACCCAAAAATCTATGAGATAACTTAGTGCCTTTTCCATAATGGATAGGAATCTTATGAGGCCTTACACAAAGAAAAACTTTCATTCCCACCTCAAAACTACAATTTGTCCTCCTCAAATATGCATACTTCTTATGTCTATCATGAGCCTCCTAAAGCCTCTCGAAAAATTAAGACAACATACTACTCCATATCATGTACCAAATCCGGTCCAAGAGAAACCCTATCCTCCAATCTATCCTAACTCAAAGGTGTCCTATGCTCTCGCCATACAATTACTTAAAAGGAACCATGTCAATCAAACTTTAAAAATGTTGTTGTAGGCAAAATACACCAAGTATAAGTACTCCTCCCACATAGACTACAGTCCATGAAAAACGTTCGCAACATAGCCTCCAAGATCCGATTCACTCACTCTATCTCGTCATATATCTCTAGATGATAAGATGTACCAAGTTGATACGCATACCAAGAACCTACTACATGGTAGTCCAGAAGTGAGAAGTGTATAAGGGATTGCGGTCACAAATGATCTTCCATAGAATCCCGTGGAGTCTAAAAATCTCATCAAGGTATACCCACACTACCGCACTAGTTGTATAGCTGGTCTTCACCGGGAGAAAAGTGAGCCACTTTCATCAATTTCTCCACCGTTACCATGATGGCGTTGTGGTGGTATCTCGACTTGGGTAGACCTATGATGAAATCCATGGAAATGATATCCCATTTCCACTCGTGTATGGCATGTGGGTAAAGAAGGCTAGATGGATGTTGATGCTGCCTTAACCATTTAACACCTGTAAACAACGTGAAAAAAATTGAGCTACATCTCTCTCGATTACCTCTCCAATGATAAAGATGTCTCAACAAGGCATGCATCTTCTTCACCCCTGGATGGGTCAATAAGGTGCACAATGAGGCTCTACCAAGATATCTTGTCTCAAGCCTCCATCTCTAGGAACATATATCTAACCTCTGTGTCCGAGAAAACCATATGCCTCTAATTAGAATCCATCAAACTTCCCTCGAGGGGTATTCGAGACTCAATCTCTCGGGTCCTGGCATTTTGTAAGGTAGAAGCAGCCGTGAGGAAGATGTTACAAAATCCTTCTCTCGAAACTCTCTACTCAATGAGGTAGCCATAGCCAAATGTCTCCATCTACTTAGGGAATATGAAACCACATTCTCCTTCCCCTTCACATGCTCTATCTCCATATCATACTCACAAAGAAACTCCATCCAATGCTGCTTGACGAATGTTGAGATTGGGATGCGTGAAGATGTGGTGAAGATTCAAGTGACTAGTCCTGAGTATAAATCTCTAACCAAGAAGGAAGTGTATCCATGGAACCAAGGCATGAACAAATGTTGTAGGCTCAAGGTCATGAGTAAGATAATTGAGCTCATAACCCTTGATTTTGTGAGACTCAAAAGTTGCAACATGAGCTTCATGCATTAACACACCTCCTAACCCTACCAAAGAAGCATCTCGCACAAATGGATAATTCATCCTAAGGATCTCGGCACTATAAAAAGGTGTCATTGTAAGGCATTAATTTAGTTTCATAAAGTCCTACTCACATTTATCTCGATTAAGAAGAAATTCTTCCTTTACACTCGAAGGGAAGTGATGGCGTGTGCAACCCGAGATAAGTCCTAAACAAATATTTTGTAGTATCCTTCCAACCCCATGAAACCATGCACCTTGTCACACTAAGTAGTGCTAGATAATCCATAATGGATCTAATCTTGGAGGGATTGAATGTGATACCTTCCCCAGAAATAAAGTGACCCAAATACTGCACCTCTGACTGAAAGAATGCACACTTCTCCAGGTTCCCATAAAGTCGCTACTCATAAGGACACTGCGTAACCCGATGAAGGTGCTCCTCATCCATATGTGAGAAGATCAAGATTTCATCAAGGAACATGAGTACAAAATGATCTAGAAAATTCTTGAACACCCCATTCATCAAACTCATGAACACTTTAGGGGCGTTCGTAAGACCGAATGGAATCACTTTGTGAACTCATAGGGCCATATATCGTGTGGAAAGATGACTTGTGGATATCTACCACTGTGATCCTCAGATGATGGTATCCTGAATTAAGATCTATCTTAGAAAATACTATGGCCCCCTTCATCTAATCAAACAAATCATCGATGCGAGGAAGGGGATAATGATTCTTTATCGTTACTTTTTTCAGCTAACGATAATCCACACACAAACACATGGATCCGTCCTTCTTCTTCAATAAAATAATTGGTGCACCCCAAGGGGATACACGAGGATAGATTAGGCATTTTCCAAGAAGGCCCTCAAGCTATAACTTGAGATCACACAACACAAGTTTGGTCATCATATAAGGAGCACGTGAGATAGGTTCCTCTCCTAGAACCAAATCAATGTAAAAATCTATCTCATGTGGGGAGGCATCCCTGACGACTACTCACTAGGAAACACATCTCGAGAACTCTTGAAAAATGGAGTGATCATCGAGTGAAGGTCCACTAATCCCATCCTTCGACCTATCACTAACTGTAATAGCATACAACTGACAACCCTATCATGCACACTCGCTTCCATTGATTGCATAACAAAAATAGTGTAGATAGAGATGGGTCTCTCGACTCCTACTATTAATGACTCCACACCCAACTCATCTACACAATATATAATCTTACTATAGAAATAAAATCTTGATCCATGCGAGATAACCAATCCATGTCCAAAATAAATCCATACGAACCCAAAGGAAGGACATGCAGATCCAAGGTCATGGTAAAGGGTCCTAGGTCCACTATGCACTCCTTGACTAAGGAGTCAACTGATATCTTGGCTCTAGAAGCCATCTTGACATCCCAATTAAGGCCCTACCTAACTGCCACCATCCTGCAATGCTCTACTAAAGATGGTAAAATAAAAGAATTTGATGAGCCTAAGTCAAATAAAATAGGAATAAAAATACCACCAATGCTACTTGTGGTCTGTATCACCATGCCCCGGTGCTCCACCCGTAGGTTCTCGACATCGCATATATCTTATGGCTCCTAGCCATGTCACCAATAGTAGGCTTTGAAGAAGGTTCCTTACCCCGATTAATGTGGTTCTAAAGGAACTCTCTCCAATGATGTCCATGAACACCACAACCATAACAAGTGCCTAGTCCTCTCCACTATGCAGATATTCCTCTAGGTGGCCCAAGTGGTACATGCTAAAGGACCTAATGAACCCACCATAAACATCTATGGGTGTTGGCAGCGATGTACTCTTGCTAACTTCTCTCAAGGTGGAGCTTGTGTCCTATTGGGCCCCTAGCTAGAGGTCCTATACTACGCCCTCTCTGAGCATTATGGTGCTCGGAGGTCAAAAGGGTAGTCAAGCCTACTATTGCTACTTCTAAGGAGGTGGAGGAGGTCGAAGGAAGACTATGCTGAAGTGTTTCCACCATGAGGAGGAGGAGATTATCCCCTTGATCTACTATCCTCTAGCTTCTTTATGCGATGCCTCACTCTTTCATGTGCCTTCGAGTATTCCCCTTGGTTTCCTCTGCAGTATAGGCCTTCTCTACAACTTCTGAAAATGTATGTGGGTAATGAATGTGCAATGCCCCACCCAAGTCCAAGTTCAGGACCCTGATGAACCTGTGAACTCAAACCTGCTCATCTTGCATGTAGTCTATATACTGAAGTAGATCCATAAACCATCCCTCATACTTTGCTACCATCATGGAGGCCTGACGCAGATCATGGAACTCATTGATTTGCTACTAAATGAATCTCCTAGAAATATATCTACTCCTGAAACACTCCTCAAAGAGATCCCAAGTAACTGTCTCTGAATCCACATGGATCTTTCGCTCCTCGGTCCTCCACCATACTGTGGCTACATCTCTAAGATGGTCATGGCAACATGAGATTTTGTATTCGCTAGAACAAGAGCATGGTTTGAAGCATCCAATCAAGCTAACTAACCATGCTTTAGCTCTGAAACCCACTTGTGTCTCCAACAAAATGAGGTGGGTGCAACTTCAAAGATCTCTCTAATGTGATCTCTGGTCGCCGATGACTATGCCGACCTCTAGGTTTCTCTACATGATCAACTCTAGGCCTAGGGCTCCTAAACCTATCTATGTTTCTCGTAGCTCTATATTTGTGCTCCTAGGAGGTATCTCATGCCTAACTCGACTCGCATGGGAGTTTTATTCCCTATCCTCTGCAATGTGACATAAAGGTGCACGAGCCTCTACTAATGGCTCTCTATCCTTTCTGCTAGGTCACCCTCCTAAAGATCCTCTACATATAACGGCATTAACATCATGTAGTGTCTACAATATCTCAGGAAAAATATTGCCTACCGCCTTTGATCTGGGGGTGGTAGGTCTAGGTCCACATGTAGGAACCCTCGTGTAGTCGCGTCCATCGCATTTACTAAGATGAGTGTTAGTTTATCATCATCTAAGTTTTTGTTTCAATTTTCTAAGTTTTCTACGTTTAACAAAATATCATACAATGTTGTGTGTTCTAGGTTTAGAGTTGTGCTAGGTTTATTTGATTTTTTATTCCATGTTATCTAGTGTGCCCGAGGTCTAAGAGTTGAACGCATGACTCGATACCAAGTGTAACGCCCAAAAATTTCACATATGAAACCCAAAACCAAACAAAGGTTATACTAGAAAATTATGGAATAAGTTTTTTTGGTTAATGGAAATGAAAGTGATGGTAAGTTTAACCTTAGGTTTTAAAAGGTCGTCATGAAATAACTTAAATAATATTCCTAAATAGAATAATGAATTTAATCTATGATTAGGTTTAAAATATTTCATTCAATTAATCATAAATTAGTTTAAAACATAGGTTTCTAAGGCCATACAATAATTAAAATTAAAGTCCATCACTAAACTAGCTCTTTCATTTACACAAAACTAATAATTTAATTCTCCAATATAAAAGTGGGTCTAAATTATTAAGGAAGGGAGTTTATTTAAATTAAATCAAAACAAAAGTAATAAGTTTTTAACTTTCAAACAACATAAGTGACCCCATTCAAAAGAAGACCCATGTGATTAAATGATATTTCTCACAAACCTCCACCTAACTTTTGTAGGGGACAATTTGGGCCATTGGATGAATCCATTCAAGGTTATTGGATGAAGGGATTTCAAATCAACCCTAAATTTCTTAAGGAAATCTTTTTACTCATCCCTTTTCCCATTTCATTCATTTTGGTTTTGCGAGTTAAGGGAAGATGGAAGAGGAGGAAGTCATGGATGAGAAGGGTCAATCTTGTGTGATGGATATACATAACCCAACTCCATCTTATTTTATTTCTTTTTCTATTGCCAATCTACCCTATTCTAGGGTTTGTTTGTATTTCTATTTTGATATCAAGTTGTTTTCATGCATTTTCCTTTTTGGGCATTTGGGTATTTTCATTTTCATTATAAAATTTGGTTCTCTCAATAAAAAAATACTTTTCTTTTCTCATTTTAATAGATATACACAAGTAAAATATCTTATAAATCAATATATATATCTATGTATGTATGTATGTATGTATATAATTTAATATCAAGAAAATTTGGATTTTAATAATATAATGGAAATTTATATATACATACATATATATATTTATACACACACACACACACTAGTATTATATATATATATATATTTGCAAGACAAAAAAAAATGAAATAGGGTCGCGGTAAGTCTAATGCAGGCTGCGTTGAAGAAGAGGTTCGGCTCTAATAAAACCGAAACAATGATTACAAAAGGAAGGTGTTTGGTGGGGGTTTCAGCACCCACTTGTTATATTATTAAACAAAGCAATGTGGGGGCGGGGGTCTCCGACCTCACCCCTATCCCAATAAAAATGGGGTGGGGATTGGGGTCAATGACCCCTCCCACCCATTCCCAAAAACCAAAACCAATGGTCGTGTCTGCTTAGGCACTCAGCGAACACAATAATTTAAATATTTTTTTATGAGGTTTATTCAATAATATTTGTTTTGTATAATAAAATCAATAATTATTTTCATAATACTAATCTTAACAATAATAATAATATAATATTTTGATTTAGTGATACTATTAGCTTATATTAAAATTAATATATTAATAATATTACTATATTAATAATATTATTATATTAATAATAGTAAAGTAGTCAAGTTCATTTATTTCCCCTTTTTGGTGAAATAGAGCACTAGTTAGTAAATGTTCTAAAAAAATTTGTAGGTTAGCCTAATGAAATTTACTTAACTAGTGTTATATTTAAATAGGAAATTCTATATAATTTATTATTATTCGATTATATAGTTATTTGTATCTCCTCTTTTTGTGTGTGTTTAAATTCCATCCAAGACCAAGTTGATAAGATAAAAGTAAATATTACATACAACACTCATTCCTCAAAATGAAAATAGAAAGGGATGCTTTCATTTAATCTAAGGATTTTTAACTACTCCCCTCAACTAGCTTAATAATCCATTTATAGTTTACGCCTTCAATTTACTCTCTTTTAAGGAAAACAAAATAATCATTCCATTTCACAAAGCAAGAAAAAAGCAACAAAATACTTATTTATTTCAAAATGAAGTCTATCAACTTTAGAATATTTTTAGGAATGAAAGTATGCACATTTAAAAACAACAATGAAACTACATAACTTAAAATAAATGTATATCCATTACAACTATATTCAAATATTCCATTCTTGAGGACAATTTAAATATTGATCATCTTTTTCACAAAACTACACATATAAAATTTTAATTTTCTCAATCCACACTCTTAAAAGAGTTTACAAGATAAAATTATTTCTCGAGAATACAACTTTATTAGAAACTTACAATTTTACACTACATCTACTCAAAGTGGGAAGTATAAATTTGAATGATATACAACAAAAGGGCTTGCCACAAGGCCAAATTATAAGTCTTGAATATGTATGTCTTCATCACAATGGTAGCTCCAACTCTAGCTTTCTTCAAATTCACGATAGGGTCGCAAAACAAGGAAGGGGGAGTAGGCAACACTCTCCACCCAACCTTAAATCCATTAAGATAAGAAGTCATTCCCTTAATGGCCCCGAGCCCCAACCAAGGAACCATGAGGAGCATTGAGCAACAATGATAATTTTCAACAAAGTGCATTCACAACAAACATACATATAAGACATTCAACTCAACCAAGATCACATATCGAACAAGTTTACACATACAAAAGAATGGAAAGGTTTGATTATAAAACCAAATAGAGAAAGGGCTATAGGATACCACCTCCTTATGCCTCCCAAGTGAATTGGGAGTCTTATCCTAAGCCTCAAAGTGCATAAAATAATCACACAAAATCCTTATCTCTCGCTTGCAAGCATTTAAAAAAACCATGATTTTATTTTCACTCCCCATAGGCAAGACTCCCATTCACACTCCCACCAAATGCCTCGCCTCACAAAAATCCATTTTCCCTCCCCAATGGTTCGATAAGACCTTCTCCTACACCCAACTAAGGCTACTACCCAACCAACACACAAACATCTTCACAAGACAAAACAAACAATTTTACAAACACAACATTGCATACAAATAAGCAAAATAACATAATGGAAAAAGTGGAGAGCCTACCTCTCCATCAAGCTCCAAGAAAATTCCACAAGCCTCTTCAAATCTAAGCCAAGAAATTTCCAAGCACTCCAAAAGGCTCCAATTCCAAAAGTGCACAAGAAGAGAAAAGAACAAGTAACCCCCATTCCAACCAAAATTCACCAATAAATAAAAATGGAATGTAAGGATTATGAGGTGGCTCCATGTAGGATACCACATCATCATTCCTCCATCCCAACACTCGAGTAAGCACACCAAGACCAAGAAAATCGGTGCACATGCAAGGACTATGACAACACACATGGCTCAAAACCTGCACACCATGATTTCAAGGGACATAATAAATTGGGGTAGAATGAAAAGTGTAATAATTTTGTTTCTTTTACACTCAAAAATGGACAAAGAAGTAAAAATAAGCTTTCTAACCTATAGGTAGGGTTTTGGGTCAGAATTTAAGAGGCATGGGACAAGCCTTGCTTGTCCCACAAGCCTCCAAACATTCCCCCAAAGTCAAAATCCGAATTTTGAAGTTGGGGTGGAGTAAAACACTCACAAATCAACATAAATTTTACTTACAACAAGGACTACCAAATATCATCATAACTATTTGTCACATTCTTAATTTGGTTCACTAAAAATAAGAAGGGTTAAGCTTAAAAAACACACATTTACAACTTGATAATAAAGTGAGAAAATTCCAAATTTTAAAATACGTAAAACATTAATAAGCACATATAAAAATTAAAGAAAGGGACACAATTCACCTTATGGCCACACATGTGAAGTCACCACCTATGGGATACCTCTAAACTAGACAAGAAAAACACCACACTAAACAACATTACAAAAGTTGTCAAATTTGGCCTTGTTGCTCAACACCCAACATCCTTCCATGGTTGGTCCCATATCCCCTTTGATGTATGTGATAAGATTCTCGCACACACAAAAACCTCTCGGCCTTTCGTTCATATTAACAACATCAAGACAATATACATATAAAATCAATATTCATCATTTGACATTAGTAAATTATATTATCCATCAATATATAAAAATCTAACCCTAACATCCATGAGATTACAATTATACTCCAACATCCCAAAACATAACATGTCAAGTATAAATTCACATCATGAAAATGAACATATATTAAAAACGTCTAACATCACTATCTAGTGCGTCATAATAAAACATAAACATGATAATGCCAATAATCAAAATTTCAGTATAATCTATCATTTATTGATCAATGTATCAAAATCAAAATGTCTAAACATTAGTCCAATAGTATCAATATAAAGATGAAACATTTTCTAAGAGGAGTGGGCACTACATTTGCATCCCATTAGACTCGACTTCCTCTTGGAAGTCACTTGAATAGATGAGGGAAATGAGATCGTAAAATAGTGAAATCCTCCCAAGTGGCTGTAGTATTTTCATCTTTGATCCCACTTTGGAAGCACACACAAGTCAATCTCACGGCCTCGAAGGCCAAGGGTCTTACGCTCACATGATGCACACGGGATCGAATGACACTGCCTTTTCTCCCTGACTACAATGCGGTCCAATCCAAAAATGAGAGGGATATGAAATATATCTCCTAAGTGTAGATACATGAAATACATCATGCATGTGAGACAAGTTGTGTGGCAATGCTAGATGATAGGCTAAGAGACTAATACTCTCCAAGATCTCAAACGTAACCACAAATATAGGAGATAACTTAGATCCTTTTCCATAATGGATAGGACTCTTATGAGGCCTGACATGAAGAAACACCTTCTTGCCCACCTCAAAACTATGATCTATCCTCCTCAGATATGCATACTTCTTTTGTCTATCCTAAGCCTCCTGAAGCCTCTGACAAATCAAGACAACATGTTGCTCCATATCATGTACCAAATCCGGCTCAAGTGAAACCCTATCCTCCAATTTATCCCAACTCAAAGGTGTACTGCACTCTCTACCATACAATGCCTAAAAATAAGGATCCATGCCAATCAAACTATAAAAACTATTATAGAAAATTCCACCAAATATAAGTACTCCTCCCACCTAGACTGTTGGTCCATGAAATACATTCACAACATATCCTCCAAGATCTGATTCACTCACTCTGTTTGTCCATCGGTCTACGAATGATAAGTTGTACTGAAGTTTATACTCGTACCAAGAACCTGCTGCATGGTAGTCCATGTTGGTACCCAAATTGATTCTCCCTCAGAAGCTGAGCAACATCACAGGTTTGACAAGAAGCTTAGAGATAAGCAGAGCATGTAGTGTGTCATTTTGTAGCTAGGGATGAAATGCAGCTTGCTCTTTATCACTCAGATGTGGAGAAATGGGTAGCACCCTCAAGAGGATTTGACCTATCCTCACTACTTTATGGTTGTGCCTTTCAACCAAGGTGAGAGGACCCTTTTGTAGCCTATTGTTTATGGAGGAGATGGATATGTCCTTCCTTGTGAAGTATTAAGAAGACCTTGAAGAAAATATGATCAATGCAATAAAACCTAACTCTCACGTGTTTTCACTCTAGATAATGGAGATATTTTCTAGGCAAGGTTCAGTCACTAAAGAAAATGAAAACATGATTGTTTCTGCATGTTCTAGTAGTAAAAATTATGCATTTGTATACATACATGACAAACAATGGTAGTATGGGTATGATTAATTGTTTTTAATGAATTTATGGTGGGAGGTGAAGCAGGATAAAGTTTATTATACCAAATCTTTAAAAACATTTAAAAAATAGAAATCTTGAATAGAAGAATGCTTTGAGAGTAGCTAGGGTGTTCCTTTAACCGATTATGTGCTCCAATGGAGGCCCAGATCGAGAACCTTTTCACACAAACTTCAAGGATCCAAAATGAAGGCTCAAATTGGAAAACTTAACTAAACATTATCAATCTCTGTTTCATCACACCTAAGATACCCTCAAAGGCTAACAAACAATCTTATAGTCATGCTAGGAGTCACAGTGATTTTAAATTTGTTTATTTCACTATCAAATGAAAGCTCTTCTGATAAATGAAATTGAAAATTCCACCAAACTATCACAAGGATAAGATCTTGTGTGATTCACACATATTTCAATGTAAGAATGCAATGGGAACAAGAAAAACTACTTGCAGACATTCAAAAATGAAGCAAACACAAATTTTGCCCAAGAATAACACAAATTAACTCAAGTTTGGTTAAATTTATCAGTAGGGGAAAGTTTCTCGAACAATCTCAGAGCTTGTCAATGGATATACACTTGTAACCACCTTGACATGATCAAATGTAACACAAAGGAGATAAAAAGGATTCTTCAAATAGTTTCTCAAGAAAGACGGGCTCTATCAAGCTTTTCTCTTAGGAAATCAGTTTTGACTCCTAATACTTCTACGTTCACAAAATCCCAACCCTTTTCATGACAAAATCATGCCTATTTATAACATTTTACAAATAGGGCCTTTTCCCCCAAAAAATACAAACATTGAATGCACAGTGCTCACATGATTCTGATCGCGATTCCCAGAATCAGATCTATGAAAAAAATTTCACGTGCTCGAGGGTGGATCTCTTTGAATATCTCCGCATTCAACTCTTTCTAGAAGATCACTTTTCCTTCTACTCACCAACCACTTCCACCCCTATCTGTCAAATCTAGTTCTTTACGTGCTTGAGAAGAAAAATGGAAGATCAAAGGAGATCAAGGTAAAAGAGGTCAGATCTCATCTTAATGGCAAAAGACATCCCCAAAGGAAAGATCTTCCTCACCAAACATATTATAGATATCAAATTTATTCCCCCCCTTCAAATTAATGTTCCTTGTTTGGCATGCAGAGAAATATCGATAAATCATGAAAGATCGCATCCAAGAGCTCACGGAGTGAAAATGGCGAGAAAAATCAGATAGAGATGCACAATTTAGTCGTTGATTTATATTTTGAATTTGGACCGTCCACGTGGGAGACCCAATTTTTAGAGCGGGCTGCGGGTTTCCCTTTTCCTTTTACAACTTTTGGAAAAATGTAAAATTTTCACATTTTCTCCGCACCTCCGCCCTTGAGAAATGAGCGACACGTGTCATAGGTGGGTCCCAAAGGAACCGTAACCAAATTCTACTATTTCACCTCTTTTTTGGAAAAGGGAAAATTTTCCAAGTTTTCCCGCAGCTCCGCCCTTGAGAAATGGGCCTGACACGTGTCCCAATGTGGGTCCCATTAGAACCACACTTCCTTTTTAAACTTTTAACTCCTTTTTCCACAAAAGGAAAATTTTCCAATTTTCCTCTAAAGGTCTGCACCTCTATCATTGACTGGAGCAAGCTTTGACCTTTCTCCATCGGGCCCGTGGGTTATTTTGATGATTTTAGTCATTTGAATATCAAGGGAAAAAATCCAAGTTGCCCTCGATGGCCCACCTCCCCACCTTTTGAAATTTTCAATGCCAACTTTGACCTCCTTCTTATCGGGCTTGCGGGCCATTTTGAGATTTTAATCCTTTTGATGACAAGAGGAAAAAATCCAAGTTGCCTCCGATGGTCCACTTCCCCACCCCTTTGACTTTTCAAACTGCCACATGTCACTATGGCGCATCTTGAGATGGTCCCCAAAATTTGAGACCTTGAATGAGTGCGGGCTCGCCACGTGTCCTAGGCCTTTTAGGAAGTTGTTGAAAAAACTAAGGAAAGAAAACCTGGTGGAAACCTCCACGTGTCATTATGGCACAACTTCAAGAACCTTATAAGGCTTCAAAATGATTTGGTGGGGGCGCATCCATTTTAGAATTTTACTCGATTTTCCAAAAGGGAAAAATATCAACTTACCTCGAAGTCCCACATCTCCACCTTTATCTTTGCCACGTGTCCTCTACGGGGTCAAAAAAGACTTTTTCCCTGCCACTTAAAATTTGCATTAATCAAAGTCCTGGTGGGGCGAGGGTGGGTTGAAACTTTTTTTCCAAATAGCCAAAATTAAAAGTTGAAAAAGAAATCTAACTTGTCATGCCCCATCCAATTAGAAGAAGCCACATAAGCACTAAAAGAACCAATCATATTTGAGCGGAGCTATGGGACCAAATTTCCTTTTTGCCAAAAAAGTAAAAAGCGATAAGTTAAAGCATTTTCCCGCCATTGCTTGACCAACCAAAAGAAGCCATGTGACCACGAATGCTAAGGAATAACTTTAACAAAAAAAGACACTTGTCAAACTATAAAAACATAGAAATTCACCACTCATGCCCAGAACTCGATTTTTGTTAAGGATGAAAATTTTTGAAACAAAACCAAGTGAATCATGGTTCCGAGCATCTTTCGATCATGGATTTGGATTTTAAAAGAATACAAATATAAATTGATCATTCTGAGCTTCCATGGTCGAGGAAAAATAGGAAAAATGGCAAAGCCCACGGATTTTGAAGAAATTAGGGTAAAAACAGGGAAAACTCAGAGACTTCTTTAAGGAGGACATGAAAATAGATTTTGTAAACAAATTGAGGCATTCAAATGGGGGTAAAAGATTTCAGAAAACCCACATCGAGAGACAAAAAGTTTCAAAACATGCAGACATAGGAAAATTAGGCAAAATGGTGAGAGATCAAAATGAGCACCAACATCGGCTCCGACTCGGGGATGGGCACTCCTGCGAGTGCCACAAGAACAAAGGTAGACCAAGTGCCAAAATATCCATTGGGAAAAGGAGTCAACTTGTAGAGCACAAAACCAAAACTATCCCCCAAAAAGAACCGAGAAACTAGCAAAAACAAGCCACAGGGGCCAGAATGAACAAAAAGCATGAAAATCAAAAAACAAACCAAAAACTATACATTGTACAAATGATGTTCACCTTGATTCTGGGGAATAAATCCAAGAAATGTTTCAAATGCCTATCATTAATAGGTAATTCAAGCAATTCCCCATCCAAGTCCTTCAAGAAGAAGGTATGTTCACCAATTCTAATATCAATGGAGTAAGGGCCCATCCATAAAGCATCAAATTTTCCATGCTTGCCCTTATCTTCATGCTTGTTATCCCATAGCAGCATGAGATCTCCAACATTGAAAGCTCTTGGGGTGACCTTCTTATCAAACAACTTCTTGACTTCTCTCTAAACTTTACATGCCTTTTGTGGGATGACCTCCTTTCTTCATCAAGTTTAACAATCTAGTTAATCCGGGAATCATATGGACTTACTTCTTGATCTTACGGTTGTTGCATGAAGTGATATGAAGATAATTACATATGCAGGGGCAGCGGTCCTAAGTTCCATACACAAACTTAAATGGACTCTTTCGGTGGCCCTTTTAATAGTAATGTGGTCTTCCCAGAAAACAAATTTCAACTAATCACCCCATTTTCTCTTGTTCGGCTCGAGGTTCTTCGATAATCTTCAACAAATTTTATTCTTGGACTTAGCTTGTCCATTTCCCGAGGATTGTAATTAGAATCAAATGTCAAATTAATCCCATATTCTTATACATTGCCACCAAGGTTTAGCTCGAAGCTCATGGCATTATCAGCAACAATTTTGCGGCACCCCAAACTTTGTAGATGATATGGTTCAAGCATGAAGTTCATGAAAATTTGGTGTGTTTCCCTTTTGGTGGGGATTGCCTCCACCCACTTGGTGAAGTAATCTATGGCTACTGAGAATCCACCTATGGCTAACACTTGAAGGGTCTAAAAATCACCAATGAAATCCATTACCCATTACTTGAATGGAGCTTCAATTGATACAAGCTACTACAAAGGAAGGGAGGTTGAAGCTTTGAGTCTACCGAGAGAAGAAGCGCTTGGCAACTCTCACATCTTCTAACCAAAAGAGTTGCATCCTTGAATAGAGTTGGCCAACAAATAACCATCTATCGGGATCTTGTGTGTTGTGACCCTTCTAGAAAAATTCCCCCCACAAACTCCTCCATGGAGATCAACAATTATCTTGGGGATTCATCTTTAGTAATACACCTTAAGAGGACTCTCTCAGGGTTCTTCCAAGCTAACCCATAATCGGTAATGACATATTTCTGGGAAGCCAACTTAAGGGCCCTTTTCTGGTTCTTACTAAAATACTCAGGGTAGTTTAAAATGTTTGAGATAAAAAATCGCATCCTTGTACCACTCAGAATTCATTATTTTCTCAAAGACATCTACCCTTCCTTTCTACCTCATTCACCTCAATAGTTTGCAAGTTTCTCTCAACCATAAGCTTAAGCCAAGCCCAAACCTCTCACCTAACTTCGTGGTTTGGATATCCATGTCATATTCTTGCAACTTGTTCACCCATATGCACCTTTTGCTTGAGACTTCCATCTCGATAAGATGTATTTCACCATGGTATGGGAACATAAGCAAAAATATTAGAACTCAAAATGTAAGGCTGAAAACCATTTTTTCTTTTACCAAGAAAAATTCTTGTTTCTCCATAATGGTGTATTTTAGCTTAGCCCCTACAATGCCTTACTAAAAAAGGCAATTGGCCTCTTAGCCCCTTCATCATCTTTTTACAATAGGACATATGCAATAGTTTTCTCTAAAGAAAAAGAGAATAGTCAAAAGGGCTTCTTATAATCTAGAGCTACTAGAATAGGCGCATGCTTTAATGCCTCTTTAATCCCATTAAAATCTTGAATGGTATCCTCCTCCCACTTGATGACTGGTCCTTATTTAACATGGAATTGATTGTAATGGTCAACTCAACAAAGTTTGATATAAATCTTCGATGAAGTTTATCTACCCAAAGAAGGACTGAATCCCTTTCTTGGTTCTTGGGATTGGAACCTTTTTGATGGCCTCTACCCTTTTGGATCAATCATCACCCCTCTTGTGACATAATGTGACCAAGAAATTTTCCTTCTACACTTTAAAATGGCACTTCTTTGGATTGAGTGAAATGCCATATTCTCTACATCTTATTAACATTTTTCCAAGTGCGGCAAGTGATCACGTCTCTTTCTCGAGAACACAGTTACATCATCTTGGTAGACAACAATAAAATCATTGATGTAACTAGCAAAAGTAACATCCATTGCTCTTTGAATTTTTTTTCCAACATTCATCAGTCCAAAGGGCATCTTGACATATACATATGTTCCCCAAGGGGTGGTAAATATTGTTTTATTCCTTTCTGATTCCTTCACCACAACTTGGTTATAACCAAAGAAACCATCCAAGGTAGAAAGTAGCTCGAAACCAGTCACTAGATGCAGTATGTTTTCCATGTTTTGTAAAGGATAATTATCCTCCATTGATGCTCTGTTGATTTCTAAAATCCACACATAGCCTGATGTCACCATTCTTCTTTTACGATTAGTACTTGTTTGTAACCCAAGAAGAATACCTTGTGGGCTGAATAATCCCTCCATCCCTCAGTTTCTTTAGTTCCTCTTGCATCTTAAGAGATAGGAGTGCATTTATTGGCCTTTGTTTCTTCTGAATGGTTTTACATTGGATTCTAAGGGAATCTCATGTTGAAACAAATCCTCTTTGTATGCCTTCATCTCAGAATAAGTCCAAGCCATGCAATCTTGATACCTTTTCAGCAATTGGATGTAGGACTGTTTCTCCTCCTTCTTTGAGATTACTTGCCTAACCAAATCTTCCTCGGTTTCTCTTCATTCCAAGGGCATTCTCCTCAATATCCCTTGAGGCTGCCATGCATTTGTTAACAATGTGATCAACATTATCAAAATTGGAGTCAAAGCAACTAGACCTTTGGGAATGATATTGGTCTTTAGTTGGATGATGCCTTTTCCAAACAAGGTTTCTTTACCCTCTACTATGCACACCATTGGCTCCCAATCAATATTTTGATCATGGCTCCTTTATTCTGTAGAAATCTTCTGACCTAAGCATCATCATCAAAAACCTGCCAATGCTTAATATTGTCAGGTACAGATGGCCTTTTTAACACCTCAACATCATATTCACAATATGGGGACACTGCACAATTATCGAATTGAGAGACCCTAATACTAGAAGTTTTTCCGTGAAATCATTGAACTACCTACCATGATGCACAATGTTGAATGAAACAAACCTCTCAATGAAATCCAAAACTACATGCTTGTATTGTTTCATTCATTGATTTTTTGTGGCATACAATTTTTTGACTTACTTTACAATTAATTCCAAATCTCCTTGAAAATGATGTCTTTAACACCTTATTTCCATGCAATCCTCATACCTAACAACAATGCCTCATACCAGGAAATGTTATTAGTGTACTCAAAGTTGAGTTTGAAGGAAAAGAAAAAATATTCCTAGCACGGAGAGATCAAAATAACACCAACACCATTCCGAACTTGGAAAAATCTCCATCAAACAATAAATTCCCGGAAATCCTACCATTCAAGACACTTTCATTCTTCAATCTTGTGCTCTTTTCCATCAGAAAATCCTACAAAGTTATCAGCATCAACACTTGTGTACAAAACTTCATAAGATGCATTGTTGGGATCTTCAATAAGGTGTAACATCTTCTTTTCCCCATACAAATTAACAAGGCTTCCATCAATTGGGATGGTGGCATAGGACATATCCATTTGAACACTCCCACCAACACTTGCAACCCATTTTCTAGATAACAACATACCCCACTTGGCTAGGCAATCAACAATAACTACATCAAGCTTCAAATTCCTTCCTAGATAGGCAGCAAGTTATACCACCAGACCGTTCACACATCCCTTCACTTTGGAAGCTCTCTAGAATCCATGGTAGTTGACTTCCCATATGCTCTATTGTTACTTTTATGTTCATCTCATTCATGACCTCTGGAGGCATAACATTGCATGATGCCCTTGAGTCAAACATACGATTGTGTAACAATCTATCTTTAATGATTAGAGTGGCGAAGAATGGATCCACATTCAATGAGAGTCTACCACGGATGTCCCCAAATAAACCTCGGGTGGTTAATCTAGATCTTTTGATGCTTTGGTGGTGCTTCTAGTTATTGATGATTGTGGAGTCTCCACAATGTTTATGTTTCTATCTAGGGAAGTATTCTCCTCTTTCATCCCAAAATAATCAATGCCCTCTTCTTGTGCTCAGGGATCCTAAGCAACTCAATAATTGGAACTAAGATATTGAACTGACTCAAGACTTGGGTAATATCATAAGGGAAAACTTTGACAAGGTGGCATTGGAAGGTAGGTTGTGACACTCATTAGATGGCACAGATTTTTGACAACTTGGGCATGAGGTGGGGCATAGATTTTTTTGGGACAAGTAAGGCCCTTGGTAGATGCATCTTTCTTAGGAGCCTCTTTATGAACATTTGAAAGCAATGGATTTTTGGCTTGGCACGAGGCCCTATCCCTTTGACAACCCTTCTTCTTGTGTTGTGTTCCTTTTCTTGACCCATAACAACATTCATCAACAACTTCATGTCCTCCTTAGATGGGATGCCTCCATAATACTTCTTTATCATTAAAGCCCTCAAATATTCAAATTCATTATTGGGAAATTCAATTGTTTGTATAGTATCTACTTCCAAAGTATGAGAGGGAGGAAGAATAGGTACCAGTGGATGTAATCCCAAGAATCAAAGCAACAATTCTAGCATTTATTACCTTAGTTGAAGTTTCCCCGGTTGTGATCTCATGGATCAACCCATCATGGAAACATCATCATCATTGTCATAATCTACTTCTTCTTCTTCCTGCTGAGCTTCCTCACATGGAGTATGGGGCATGAAACATCTGTCACACCAATCAATGACATATGTCTCCTCCATAATAGCAACTCTACGGTAGCCAAAGGATCGGGTACCATTCTGTTTTCCCTGGCTGGGACTACCTATTTCCAAATCAATAGGTCCCTTTCCTCTATCATCAGATCTTTGGTGATTTGTAAACTGTCTTAGCCCGTTACTTGTGTTGACCTTGCGAACTCTGTCTAATCCCTTTTTCTTCCCAAGCTAATTTTTGTGATATTTCTTTGACAACCGCATTTGCCAAAGTTTTCAGAACTTCCTCTAAATCAACAACCTTACTTGTTTGAGGCTTTTTCAAGTTAATTAGTTTTACCGTCCCTTTTTAGAGGCTTTCCAATTGCCTTGATGTTGTTCTCTATTTGCATAGCCATGATGAAGGCCTGCCTCAAGTTAGTAGGGTTTTGGTCCCTCAAGTAGTAAGCAACATTTTTATCAAATGCATCTAAATATTTGATCAAACATGATTCATCACATGGGCTTAAGATAACATGCAATCTCCTCAAGGTCTTTTTAAACCTTGTGTTGAAATTTTGTGCATGAGTTGTTTTAAACTAATTCTAATATGAGTAAAAGACTAACACCTAACTAGTCTTAATTAGAAAGAGTTAAACAAACTACTTAGCACCATCATGATAAGAATTAAACAAGGGTTGGATGTTAAACATTCATCAATAAAAATTTAAAACTAACATGATGTTAAAACATCTAAAATCCTCTATTCTCTAACAAAAAATAAATGAAATGGACCTAGGTAGGCTCCATGGCTATAAAAATGGTTGTTTATTGGTGTTCCAAGAACTTAGGAATGAGGGCTTGTCAAATTTGGGCTATAAGACCCTTTTACACCTACGATATGACCTAAGAACTTAGGAAAGAGGCTTAAATCTCAAGATGATGAACTCTCAAGAAAACAAAAGGCAAAATCTTATTCTATTTTGCTATATGCTTTGCATTTTCTTTCTCAAAGAGTTTAAGTGTAGGTATATCGATAGAAGGAGGGATCTTATATAGCCCAATGGATAAAGGAAACGCTTTATCCCTTTGCATGTGGGATAAAGGTAAAACATGATTAGGAATGGATAAGGTTGCTTTATAAAAGGTAACCTTACTTTAGAAGGGTTTAATTTATGCTTAGCAAGTCATGGGAGTTGGGGGTGTTTTAATTAATCAAAGGTGATTAACTAATAGGTAGATGTAAGCTTATAAAAGCTAATTAGAGGAATATTAGTACGATTTAGGCTATTATAAGGGGATTAAATCAATTAAATATTAATTTATTAGTTAAATGGAAGGAAAGCTAATTAATTAATAATAATTAATTAGTCTAGGTAGAAGGGGTGATTTATTAACGGAAGGTCATTAATTAGGGTATTTGTTGGATAGGTGACTTAATTAATTAGCTTAGTGTAATTAATTAATGATGATATGAGGGAAAATGAGTGTTATTGACAATATGTCATCAATTTTCTAGAAGATAGATAATTAGCACAATTTAAGTATTTAAATTGCTTGGGCGTAATTATGGGTGTCTACATTTGCCCCTCTTTGGGGTGGCGTAAGTGATGCCACTTCAAAGATAGTAGATAGAAGAAATTTTGAAGGGATAAAAGAAAAATTAGTAGGAAGGAGAGATGCCCCTCGAGTGTCGATAGGGTGATGAAGGAAGATGGTTGACGATCGAAAAAGGTAAGAGATAGATAGAAGAATGGGAAGGGGCAGGATGCCCGGTAAGATAGAAGACTAGGGAAGAGAAAAAAGTGATGCAGAAGAAATATGGAGGAGGGGAGAGAAGAGCATAGCCTCTAGCCACTGTGTATTGGAACAATTTTGATGTCATCATATTGCCATAAGAGCTATGTCATTGGTCCTTATGAAAAATATAAGCATACGAAAAGGTAGAATGACATGAAAAGCCATACTATGAAAAATTGTCCATTGCTGAAAATACCAACTCCATGCAACATACAAAATGTAATGCAATACAAGAAAGTGAAAGATTCCTAACTCCATGCAACATACAAAATGAAATGCAATATGAGAAAGTAAACAAGATAAACTAACAAAGAAACATAATATAATGTTTTTATTATCAAGCTTCAGTTACGACCTGTGTAAATTAACGACAAGGGTTGATGATGGTGCCCAAGCAAGGATACATGCGAGGGAATAATGGAGGACACTTGGGTCCGATGAAAAATCAATGTGCACTATGAAATAGTACCAAACAACTCATTGTGCCCCAGAGTACAGACGAAGTAAGTAGCCTAGATTTTGTTGATGGAGGTAGATCAAGATGATCCACAAGTCACACACATGAACAAGTGAGAACCAAAGAGTGACATTTTGTAGGATGATTTTCAATTTTTAGAAGTTTTCTGAAACATATTTGAATGTTTTGGTTGATTTTGAAAGTTTTATGAAACTATGTATAGGAAGACAAGGAAGCATGGATGCCCCTAGCGATAGATGGGATGTACAAGGGCATAAGGCCATGTGCGTACGAGAAAGGTGAAGATGTAAAAATGCCCCAATGATTAGGTGGGAGTATTCAAAGGTAAACTCTTCACAGGTAGAAGTGAGACCCAAGGCCATTATGGATAGGTTCAACATGATGATGAACATAAACCAATGAAACACTAGGAAGAAGCAAGGATGCCCCCAACATAAGTTGGCCTAAAAGCATATGATAGAAAGGAAGGAGAAGATTTTTTTGTGAAAGGTCACAAACATGTCCAAAAACATGGCAAACAAGTAATCTTATACACATGGATGTTCTGAATGAAGTAGAAGAATGATGTGAATGATATGAATGTAGCTTAGAAGCCTCACGATGAAGAAGTGATTAAGCAAAGGAAAAAATCGTAAGACGAGATATGGAATAGAGTAAGAGTCTGAACAAGATCCAAAACAAGACAGTTGTTAACATACTAATCCTGCCTACTCATAGAGATCCAGTGTGTGCACATGGAGTTTATTACCTCTTGAAGTGAAGATTTAATAGACAATAAGTGAAGAGACCCTAGCCAATGTGTAGGAATGATTTATTGTGAAAGGCAATTTTGTGAATGGATGGTGAAAGGATAGCCGTACATTGCTCCACTTCCAGCTAGGCGTCCATAGCCCCGATGGAGATGTATTTGATTCTAATCGCAACATTTCTCTATTACCGATTAAGGCGTCCATATCTCAAAAAATATTATTGGAAATACCCCAAGAGAGAGTAATATATCAATTTGCTTTTGCTTTGTAGCTTTTAGCTTTTGATTTTTGATTGATTTTGATTCTTTTTCTTTCGAAAACTTATTTTAGCTCTCTTGTTTGACAAGGAGTTAAGAACCAACGACGGCTTGATGGAAAGAGGTGGAAGTGCTTACGATGATGACATTGGATAGTGTCAAAAAATATGTCCAAAAGTTCTTTCGTAACAAGTTTATTAGATGTTAAATGTGATAGGATCTCTAAGAGGTTAGTCGTTCTTTAATTTACGAAGGTGATAAAGACCGAGGATCAAACGAATACCATAGAGATAAATGTCACAAAATGCGTGTGAATAAGCTAACCAAAATATCACCGAAGGGATGAAAATGGTAGGAAGAATTGCGAGAAGAATATCAAGGAAGGGAAGAAATAAATATCCATGTGTGCATGCAATACTGATTGCAATGTTTGATCTTTGTACCTTTGATTTTTGTTATGTTTTCTCAATTTTTTTTTTGTATTTTTAAATTGTTTTTTATTTTTATATTTTTGACAGTTTTAAGAGGTTGAGACTAAAAAAGTCACTATGTGTGGTAAGATCCAACAACAATGTTTGCGACTTTCTTAAAAGGGAGACTAGATGTGTTTGTTCATCAAGAGTCATGTTTTCCCTGATCTCAATGATCATGGTGAGTTCACACTCAACTAAGGACTGTGATTTATCTTGAAATATAGATTTTGTATGTGGGAGATTGAGTTCCCTATCCAGAGGTTTATGCACTTTGCGCCATACTTTATGGTTACATTGATGTGCATTCTTGAATCACGCTTGATTTACAACTTTGAGATTGTTCAAGTTGTTGGGGGATTTTGAGCTCTTGGAAGTTTTGACCTAAGCTTGATAATGAACCTATTTGGGTTTCTTATAAGCTAACTTGTGACTTTTCTGACCTCAAGAAGGAGAAGAAAGTGAATGTTTATGATTGATGATAGGAATGAGAGAAATGATGGTGGGCTTGCCCGATCATTAGTAGAAGGATGATGTGATTGATGGAAAGGATATGATGCAAGGATTGAAGAAGATGGGCTACTGGGAGGTGAGCCATAGATAGAAGATGAAGGGCTACTAAGATGTGGCCCAATAATAGAAGAAGAAGGGCTACTAGGACGTGAACCATAGATAGAAGATGAAAGGCTACTAGGATGTGGCCCAAGAATAGAAGAAGAAGGGCTACTAGGACATGACCCATAGATGTAAGATGACAGACTACTAGGATGTGGCCCAAGAATAGAAGATGATGGACTACCCGGGGTGATCCGTACATAGAAGATAAGTGGCTAGTTGAACATGCCCCAAGAATAGAGGATAGTGGACTACTCAAAAATGTCCCACATGTAGTAGAGGGAGGGCTACTAGAAGGTGACCCACACCTAGATGAAGATGAAGGGCTACTTGGCGTTGACCCCATAATAGATTGTGATTGAAGAATTATGATAGACAAAGAGTTATTGGGTGATGAGAAGATAGGCCATGGATCAATGCAAGACCAAGGAGTTTCATCACATAATGAAGAATGTGAAGATGGAAGAATAAGAGGAGGGTGAGTTACATGACACGAGGCTCTTCCTTCATTTCTTGATAAAAGGAATCAATCTTTTCCTCACAAAGATGCGAGACACATCAAATTCTAAAGAGAATCCTCTCTCGTAATATGCTAAAGGAATATCTTCATATGCCCCTATAAATGCTCACGATTATTTCTTCATACGAAAGAGATCAATCGGTATGAGTTGTTGATCAACCACCAGGGGTTGATTGGAAGAAAGAGATCTAATTGGTGTGGAAGACTTAGAAGATGTTTGATGATGATTGATAGAAGAAAATGATGTGGGGGATGAAGAATATGTGTAGCTAGATGTCTCAGGAGTAGAAGAAGGTGGTGTGGACCTACCTATACAATGGTATGTTGTATGTAAAATAGTAGGATTAAGTCCAAAGTCTGTAGATTGTGACGCATGGGTCGATTCAGACATTTGTCTCGAAGGACTTTGAGTCACATAAATCTTCAAAGGAGGAAGACTTATTGGGGTTGATTGATGAAGAAGGTCTTGTGAAGAATGGGAGGACCATGATTCAAGAATTGCATCGGATGAATAATAACAAGGATTTTGCAAAGAAAGATATGACCACAATTGATAATTATATTAGATGTTTGATTGGAGGGATTTAGAGTTGCACATATCTTCAAAGGAAGAAGACGTCGTCGAGGTGACTGATAAAAGGGGTCTTGTGAAGAAAGGGAGGACCGTGACATAGGAGTCATATTAAATGTATGATGAAGAGGTTCCTATAAAGATAGGGAGGACCATGACATAGGAGTCACAGATAGATGACTTAGGAGTCAAATTAGATGAATCTAAATAGTAGTTTGGATCTGAATCATCAGAATAATTAGAGGAAATATTTGGATTGGAATCCTCAGAAGAAGAGGAAATGTTTGGATTAGAATTATAATAAGAGTGGGGAAAATCGAATAATAGTTTGGATCAGAACCATTCAAATCATAGCACCGACTATGAGATGAAGGTGGGAGCAGTTACCCATATGGGATCTCTAGCACGAAGAACCAAACTTGGTTTAGTTGGAATGGGAATATTTTGATTTGAATTGCTAAACCTAGGTTCCATATTTTTGTAAGTATGGGAACCACGTGATAGGTAGTCATTTTTGGTGTTGTTTTAAGCACAAATGTCTAGATCTAGATATTACGATGGAACTCATTCAAAGGAAGGAAGTGACATGTCGATTTGGGTAGTATAAGGACAACCAACTAGACATTGTGTAAGTATGGAGATGCATGCATGATTTTCTGAAGAAGGTCTAAGGAAAATAGACATCTTGATGACGCAATCTCGATGAGATTGAGAGGATTGTCCTAGAAAATAAGTATTACGAATGAATAGTCACGAGGAACAATCATGCATGTGTGAAACACAAAACCAATCAACAAGGAAATACACCATATGAAAATGTGATGCAAAGATGATTAACACAACTTCAATATTTATGTCAATCTCGAAATGAGCAGGCATAAATATTAACAAAGGGTAGGTGTGAATCCCAATCAAAGGATACCACGACAAGTTTAACAACCAACAAGGCCTAAATGTTAAAAGGCAAGGTTTACAAATGTAAGCTACGTAACCACATCAATTGGACACGTCTATCAAACTTGGCGGAGAAGTGAGATATTAGTGTCAAAGTGGTATTGAAATGACACAAACAAAGCAAGTGACACCCTTCAAGATTTTAGAAAATGTTTGAAATCAAATTAAGTCAAAGTATACTAAGGATGTGTTAAAATGTGGGCAGCGTAACGCCACAATATGGACACTTAGATCATGTTTACGAGAAATGTGACATAAGTATCTTAATTATGTCGGACAATCTGCAAATGAGGTAACATGTCAAAGGGAGATAAAATGATGAATCATTCCTAACTATGACGACAATCTGGCGTGGGTATCAAGATCACAAAGGATACCAATGATATAAATATGTATCCACACATTAGATGTTTAATTAACCTAGCCGTAAACATGGATGGGAGTAAACGGAGAAAAAAGTGGCGAAATAATCAATTGGTAACACAGGTAGTCACCCTTCTTTTGATCAAAAAATTATAAAAACAATGTGAAGGAAGTAGATCAAAATGGGGATGAAAATGCTTGGCATCGCTTCGACATAATTTCACCTTAACTTAGGGTAAGTGAAAACTAAGCAAAATTAACACATAGCATGTTTCGTGATGCAAAGATGGCTCACAACTCAACACCTTGTTTTGAAATGATCAAAGTGGGTTACGGCCAAATAATATCTTCCTCGGTGGTTCTCTCATCCTAGGTGTTACAAAATTATCCATGAGCGGGATAATTTACCCAAATAGTCCCGACTATCTTGGGAGTATCTCAACTTTTCCCCCTTCAAGCACAGTGGGCAGTAAATGCATCCATCGTGTACTTAAAAGGGTTGTGTAGGGACAACTTATAACACTATCTCACAAAGAAATCACTAGTTAGATAGGTAGTGTAGAGCACTTCCCATTTCACCCACAAGGTTTCCTCTTGTGTGGACTACTTTAGGGTGCTGGAACCACCCCCATTATTGTTGTAGCTTAAGGTGTTATGCCAAAGGGGTTATGTTCCAGGTTGAGCGGAGAGGGACGTACCCTTTTCAAAACATGCAATACAATGTTTTGAATATGATGTTTTTATCTTATTTAATTAGGTGTAGTTTGCTTGAACACCTTTTGGCAACTTGTATAACAATTGTATTAGTAGTTTTGACTTCATTTTGATTCCTCATTTCTTTGACAAGTGTTTCTAAGTCCCGCACTCAAGCGTTAGTAGTTAAGAAAATCACATTATTTAAAAGAGGATTAAGAGTTGATTTTGATTCTCAAGATCATCCAAGGATGCAAAGAGAAGAGCATACAAAAAAATAATCTAACAAAAATGTAAAGAAAAGCTTTGCAATCAATGAACCATACAAAAATCTTGCTAAATGTTCTTTCCCTTAAACCAAAAGTAAAAGATGAAGTTTCCAATTTACCAAATGTTATAAAATGAAGACTAAAGTTGCTTTTGATTCTCAATATCACCCTAAGGTGCAAGAGAAGAGCATACAAAAACTTTATCCCAACTATATAGAAATAGAAAACTTCAAATCAAAGGACCATTGAAAAATGCTTTGTAAAAGGTTCATTCCCTTAAGTAAAATGAATAATCAAATTTCCATGTTTAATCCCAATGTTAAAAAGATAGAGATGAAAGATGTTTTTGATTCTCAAGATCACCAAAAGGTGCAAAAGAAGATCATACACATACTTTGGTCTAAATCGAGTAAGCATGGAAATACAACATTCATCAAAACATTTGACATGTTAGAAAATGAAAAGTTTTAAACTAATAGAAACACATGTAATTTCAATAAGTATAAATCCCAAATTTATGTTTTCATTGCGTATTTAACTTCAATACCTTTCCAACACAGAAACAATGGAGTGATTTCGAGTTTAGGAGAAAAATTTATGGGCTTCGGAAGATGGGTTATGCATATGCTCTTATACTCACGAGTATGCACTTGACATGCACTCAAAAAATGTCAAAAAACATCCCTTAATCTACAAAATGGTCAAATTTTTCTAACCAAGATTCAATTTTGACAAAACCCATCACATTAATATATGAATAGAAGACTCAATGCTATCAAACACTAACCTACATACTCAAGAATTTAAAATTTTCAAGAAATTGACAAAACTAGCATGTAAAATGTTGAAAAAAGTAAGCTCTAAAAATGAAAACATGATGAAATATTGAATTTTTCTCACCAAGATTTAATTTTGATAGCAACCCACCACATTAATACATTAATATAGAAATAGAAGACTCAACACTATCAAACACTAACCTACATGCTCAAGAATTTATAATTTTCAAGAAATTGACAAAACTAACATGTAGAATGTTGAAAAAGTAAGCTCTAAAATTGAAAACATGGAGAAATCTTGAAATTTTCCCATCAATTCCAATTTTGACAGCACTTCACCTCCTTTATACCTATAAGGAAGACTCAACACATGCAAACTCAACAAAACAAGTTAAGATAAATAAGTTAGATCAACATGTGTAAAAGAGGGTTAGTAACCAAAAATGAAACTTAACTACAAAAAGATGAAATTAAGTGCAAAGGAAAATGGAGTAAGTCCCACCATGCGTGCCAAATGTGTGCAAGAGTTGTTTTAAAACTAATTCTAATATGAATAAAAGATTAACACCTAAATAGCCTTAATTAGCAAGAGTTAAACAAACTACTTAACACCATCATGTGTTTATGCAAAATGTTTACATTCTTAGAATAGAGTGGCTTCTATCCTTCCATTATCTTGAAAGCAGATAAGGGTTTGGGCTAGGAGGAATACTGTTGAGTGTTGGGAGGATGCACACGTACCATAGAGAGAGATCGGATCGATTGCGAAGAACTCCTTTTTGTCTAGGAAGGACTACACCTGTAAGTAAGAATACAAGACCACAGATTTTAGTTAGGCAATAAGCGAGGAGCCGCCTTGGGCCAGGAAATATTGGACTTCCTTTGAAGGTGGTCAGTTCCCTCTTAATATGAATTAACAAAAATTCTAACAAAGAATTTATTGCAAAATTACAATTTAATTACCTCATTAAAAAGCAATAGAGGAAAGGTGGTTTTGGTTTGAGTCACGATGACCGATGCCGATCTTTGTATAATCATTGTGGTTATACACCGGTGCACGGTTGCTAATAACCAATATTGGTAGAGGCGTGATTTAGGGATTTCAATGAAGGTTGGCTGTAAGGCGGCTATGGTGTTTATAAGGTTAGTAAATGATTACGGGTAGGCAATAGGGTGATGGAAAAGACTCGAGGACAGGTGTGGCGGGCTGTTCTTGGGCAATGTAAGGGTAGAGGAATGACAGTGAGATGTAGGGTGCTACCTGGGTAGTAGATCTAGGAGTGAACTTATAATTACTATGAATCGGAAGTTCAAGAAATGTTATTTAAAAATGTACAAGACATGACTTACTAGTTCTGTTGAAGAATACTGAGTCCAAGGATTTGTGATGACGAAGGTAGGGCTCGGAGTGGGATGATCCGACAATCAAAAGTGAGCCATCTTCTCTCCCAATGCTTGGATGAGTGTCACTTTGTGCTCTAGTTACTCGGTTGCAATCTTGGGTTTTGATGTCCTTCTCTGCAAACTCTTCTCTTTTCTTCACTTGTCTCTCTGCTCTGCCAAATGAATTGGATCCTTTGTTTTGGTTAGGGCGAGGTCATTTACTGAGGAACCAGATGGCGGTTACGTGACCGACGGCGGTTGAGTAGAGCCGATGTCGGTTAAGTCAAAGTGGGCTATTTTTAGTAAAATAGCCAACTTTCCCTCCTTTTCTCCTGAGGGATTAGTTGTGGGCTTGGTCAAGTCATTATTAGGTTGGTTTTGGTGCGGGTGAGGAGTAATTAGTCATGGGGTGCAGATGTAGACCAAGTTATAGGTCTTAATTAGGTTAGTTTAGGGTTACGGCTAGGTCATGATGAGGTGGTGAAATGATGTGGCGAGGTTTAGAGATGTGGATTTATTAATTATAAGGTAATTAATAAATAATTGTGTAAGGTTTAGGTGGTGAGGTTAGGTTGCGAAATGAGATGCGGGGCACAGGGTGTCGTAAGACACAAATTTGGTGTCTACATTAGCCCCTTGTTGTCGTGTAGCTTGTCTTGTAAAGCTACACTGACAATTAATAAGAAGTGATTGCCCCAGTTAAGGGTATAGGTAATCCCCCTCAAATCGATCATAGATTAAGGCGACGTGAAATCGGGGACGGGGTTGATAAAGGGCGAATGGTGTTGAGATGATGGTAAGACGGTGGGGTAAGTTCAAGGAAGCGAGATGCACGTTGAAATGCAGTAGTGCGACCAGGGTACATGATTTGAAGATCCAACAAGTAATTCATAGGCAAAGGTCGATAGTTTATCCAAACAAGGGTGATATAATCCTGGTATCCAAGGCATAGGAAGTAGCTCCAGGGGATATAATGGGTAAGGTACAGGAACGTTTAGGCATGTTCGGCAAAGTACCAAATGGTGGGTTTGGTTGAGATAAATGTCACGGTCTCGGTCTAGGAAAAGTTGGTCGACTGATCAAGTCAAGTATCCTAGTCATGCTAAAACACGAACAGGTGAGCTCGATTGAACAAAAAGCTACATGATGGGTGGATAAAATCATAATTTGCGGGTCTTGGTCGAGGTACTTAATTGGTGCGGCCTTGGGTCGGGCCGAGTGATTAGTTGTGGCCGTGGGTCGGGCCGGATTGGTTGGTTGCGGCCTTGGGTCGGGCCGGATTGGTTGGTTGTGGCCTTGGGTTGGGCCTGATTGGTTGGGTGCGGCCGTGGGTTGGGCGATTGAGTAGTTGTGGGGCTGTGGGTCTAGCCTTTGATTAGTTGGGTGCGGCCTTGTGTTGGTCGGATTAGTTGGTTGTGGCCTTGGGTCGGGCGATTGGTTGGAGTGCGGCCTTAGGTTGGCTTGATTGGTTGGTTGCGGCCTTGGGTCATGCCGATTGGTTGGTTTGTTGTGGCCGTGGGTCGGGCCTAATGGTTAGTTGCGGCCTTGGGTCGGGCCGATTGGTTGGGTGTGGCCTTGGGTCGGGCCAAGTGGTTGATTTGTTGCGGCCGTGATTTGGGCCAATGAAGTCAAAATAATGCTATTTAGCAAAGCCGGGGAGGCGATGTGGTGAGAAAGGAAGATTGGTGGATAAGGGCAGAAATTTAGGTAAAGTAGGCCTGTAACCGATATCGGTTAGTTATGACCGGTATTGGTTAGAAGACCGATATCATAGTTTTAGGGCATGCAATAACCGATATCGGTTATAGGTCAAAAACCTATAAAAAGAAAAATACGGCATGTCATTGTCACATTGTCAATTTGATAACCAATACGGCTTGTCTGGGTTTTAAATTGATTTTGTTGAGTTTGTGGGCTGAGTTGGCATTAGTTGAGTGGAGGAGTGAGTGATTGGTAGACCCCAGCGAGCAGGAGGCAGAGTTTGATTGGTTGAGGACCCAGCTGAGGAGATTTGGAGCCATGGCACAGCCAGGAGGAGCAGGAGGTGCTGGAGGAGCTGGACCACCGCCACCTATCCCACCACGATGACGTGTAGTCGTACCGGTAGGCTCTGAACCCCTACTTATGTGAATTTAATGATTTTAACTTAGATGTGGGTTTTGGGTAGGAATCCAAAATTTAATAAAATAATGAATAAATGGAAGTAATTTGTAAAATGGAGTGGGTGGGTAGGTATGTTAGTTAGGCCAACACGGTAGGGTGGGTAAGTTTTTAGGTCTTTCTTGTGGGTAAATGGGTAGAAATAGGTGAAAAGAGGTTTTGCGGGCCGTTTGTGGTTGGCCGGAGGTGGGCGATGTGGACCGATGTCGGTCACTAAGCTGACACGCGGCATCGGTCACCGAATAGTCTGTAGAAATTGCCGTGTGTTGATAGACCTAAGCATCGGTCATATGTCGACCGGTGTTGGTACATAAGATGTGCTTGGGGGACCGATGGCGGTCGAGGGTGACCGGTACCTAGGTCATCATGGGTAGGAGTTAGGTTTTTGTTTGTTATTAGAGTTTTGTTTTTCTTGTTTTGTTTTTTTTTGGGGGGGTGAAGGGGCGGGAGGTAGAGGTGATAGGAAAGGTGATTGGGGTGGGGGGGAATGGGGTTGTTAGGGGCTGGTTCGGGTAGGATAGATTATGTATTTTGTATGAAGTAGGAGGTGTTAAATTGGTGGGAGTATAGTTAGATGGCTAGAGTAGATGCGGGTGGTTGGTAGGGTGTGAGATAAGTAAAGGGGATATCGTAGATGTTTAGGGTAAGATAGGTGGGTGTAGATGTGTGTTATAGAGTCGGGTTGTGGTTGGGTGGGTAAGTGGGTATAGAGGGTTAAGGTAGTTATTTTTGTAAAGGTAGGCTGATGAAGTGGGTTGTGTTTGCGGAGCACGCCGGCAGCTCACGATGCGGATCGAGATGCCCCCTCTGACCCAGGGGTGGATGCACCCACATGTGGCTGCGGCAGACAGTGGGCCGTCATGCGAGAGGTTGGACTCGGTGGAGTTCGAGAGGTATAGGTGTGGATGGGACCACATCACGATGGTTTCCCTCATTGAGAGATGGGATCAAGCGTGACCCAATGTCTTCCATCTCCCTCTTTGGAGAGATGACTATCACTTTAGAGGATGTGTATCGCATCACGAGGCGCAATCATAGGTGAGGCGGTGTTCCAAGTGGATGCGAGAGGCAACGATGGACAGCATCTGCATGTATTCGAGAGATGTAGCCCATTGCTTACCTATCTGTGCGAGCATTACTATGGCGATATGTATCGCGCACACCGCATTGAGAGACACGGCTTGCCGTGTTCATGATGATTAGTATCACCTACTTCACCCTCCCGACTCGAGAGGAGGCCGCTTCCCACGGGCTTTGATGGGAGTTTTGATGAGATGGTAGAGGAGCATACATCTTATGCACTGGGCACAGTGTATCTCGGTGCAGCTATCTGAGAGCTCTGGGGTTATCGCCGTATGAGGTGATTTGGTATATGCTCGACATTTTTTTGTTACACTGGGCTTTGGGCTTACGAGCATATCATCTGTATATAACAGTAGGGTTGCCCAGCGCCGAGCCAAGGCCACGAGATAGTATACGAGATATGGATTTGAGAGGTGGTTGGGAGTCGTGGGCGAGCCATGGCAGTGATCATAGGGCCGAGATGTGGCATCCTATCGTCACATGTTAGAGGGCCCTGACCGCGCTCGATATTATATGGAGGCCCTATAGAGGCCATCGGCCCTAAGGAGGGCTGAGCACTGGCGCACTAGATCAGTATAGTTTACGGATAGCTGGATGGAGGCAGGGGAGTATGAGCGAATACCCTAGAGAGGGTACGGCGTCGATTGGGCTTATGACGGATGAGCCACCTCCCTTCCCCACAGTACTGCAGGATGATGTAGAGGCACCCCGCCGCACTGCGGCTTGATTGACCAGGACCCAGGTAGTAGAAGACCAGGCTGATGATCTGATGGATGATCTTTAGAGTGACAGTGCATTTCAGTTTTGGTGGGTAGGGAAGAAAGCGGCAGAGGAAACACGGCCGTCTGACCCAGCATTTGGCGCATTTATTATAGCGAAGGACCGTCTCTTGGGACATGTGCGGTTATTACAGGGTAGCTTGCTGCGCACATGCACTGCAGATTAAGTGCTACGAGGCGGTAGCCTAAAGCACGAGCTCGAGCACACCGTAGGCACCGCCACGAGCCAAGCACTTATGTGCGAGCACGAGTGCAGTGCAAGCACCGCCACGAGGCATAGGGTGTACCGGCGAGGGTAGGGCCACTTTGCTATTAGGAGTCGAGGACCTGCCCCACAAGCCATGGTGGCACGGGCCCGCTATATGGAGGCGAGTGGAGGTTCGGTATTATCAAGATGTGCTCGATGGTATCGGGGCTGACTATCAGCCATATGCGAAGCGCACATGCCATTTGAGACATCACGGAGTCATAGATCACGGGGGCTGTAGCCACATCCCAGTGGGTCGGTTACAGGGAGGAGGTGAGAGCCAGCACAGAGACTAACGGGGGACGGGCCGAGGGTGGTGGAGAGAGTTGAGACATCCTAGGAGTGGAGATGGGTTTTGTTATTGGATATAGACACCGGTCTACGGACCGAGTATGTATATAGAGGCCTGCGTGCCCACATAGGATTTATTTATTCATTTTTGTTGTATATACGGCTGCGAGCCAAGTACATTTGTATAGTTGATACCGGCCTGCGAGCCGTGTATATTTTTGACATGAGAGACCGGCCTACGAGCCGAGTCGAGATTTTGCAGAGACAACGGCCTACGTGCGGCTTTGTATTTTTAGATCACGAGACCCATGCGAGGCAAGTTGTATATTTGGACATTGATATATATAGATGATGAGTTTGATCCACATGGTGTGTATAATGATTGCTTTGATGTATAAATTAAAATGTCTCATGTGTTTTTTGATGGTTTTGAAATTTAATGTATATAGATGATGTTGATGAAATTTTGATGATATGTATATGTGTTGATGGGATTCTGATGACAAATATTGATAACGATGTCGTTATGTAGGGAAAAGAGGTGGGTGCCACCAAAAATTTGCAAAAAACAAAGAAAAGGCCTAGGTTTAAGCAAAAGGAGACATGTGACCGATATCGGTTAGCTAGCGATGTCGGTAGATATATGACCGATACCGGTTAGCTAACCGATATCGGTTATGCTAAAACGAGCTTTTCTAAAAATAGAAAAGCTTGGGAGGTAACTTAAGTTCTTATTTTTAGAGTCATGCAACAAGTTAAATATGAGAATGCGACGCTGTTTGACAACTGATACAGGTAATTGCATGGGAGAATTGAGTGATAAGGAGGAAAGAGATAGGTAAAGTGATTGTGGGCTAAGATTAAGAAGGCAGAAAGGTAAGTTATATTGAAGAGGGTGGTGAACATGGCTGAACAAGGAGAAGCATCCAGTGGGTAGAGACGAGAGGGAAGACAGGTTCCACCTCAAGCTACTGCATCCCAAGAGGTAAAATTTTTGGTTGTAATTCAATTCTTGCATGTTTTATGAATAGGATGAGAGAAGGTAAGTGGGTAGAGATGAAAAAGAAAAGGTGATAGGCAATGGTTTGGGATGGGGTGAGTGTTATGGGGTAGGTAAGCAAGGGTTTCAAGTATGTTTGTAGCAGGTACGAGAGAGAGGGGTAAACGAGCAAATAATTATCATAGGTGGTGTTTGTAAGCAGGGTGTATAGGATTGACAGTGACCGATATCGTTTAGAGATAACCGGTATCGGTTAGGTAACTGGTATCGGTTATTTATAACCGATATCGGTTACTGTATGAAATTCCATAATGTGAGAAAAAACACTTGGGGATTTGATTTATTGAATGGTTGTGTGTTGATTTGATGTATGCAGGCAGAGGCAGGGTTGAGGATGAATGATAGTGTGCCAGCTTTGTTGTCATGAGTCCGAGCGGATGTAACACCAGCTGAATGGGCATTGATAAACCGTGTGGGGTTAAGTGGAATCCACTATTATTCACGAATCGCACGCAATCATGCTATGTTGTAGGTGTTGATTGAGAGATGGAATCTAGAAAAGAATACCTTCTATCGCCGGGGAGATGACGGTGACATTGGAAGATGTGTTTAGAATTTTGAGGCTCCTAATTATAGAAATACCGGTGTATCGACGGGGCCTAGACGGCGTGGGGAGCGATAACTGTGAGATTTGGTTAAGTGCATGAGATTTGACACAATGAGGTTTGACATTCACTTATGGTATAATGTATGCGGCCCCCTAAGGCAACAAGGTTTGCATGGTATTAATGATAGCGGTGGGGTATTATGCATTATCGAGGCGAGATGGGGAATATTTCCAAAAGCATTGATGTGTATTATTTGGGAAATGATAGAAAGGAGCGTGACTTTCGCATGGGCACCTGCATATCTGGCGGAGCTATACAGGGGTTTATGGGCTTGCAGGCGAAATCACAGGACGACACTAGATTGTGCATACTTATTACATTGTTGGGCCTATGAGCACATTGTGTGTGTGTGACCAATAGGCCGACCAATCCAGGAAAGAGAGACAGGAGTGTAGAGGTTGGGATTCAGACGATGGGTCCAGATAGAACAAGAGGCGAGATCCCGTGTTGTGATGAGATGACATCGATTATTATAGGCGAGTGTGGGAGATGGTGACGATTGCGAGATATCTTTTTGAGGCCTTACGGGAACTATATGGTGACAGAGAACATAGCTGAGGATTTGAGGGGTGTAGAGTGATTAAGGTGGATCACGGGGCATAGGCCAGGTGAGTACAAGAGGATTCCTCTAGATCGCGTGCGGTGACAATTTAGATTTTTTTAGGATATACCCATGGCTTATAGACCATACATGAGGATCGACACCGAGGAATCATTCTCACCTCCCCGGCCGACACCTCCAGAAGGACCAGAAGAGATAGCAATGATCGCAGGGTAATGGATGCAGGAGCGACAAAGGGTTATAGATTATGGTGGGTAGCAGAGCTGCGAGGTTCATGTGAGAGGGCTGATCATCCTGACATAGCTGTGATTACAGCGGAGAGGATCACTGCAGGTTTAGTTCACCGCCTTCAAACGTGGGTGAATGCGACAACAACGGGATTGTTAGCGATTACTGATCACGAGTGGAGAGACTAGAGGTGAGATTCTGTCACACGAGAGGGCGTATTCATATGTTACAGGAGAGATTGGCGGATCAGTGGGAGGAACCAATAGCAGTGGCACCTTTGAGGATGGAGAGGCTAGGCGAGCGGCGTCGACGATCACGATCATCACCTAGTTTGGGATGAGGCGCAAGGGTCTAAGTGAATTTTATAGGGGTAGAAGAATAAATAAGGATGCCGACCTGCGCGTCGATGATAGAGAAGATGTATTTGTTTAACATCTAAATAAAACTGAATATGTATGTTGATTTGAGTTATGATAATAATAAGAATGGTTGTGTTTTGAATGTTTTGTTTTAAAAAAGGATAAAGATGAATGTGATCAAATAGAAATACACAAAAATATTTATATTTACAACACATGATAGGTTATGGTAGGGGATGGTCGAGCTAACCTTGGGAGACCCCATGTCTCCTAAGTGCTACCTACATAGCCCATTGCACAAAGCAAGGAGGGGCTTCAAATCGATGTAGTTCTCCCTTAGGACCAGGGAGAGGTGAATTCAGGAAATTTGGTTGTGGTTAGGCAATTTTTGGTTGGTAAAAATATTGATATTGGTAGGGTAATGTTTTTGGTGTTGGTAAAGTATTGGTGATATTGGTGTAGGTATAGGTGAAGTGAAATTTAGCTTACCCAAGTATTAGGGGAACCGTGTCCCGATTAAGGTCAACACATAATCCTAGATTCGGGTAAAAGAGGCAAAAGTGTCCTGTAGTTGAAAAGAGCTAAACAAACCACATATTAACGTAGGATGAGCTTGAATCCCTAGGTACCTTGCATAGGCAAGAAGTCGATAGGTGAAAAGAGTTGTATAATCACAATATATCGGATATACATCACGTCCCTTGAGTTTTTGCTTTGACAAATGGTGAGGTGAGGTGGTTTGGTAGAGTGCAGGCGCAGAGAACTTGTTGTAAAGTGATTATTCGGCGAAGAGAACCAAACCTAAATAGACAAGTCCATGACTCAAAAATGCTTTTGAGTACTACTTTTATTTTTCCGGATATAGACCGATCGATGCGGAAGTCCAGGGGATATTCATTTTGTTGTTCTTGAGCTCTTCACGAAGGCGAGCAATGCAAGAAGCTTCGATAAAGGCTGACTTTGTATAGCTATCCTTGAGGAGCGATCTATTTATAGTAGCGAGATGTGGCCTTTGTGTATAGTTTTCCTTGAGGGAGCGATCTATTTATAATAGCAGATGTGGCTTTTGTGTATAATTTGTCCTTCGAGGGAGCAGTCTATGTATAACTTAGAGGTCTTAGATGTTCGTTTGGCATGAAGCATCTAGTTTTTGTAGGAAGTTTGACTCAAGGATATCCCATAAGTGTATAATTGAGAACGTGTTATTTTGATATTTTTAAGTCATGGACTAGACTAAAAAGGGGAAGGCATCTTTAAGAGGAGATGATGACCAAACCATGTGAGCTTGATTCTATTTTGAGATGCATGAAACAAAGTGTATGAGGTGGTAAATGAGCTCAAGGGATGAGCACAAGGTAGATAAGAAGTGATATAATAGTAAATTCAACAAGTAAAATGGTCGAAGATGCAAGGCATTAAGGGTTCGAGCTCGAGTTTACCATTAAGCGAAGCTAAGCGATAAGTGCCACGATCCGTAAGTGTGAGTGATAATGTAAGGCCCAATCCAATTTGGAGCAAATTTACCACGTTTTCTCTTTTCTAGTTTGGTTACATGTTGATTCTCTTTGAGGACAAGATCACCAACCTTAAAGGTACGCTCATGAAGTCACTTATCATAAGCACACTTGATGCGCTTTTGATAGATTTGAAGGTGGTCAAGAGTGTTAAGACGACGCTCGTCAAGAAGCTCCAATTGGGCTAACCACTCTTGGTGGAAATCATCATTGGTGAGAATATCCTAAAGAGATATTCTTAGGGAGGGTATTTGTATTTCGAGAGGCAAGACAGCCTCGGTACCATATACCAAAGAAAATGGGGTGGCATTAGTGGAGTACGAATGCTAGTCCGATAAGCTCAAAGGCAAAGCGGATGTGATCAGGCCAATTTTTCCTAGAATCGTTAACTTAATTTCATGAGAATTTTGGTCGAGGGTTTTGTTAGAAGATTCAACTTGACCATTTGCTTGTGGATAGTAAGGTGATGAGAAACTAAGTTTCATAGTAAAGTTGTCACAAGGGTCTTGTAACAATTTATTTTTGAAAGATTTCCCATTATCTGTTATCAGGCGATGAGGAACACCAAAACGACAGATAATGTGATGGTTGATGAACTCTACAATTTTTTCTTTTTGCTTGAAATGAGTGGAATGGCCTCCACCCATTTAGTGTAACATGTGGTCTTTGTGATTATCCAACGGTGACGTTGTGAAGAGGGCGGGTGAATCTCACCAATAAGGTCTAAACCCCATTGTGAGAAAGGCCAAAGATCTCGTGCGACCTGTAGCAGATGGCTAGGAGTATGTTGAAGGTTGGCATGTTGTTGACACATAATACAATGCTTAACATATTCATAGTAGTCGTTATTAAGAGTAGGCCAATAATAGCCTAGGCGAAGGATCCGTTTGGCCACGGTAAGGCCACTAAAATGTCCACCACAAATGCCATCATGGACTTGTTGGATGATATAGGTGACCTCCGCGCTGGTTAGACATCGAAGGAGGATGCCATCAAAGCCACGTTTATAGAGGAGTCCCCCCATGACGATGTAATGAGAAACACTTTTAAGAAAAGCACATTTTTCGTTACTCGTAAGGTCAGATGGGAGAACAGAGGTTGTAAGGTAATTGTGAAATTGGTGATACCAAGTATCCTGCGAATCAACGGATACATTATTTATCATACCAACATCCAAATTTGAGTAAGATGGGGCAAAGAGTTGTTGGACCAAGACAAATATGTCGAGTCGATTGGTGAGGTAGGAATTTGTGAGGCTAAGCAAGCCATAGTATCCGTAAATTTATTAGTTGAGCGGGGAATGGTTTGGATAGAATAATGAGTAAATAAGGTCAAAAGTGAATCCACGTAATGTTTGTACTTTTGAAGTTCATCATTTTACATTGGTAGATTCTCGTAACTTGATTGATTACTTCCGGTTGAGAGTCGCCAAAAATTTTAATAGATTTCACACCTAAGTGTAACGCAACTTGGAGACCCAAAACAAGGGCCTCGTATTCCACTGTATTATTAGTGCAGAGGAAATCGAAACGGAATGAAAGAGGCATAGGTTCAGCATCAAGAGGAATGAGAACAACGCCGGCCCCTCCACCGTGCTGGCATTTGGATCCATCAAAGAAGAGGGTCATTGGATACGACTCCTCACTAAGTGAAAGAGTGGCAATGAGTTCATCAGGGAAAGTAAAATTAGTAAATTGTTCCCCAGGTAAAGGGGCTTCCACGAGTTGGTTTGCGATAGTTTGTCCTTTGATTGATTTCTGGTGTACAAACTCAAGGTCGAGGTCGGTGAGGAGCATAAGCCATCGGGTGATGCGTTGGTTTAGATGAGGTTTGGCATACATATAATGGATGGGGTCTGCGTTGGTGATGACAAAAATTTTGTGATTCAGGAGGTAGTGTTAGAGTTTGGTGGCCACGAATGATAGGGCTAGGCACAACTTTTCTACATGTGTATACCTAGTCTCGTAATCCACCAGAGTACGACTTATGTAATAAACGGCTTGTTCTCGATGCTCGGAGTCACGATGTGCGAGCATGGCTCCTCTGACATGGTTGGTGGTGGAAAGGTAAAGGTAGAAAGGGCGATTGTCCCGAGGTGGGATAAGCACGGGTGGTGTAAGAGATAGGCTTTAAGAGCCTCAAAGGCTTGGTGGCACTCTTCGCTCCATTGAAAGACAATGTCCTTTTTAAGGAGATGATGGAAAGGTTGACATCAATCCGAGAGTTGTGAGATGAAACGCCGATAGATTGGAGTTTTCCCTATAAACTACGTAATTGTTTGAGGTTAGTGGGTGGGGGCATTTCTAGGATAGCTTTGACTTTAGCTGGATCGACCTTGATGCCACGCAAAGAGACAATAAAACCAAGGAGTTTTCCCGAAAGGACACCAAAGACACATTTCTTTGGTTGAAGACGAAACTGATTGTAACAGGCGATCAAAAATAATGGTTAAAACATCGAGATGTTCACTATGATGTTTAGATTTGCCAAGAAGATCATCGACATAATCCTCAAGGATAGTGTGCATAATGTCATGAAAAATGTAAGTCATAGCCCACTGATAGGTCACACCAGCATTCTTAAGGCCAAACGACATGACATGATAGCAGAAGGTTCCCCAAGGAGTTATGAAGGCAGTTTTATGTTGATCGGCAGTGCTACCAAAATTTTATGTATCAGAGAAGCCATCCATGAGGAAAGCATCTCATGGCGTCAGAGTGAGATCAACAAGTTGATCAATACTTAGTAAGGGAAGTCATCCTTTGGGCAAGCAAGGTTAAGGTCCCAGAAATCCGTACATATCCGAAGTCCCGGTTGCTTTTGTAATGACTATGATGTTAGAAATCCATTGAGGATAATCAATAGGTAAGATGAAGGAAACAGAAAGGATTCATTGAAGCTCTTCTTTGACCAAGAGGGAAATGCGTGGATGCATTTTTCTCGTTTCTATTTAAGCTGGTTTGGAATCGGGTTTCGTGGTAATGTTATGGATAGAAATGTCGGGATCGATTCCTAGCATGTCAAGATAGGACCAAGCGAAAGCTTGGTTGCGAAACCTGAGAGGAAGGTAGTGAAGGCGGTTTGTTTCGATGTGTTAAGAAATTTTCCGATCTTCACTATGTGAGGATCATCCTCTGTGTGGATGTTGATTTCTATAGTCGACTCATTCAACATGGTTTGAGTGTCGATGGTAAGGCGCGTTGAATATAAGAGTCGCCCACACCAAGGTAAGTGAGGATGGAATCGCCATCCTGGCACTCAACAACATTAATTAAAGGCGAGTCCTCTTCAATCATGTATGGATACATAAGGGGAAGAGAAGACGAGTCTTCATTATCGCATTGATAAGTGAGAGGACCCGGGGAAGATAGTGTTTATGAAAAAAAAGTTAGGAGGGATAGATTCGTGGTCTATCATCGACTGCGTGGGTGATGATGGCAAAATGGGTGATGATGGTTTGGAAGGGTTGACTTCATTGTCTCCCGGATACAATGGATATGTAGTGTTTTCGGTGTAGGTGGTTGAGAGAATCCAAGACCACGACGATCTTTGTGTTTTGCGTAGTTACGAGAATGATCGTATGTCGGCCTTGTTCATAAAGACCAAACCGAAGCCCTTCTAAGAACAGTGTTGTCAGAAGGTGAGGCGAAATGATAATTAGTTAGATATTGAAAATCAGATTGGAAGGGAACCACACCGAGGAGGTTAAAGGGTGATAGAGGATGTATCAACACCCCATACGTTAGGTTGGTACGGAAATTAGGTGGTCCGTAGGAGATTACTTCCCCACGACGCTCGTAGGTAGGATGCGCGTATGTAACCGTCTCCTCGTGGGGTATGGAAAGTGCTAACGTTATATAGGTGATACTCCCCCAGCGTAAGGTGTTGAAAAACATCTACTAAGGGATCTGAGGTTGGGATGTTGTCCGCGGGGAAGGAAGCGGTATTTGCGGCGGCGGTTTCATTGGTTGAAGGTGTAGGTGCGGTTGAGATGGATGGTTGAGGTGTGGTTGAAGTAAATGGTTGGGTTGGATGAATGGGTGATCCGAAAATAACGTGCATTATTACTACCTGATCTCGGACCCTTGTAGGCTTTAATTATTTGCCGATAATTTACTCCTTTTAAGTAATCAATTTAAAATAATGCAAGACAAAAATGACAATTGCACACAGATTGATTACGGAGTTTGGCAATTGCCTACGTCTCCGGGTTCATGATCGAACCGTTCCACTAGTCAAAACTTGTAAGTTACAATAGTACTTTCACAAGAAAACCTAATGGAATTTTACTTGCCTATCCAGTACACCAGTTCTTCGGACGACAAGGGTGAAAAATAGCACCCGACTTCCACCTTCCTGGTACACAATCTCCTTCGGCTGTGATCGGCCTTCCCGACGCAAACAATGCGAAGCTAGCACTCCGGTCGACAATCCAGGATTTACAAGTAATTGGTGTGGCTCAATGGGCCTATTGGGTAGTTTACATTTCACTCCCAATCACAAATATTCCATCTAATATTGCCTAAAATAATAGGCCAATAGACAATACTTGTCGACACATCCCATGAAATAAGCCTAACAAATAATAAGCTCGGGATCGGTGTCTCCGTTCCACCAATGTGTCCACAACAAGCTTAACAAATAATAAGCTCGTGTTGTGTCCAATGTGTAATGTGTTACACCGTGTGTGTTTACAAAGCAATGGGTCCCTATTTATACATTTTTAGGGCCCAAAAATAATGCACTTACATATTATCCTAGGCTAATAATAGCCTAAACCCGTACCATGTAGAATGGGATTAAATTCCCAAATAGGGCCGATGCATATACTATGGGATTAATACCCAATTTAGCCGCGGCATGCATATTGAAATGGGATTAAATCCCCAAAAAGGCGCGGCATTGGTGGACAATGGGATTAAATCCCAAGTTTAAATGATTGAATGTTCCATCTGGCGCGGCATGTTTTAATAATAGGTTAATAACCCATATTTGGCGCATTTGATAATAGTTTAGGCTTTAAAGCCTTCCACGCGCATATAGTGGTTAAAGACCACCTTAGGCTTATAAACCGCCCCCCTTTACCACCGCTTATCTCCTTCATCCACGCGGGGCTTAATGCCTCCCAAACTGACCATTTCACCACTTGCACGTGGTCGAAATATATGCATTTGATTTAATATTAATGTATACACATTAATATATACTTGTGGCATTTGGAAATATATGGCGCCATTTGGGCGTGGACTTACCAATATAATATTATTTCGACCAATACAATGTGGCATCGAAATAATTAACTCGGTAATTAGCATGTAGTCCACTTGTCGTCTCCCGATAGGCAAATCGAGCGAATTCGACGAGTGTTGGCAAGCCACGTGTCACAGTGCGATTGGTCCAAATATTGACCAGTTGACCATAGTTGACTTTCCCGTTGACCGAACTTTGACCGAACATATCTAGAGCTCCCGATGTCCGTTTGTCGCGTTCTCACAGTCATTGGAAAGCTCTCGAGATGATCTTCTGCACTGACACCATTTAGAGATGTTTAGGGAACTTTTGAAAATGATCCCCTGATCACACCTCCCCACTGAGAAAAGCTTTTTGTCCCAAAAAGCTTCCATACTGTCCTGAATCTGGAAAACTCTGCTGCCACCTCGGAAGTGCTGCTGTAGTAGACCCTTGGGTCTTCTCCTCCAACCTTCTCACTTCGACAACTCTGCTCCGATCCTGGGACCTGTGGGTTATGGGTCCACGATGCTTCCACTGCGCCACTTTGATATCCGAAGAAAACCTCCACGCCTCCGCTTTTTGGTGCTAAGTTTCTGAATGAAACCTCAACGCTCCTTCTGTGCGGTGCTAAGCTTCTTGATATCTGACAACAAGGATCTTCTTTTACTCTATAACTGACTCCTAACTCGAGTTGATTCGCGAGAATCCGAGTGGTTGAAGGAACTCCATGTTACGTAGAGCTTTGATTGATCCGATGTCAATGATGGACAATGACTTGTCCCTTTACAGACCTCAACGCCTCCGATGCATGATGCTAAGTCTACGTGAGACCTCAACGCCTCTGATGCACGATGCTAAGTCTGCGTAGACCTCAACGCCTCCGATACATGATGCTAAGCCTTTTTCAAGACTTCGAGCCTCCGATGTATGATGCTAAGTCTCTGTAGACCTCAATGCCTCCGATACATGATGCTAAGCCTTTTTCAAGACTTCGAGCCTCCGATGTATGATGCTAAGTCTGTGTAGACCTCAACGCCTCCGATGCATGATGCTAAGCCTCTTTCAAGACCTCGAGCCTCCAATGCATGATGCTAAGTCTGTTGATCAGCTACCATTCGTATGTGTGGTCATAATGCCTTGACACCGAATGACGTTCCGAGCTGATCCTTTGAGAGCTCCTCTTGTTGACATACTAATATCAGGTACCATTCACGCACGGTCGCAATGCCTCTACACAGAATGAAGTTCGACCTGACGTCAATGCCAATGGTGATTCAGCTACCATTCTACTGCATGGTCACAATGCCTCTACACAGAATGAAGTTCCGAGCTGATCTCTGCGAACTCTACTGTCTGCACAAATGGCAGATCAATCTCCAAGCTTTATATGAGTCAAATCCTGTATCCAAGTACATATGAATGGTACTCACATGCTGATTAGGAGATATGTTTGGAACATTAATCAAATTTTCTAAGTAAGAAAATCCACTTGAGTATTGTAAACCTTTCTCTCTCGGCATTTCCTCACAGAATCGATCTCAACTTAATCTGCATACGATTCCTCAATCTGAATTATGCAATATATAATTGAAAAAATTGTTGACTTACCCATTTTAAAGGACTTTCACTTTCGGGTATTACAGTCACTGGGTTGAATTGTCAACTAGTGGTGAGTAGAAACTTCTTCGCGCTTTGCATAGGCCTCCATTCCATCTTTGGCTTGCCATTACTGCGATGGCGAGATGGATGCGTTTCAGCAATTTTCCACCCGATGCCCATTCCTCTGGCAATGAGCACAAAAATTCCTCTTAATCTCCTTCTTAGGGATGAGGAACTCTTTTTGCCATTTCTCGACTCTGCATGATGAGATTGGTCTTTCTCCACTGCATTGCAATGTGGATTGACTTCATTTGTCTCCTCCCTGCCAGAACAATGACTAAACAAGGAAAATATACTGCATTTTATGGTGTTAGAAAAATCACCAAAATAATTGCCCTCTGGGGTCTTACTAATGCAAGTATAACAGAGTACAAACATTGCCCAAAATTGGGTCTTTAACTAATGTGCCATGTCTGGTTAGATGTATACAAACGTTGCCCTCAAAGGGGTCTTACCAATACATTCTACCCTACACAATAGTTTTTCTGATGGATTCATCCAAATAGAAATGAGAAAATTACTGAGTATGTTAAACCTGTCTCTCAGTCTATCCCACCAATCTGGAAATCCAGAAGTACAAGCCAATGCCATCCCTGTCAAAGCAACTGTCAGATCTTGATTAACTTTGCTCCATACCAACTTGCTTCGAAGATTAGTAAGTTTGCAGGTGTCGATTACCAGCTCTGATACCAAACATGATCCGAAAATAACCAGATTATTACTACCTGATCTCGGACCCTTGTAGGCTTTAATTATTTGCCGATAATTTACTCCTTTTAAGTAATCAATTTAAAATAATGCAAGACAAAAATGACAATTGCACACAGATTGATTACGGAGTTCGGCAATTGCCTACGTCTCGGGTTCATGATCGAACCATTCCACTAGTCAAAACTTGTAAGTTACAATAGTACTTTCACAAGAAAACCTAATGGAATTTTACTTGCCTATCAGTACACACCGGCCTTCTTGGACGACAAGGGTGAAAAATAGCACCCGACTTCCACCTTCCTGGTACACAATCTCCTTCGGCTGTGATCGGCCTTCCCGACGCAAACAATGCGAAGCTAGCACTCCGGTCGACAATCCAGGATTTACAAGTAATTGGTGTGGCTCAATGGGCCTATTGGGTAGTTTACATTTCACTCCCAATCACAAATATTCCATCTAATATTGCCTAAAATAATAGGCCAATAGACAATACTTGTCGACACATCCCAGAAATAAGCCTAACAAATAATAAGCTCAGGATCGGTGTCTCCGTTCCACAATGTGTGTCCACAACAAGCTTAACAAATAATAAGCTTGTGTTGTGTCCAATGTGTAATGTGTTACACCCGTGTGTGTTTACAAAGCAATGGGTCCCTATTTATACATTTTAGGGCCCAAAAATAATGCACTTAAAAATTATCCTAGGCTAATAATAGCCTAAACCCGTACCATGTAGAATGGGATTAAATTCCCAAATAGGGCGATGCATATACTATGGGATTAATACCCAATTTAGCCGTGGCATGCATATTGAAATGGGATTAAATCCCCAAAAAGGCGCGCGGCATTGGTGGACAATGGATTAAATCCCAAGTTTGGCGGATTGAATGTTCCATTTAGCGCGGCATGTTTAATAATAGGTTAACAACCCATATTTGGCGCATTTGATAATAGTTTAGGCTTTAAAGCCTTCCACGCGCATATAGTGGTTAAAGACCACCTTAGGCTTATAAACCGCCCCCCTTTACCACCGCTTATCTCCTTCATCCACGTGGCAGGGCTTAATGCCTCCCAAACAGCCGTTTCACCACTTTGCACGTGGTCGAAATATATGCATTTGATTTAATATTAATGTATACACATTAATATATACTTGTGGCATTTGGAAATATATGGCGCCATTTGGAACGTGGACTTACCAATAATAATATTATTTCGACCCATACAATGTGGCATCGAAATAATTAACTCGGTAATCCTGTAGTCCACTTGTCGTCTCCCGATAGGCAAATCGAGCGAATTCGACGAGTGTTGGCAAGCCACATGTCACAGTGCGATTGGTCCAAATATTGACTAGTTGACCATAGTTGACTTTCCCGATTGACCGAACTTTGACCGAACATATCTAGAGCTCCCGATGTCCGTTTGTCGCATTCTCACAGTCATTGGAAAGCTCTCGAGATGATCTTCTGCACTGACACCATTTAGAGATGTTTAGGGAACTTTTGAAAATGATCCCCTGATCAATGGGTGTCTTGACTGGTAAAAGCACATCATTAGGGTGATATAACACATTTCAGTGTCTTGAAGGGGGCGTGAAGCTTTACGATGTAGGACTTCCCCTCATACTCAAATTTTATGCATCTATGTAAGGTGGAGGGAACGCATCCCATAGCCCGATCTAAGGGCGGCCTAATGACATGTTGTATTAGAATTCTCCCTCAAGGACATAGAAGAGTTCGGGTAAGGTACGTGGCCCTACATGAATGTTAAGGATCACGGTGCCTAAGGTAGAAGTAATAGCATCATTGAATGAACGCAACATGGTGGGGTTGGCACACATGCAGCTAGAAGGGATATTCATTTGTTGGAAGGATTTGGAAGAGATGATGTTTAGGCTAGCGCCCGTCAATCATAACACGACGTACTCGGATGTCCCGGACGTAAGCTGAGATGAAAAGAGTGGGGTCAGGATCTTCTACACCAAAGTCAACAATTTTGTCTTCTGGAGAAAGCGACGAGTGGTTTGTTGTACGGGAATAGAAGTAGTTGGGGAGGTAGGTTGTTTGGTGAGAGAAGCAACATGATTGGGTGTTAAAATGGAGGTAATGGGCAAGGTTTCATTGGGTAGGACCTCTATCCCTTGGAGGATCTCAATGAGAGCTTTTCAATGAGATTCAGAGGTTTGAATGAGATCATATAGTGTCATTTTTATAGGTGATTGGTGAAGCTGTTTGATCATGGTACGGTGGGAAACTCCATCAGAGATGGGGTAGGCAGGTCCACGAATAACCACTTTAGGTGGTGGTGCGATCGGGATGGCGGACGGAGAAAGAGAGGCCGCAGGTGTGCTTTCTTTAGCTTTCCCATTGGTTTTATGCCCTCGAGTAGCAATGCTAATCATGTTGATCTCGTGAACACGAGAGGAGGAAGATGGTAGGGATAAGTCATTGTCTTCGAGAGGTGGGGTTGCAATAATGATATTTCTTGGTGAGGTGGGGATAGGTGGTATAGGAGAGGGGATTGAAGCTAAAGGTTTCTCCCTTCGTAAGTTGTCTTTCTTAACCTTTCTATCTGAGAGAGGTGACTGACAAAGGATGGCTTTCAAAGCTTTGCATCCCTCTACATCATGTCCTGGTGTGCGGTGGTAAGCACAGATTTTAGACTCATCATAACCTATAGGTCGAGGTTTAGATGGATCATAGGGTCTAAGTGGGGGTAGGGAAATGGTCGCATTCTCCACCAACATATCAAGGATTTTGGCGTAAGATCCTTTGAGCGGGTCAAAGTCAGAGGAAGATGAGGCTATTGATTGGGTGGGTTTTGGTAATGATTGGGTATGGTTGGTTCGTATGGGTGGTGGTTTAGACAAGGGGTTTTTATAATTAGATTTAACTAAACTTGGCTTCTTCGGCGCAGAAGTTATGTTTAGTTGGTTAGATGATGAGGCCACAGATGACGTGGTGGCAGGAAACAACCACGGAGAAAGAGGAGTGACGGAAAACAAATCCTTTGATGATGGAGTTTGTTTAGGGTTGATAGGTGGACAGGATACTTGGGGTGACGGTGTTGATACACCCATGGATCTCTGTATGGGTGTAGAAGGTGCAAGTCGTTTTAAAGAAAACACAGGAGGTATGATGTATTGAGGTAAGGTAGAGGAGTGAGGTCCCAATATAGAAGGTAGGTGTGATGGCGGGTTTTAGTTATGTGAGAGGCATAGATTGGACTTGAGGGGATTGGGTTTGTCTCTAGGTGGATGGACAACTTTATTTTGGATAAATCTAACCGTTTAGGTGGGTGTGTTAGGCTAGGTATTGGTGAAGTCCCAAGTGTAGGGAAGGTTTGGTTAGGTTAATAGAGGTGGATGAGGTATTGGTAGAGAAGAGGGGGTGAAGATGAGGACATAGGCATTTTGAGCTTTTGTAAACACCTCGGGTATATGGTAGAGGTGTCCTGGATCGGTCATCTGCATTTGAGTAGAGCATGGTGTACTCAAACACTCCCATAGGACTCGTCTATCTTCTCAAGGATGACAATCTTCACGTGTGAAAAGGAACTTTGATATGGAAGAGAGGTGGGTTGTGATTCCAGTCCCACCGTGGGTGTGATACGGGGGCTAAATTAGTCATTGTATCAATGGGTGTTAAGAGGTCAACCGTCTGGCCGCACTGCAAAGATTTAGGTGATGAAGAACTAATAGGTAGGAGAGCATGTTTGAGGGGATCCATCATGATTAAAGAATTTGGTGATGTTGGTTCGAGGGGTTTCTCTCTAAGGATGACAACAGCTTGATGGTGAGCCTTCTTCTTTATATAGCAAGAGTGACGGAAGAAGATGTTTTGGAAATAGATAAGTTAGATAACATCCGCTCACAATCTTACGGGGATGTGGTGTAAGAAGACTCATTCATGAGAAGAGAACTTTGGGTGGTTAATTCCTTTATGGGTAAAGGAATGGCAAGATTATCATTTTGTCTTGATGGGGGTGAAGGGGGTGCGGATCCTTGCGTTAGTGAAGAGGCTTGATTCAGAATTTTCTCGATAGAAGATTTTGGTTGGGAGTCAAAAACTACATGGATTTCATGAACACTCTCCTGGCTATGATATATTGGTTTATGTTATGTACATTAGATGAGTGGTTTGGGAATGGTTTGTTGAAGATTTTCAAATTTCGGTTAGTAGGGGCATTAGGATTATCGAGGGTTATATCCCCTGCATCAACCATTTCTTGTACTATGTTTTTCAACATCTTGCAGTTTTCGTGACTATGTCCCTTCACGCGGTGGAAGTTACAGAAGTCATTTTCTTTGTACCAAGAAGGTATAGCATGGGTGGAATCGACCCGGAGTGAGGTTTAACGGGAGGCAAGGTGATAGCTCCTTCTTTGAGCAATTTTGAAGATCACACCATAAGTTTCTCCCAAGGGAGTGTAATTGTGAGATCGGCTTTATACTTATAGGTGGTTTTTGGCGAGGTATTAGACGGTGCTTGGGATTTGACCATCACCGCATGTACAACTCCTTTTGATTTCGAAGCAGTCAATGCGTGAGAATTGGTGGTGTTGGGTTTGTTGGTGGAGTCTTGGGTTCGGAAATTAGGGTTTTTGTTGCGCAACCACAATTTCTCTTCCTCTAAGGCTCGAATCTCTAGTTTCCAAGCCATAGTAAAGGCCTCATCAAAGGTGTAGAAAGTTTGAATTTGGAGGGTAGGAGAAATGTGCTTAGCATAGGCCCGCGTAAAGAGTTCGATAAGTTCGGCCTGAGGCAAGGCATAAGTAAGTTGGTTGATAAGGCCCCGCCATCATCCAACGAAATCTGTGATAGATTCATCTTCAAATTTTTGGATGGCATAGAGGTGATGATGGATACTTTTGGCAATATTAATGGAGAAATGATCCAAGAAAGATTGGGCTAATTGGTTAAAAGAGAAAATTGAGTCTTTGGGTTAAAAGCAACTGTACCACTCAAGGTGGGTCCTAATAAGGACATGGGAAAGGTGGGGAGTAGTAAGGCATCGTCATGAGCAATTAGATAGCAGGCATGTCTAAATGATTGCAAGTGTTGTTGAGGATCCTCCTTACTATTAAAACGAGTAAATTTTGGTAATTCCCATTGAGGAGGATATGAATGAAGGGGGACAGAAGGATGAATAGGCTCCCGACAAACTTGCTCATATGTCAGGGTGCTACGGCTTCCTGAAACAGAAGCCTCCAGATTTTGCATCTTGTCCATCATTTGTTTGATTAAATCAGTGGTTGGATGAGATGATGGTGTGGTTGTTGTAAACGGAGGAGGATTGGGCCAAGAGCCACCACTAGACAATGGTGGGGTTAAATGTTGATAAGGTATTGAGGATGAATATGTTGAGGCGACTGAATAGGGATGTCCTATATAAGATGTTGAAGCCACCGGATAAGTGTGTGGAAATGAAAAGGTGGGTGGAGCTTGAGAAGGAAAGCTCGTGTGGATAGGTGGCGAGAGAGCAAGTTATGAAAAGGGTGGTCTGCGAGAGAGAAGAGGTAGGAACAGGTTGATGGTAATGATATGTGGGGCCCCAGTTAACCAAAGGAAAGCCAATCTATGTCGTATGAACCTCCGAAGCCACTGAGTTGGGAGACGGGGCTAATGATGAAGAAGGTAAGGTGGAGTTATTAGGTGGGGAAGGAGCTAAGCGGCAGTTATACTAATAGGCATACCAACGAGGAGTTGACCGTCGGGTGTACGGTCAGGGGTATGAGACAAATAGTACTGTACAATGCTAGGATTAGCATCCAAAAATTTCACAAATTCCTTATCTCCTATAGGGATTTTGGGAACCTCATTGGTGTCCGTAGGATTCCCCATAGGATGTGAAAGGGGTGATTTAGGCAAAGGCACGGGAGCGGGCATGTGAAACCATGGCTGCGACTTATTTCCAGTGATAACAACCATGGACAAGAGTACACAGCGAGGATTCAATCTATCGGGAAGTAAATGACCACAAAATGTTGGAATTGGTAGGTTCTTTGGTTTTGGGAAGCTATGAAAGACGATAACCAATATTGGTCGATGAACCGATGCGGTCGGGAGGCAGTAGCTAGCGTCGGTCGATGCCAAGAACCGATGTTGGTAGAATAGAACCGGTGTAAGAGGTTGTAAGAAGTTGCTGATTTTGGGTTAACGATGCTTAGTATATCTACCAAACTGCATTCAAGTGATCACCTGAAAGTGTGTATGTGAAAGAAAGAACTAAAAACAAGCAAGTTGCACAGCAAGAAAATCAAGAGACTAACCCTAGGATTAGTTTTAATTATTGTGAGCTTATGCCTTAGACGCAAGATGATGTCAATCCTAAACAAAATACCTAAGGGAAATGTCAAGTTTGTTTTGGCTTATAAGGTTACCTCAATCGGGCGGAGGAATACCGTGGAAAAAGGGGGGATGTTTGAGTTGTTGTGTTGATTATGATGTGATTTGGTATGTGTTGTGCAGTGAAAGTAAGATTAATTTCTTGTCAATACCGTGGATATCACCCCCACGTGTACGACCTGTTACTTAATCTACGTTCACTAGAATTAAAAACAGCAAGTAAACATGTGATGCACGTGTTTTAAAACCCAAATCGAAAATGATATTCGATGAAGCAAAGGAGATGACTTTCACTAAAGCAAAGATGAGGAAGAAAGACAAATTCTTTTACCAAAATATCTTGTGAATATTTAGAAGAAGAAAATAGCAAGTGTGCTCCCTATGAAAGCAATTAAGAAAGAAAGAAACCCAAGAAAGGGTCCCACCGAGCGTGCCAAAATGTTTCGCACATAATGTTTAGTTCTTAGAATAGAGTTGCTTCTATCCTTCCATTCTCTTGAGAAAGCAGAGATAAGGTTTTGGGCTAGGAGGAATACTCGTTGAATGTTGGGAGGATGCGCGCATACCGTAGAGAGAGATCGGATAGATTGCGAAGAACTCCTTTTTGTCTAGGAAGGACTACCTGTAAGTAAGAATACAAGACCACCAGATTTTAGTTAGACAATAAGCGAGGGAGGCGCCTTGGGCCCAGGAAATATTGGACTTCCTTTCGAAGGTGGTCAATTCCTCTCTTAATACAAATTAACAAAAATTCTAACAAAGAAGTTATTGCAAAATTATAATTTAATTACCTCGTTAAAAGCAATAGAGGAAAGGCTGGTTTTGGTTTGAGTCATGAGTTTGACCGATGCAGTCACTATATAACCGATCATGCGGTTATACACCGGTACCGATTCTTGATAACCAATACTCGGTAAAGGCGGTGATTTAGGGGCTTTCAATGAAGGTTGGGTGTAAGGCGGCTATGGTGTTTATAAGGCTAGTAAATGATTAGGGGTAGGAAATAGGGTGATGAGAAGACTCGAGAGAGTGTGGGGGCTGTTCTTGGGGCAATGTAAGGGTAGAGGAATGACGGTGAGATGTAGGGTGCTACCGGGTAGTAGATCTAGGAGTGAACTTATAATTACTATGAATCAGAAGTTCAAGAAATGTTATTTAAAAACGTACAAGACATTACTTACTAGTTCCTGATGAAGATACAGGTCCAAGGATTGTGATGACGAAGGCGGGGCTCGAGTGGGATGATCCGACAATCAAAAGTGAGCAATCTTCTCTCCCAATGCTTGGATGAGTGTCAGCTTTGTGCTCTAGTTACTCGATTGCAATCTTGGGTTTTGATGTCCTTCTCTGCAAACTCTTCTCTTTTCTTCACTTGTCTCTACTCGCCAAGTGAATTCGGATCTTTCAAAGGAATTCAGATCCTTTGTTTTGGTGGGGGAGGTCATTTACGAGGAACCGATGAAGCTGATTACATGGACCGATGGCGGTCGAGTAGGAACCGATGTCGGTTAAGTCAAAGTGGGCTATTTTTAGTAAAATAGCCATTTTTCCCTCCTTTTCTCGAGGGATTAGTTGTGGGCTTGGTCAAGTCATTATTAGGTTGGTTTTGGTGTGGGTGAGGAGTAATTAGTCATGGGTGTGGATGTAGACCAAGTTATAGGTCTTAATTAGGTTAGTTTAGGGTTAGGGCTAGGTCATGATGAGGTGGCAAAATGAGGTGGCAGGTTTAGAGATGTGGATTTATTAATTATAAGGTAATTAATAAATAATTGTGTAAGGTTTAGGTGGTGAGGTTAGGTTGTGAAATGAGATGTGGGGCACAGGGTGTCGTAAGACACAAATTTGGTGTCTACATCATGATAATAATTAAACAAGGGTTATATGCTAAACATTCATCAATAAAACTATGAAACTAACAATGTTAAAACATATAAAATCCTCTATTCTCTAACAAAAATTAATGAAATGGACCTAGGTAGGCTCCATGGCTATCAAAAATGGTTGTTCTATTGGTGTTCCAAGAACCTAAGAATGAGGGCTTATCAAAGTTGGGCTATAAGACCCTTTTACACCTCCCATATGACCTAAGAACATAGGAAAGAGGCTTAAATCTTCAAGATGATGAACTTTCAAGAAAACAAAAGGCAAGCTCTTAGTCTATTTTACTATATGCTCTGCATTTGTTTTCTCATAGAGTTTAGGTGTGTGTATAAAGGTAGAAGGAGGGCTCCTTATATAGCCCAATAGATAAAGGAAACACTTCATCCATTTGCATGTGGGATAAATTTAAAACATGATTAGGAATGGATAAGGTTGCTTTATAAAAGGTAACCTTACTTTAGAAGGGTTTAATTTATGTTTAGCAAGTCATGGGAGTTGGGAGGTATTTTAATTAATCAAAGGTGATTAACTAATAGGTAGATGTAAGCTTATAGAATCTAATTAGAGGAATATTAGTATGATTTAGGCTATTAGAAGGGGATTAAATCAATTAAATATTGATTTATTGGTTAAATTGAAGGGAGGGATAATTAATTAATAATAATTAATTATTCTAGATAGAAAAGGGTGAATAATTAATGGAAGATCGTTAATCGGGATGTTAGTTAGATAGGTGACTTAATCAATTAGCGTAATGTAATTAATTAACAATGATAAGAGGAATATGAGCGATTATTGATGATATGTCACCAATTTTCAAGAAGACAGATAATTAGCATAATTTATGTATTTAAATTACTCAAAGCGCAATTATGGGTGTCTACTGAAATCATGTAGTGACTCATTAGGATTATTCTTAATGTTTTAAAATCGATAGAATAAAACTAGGGCAGTTCTATCATCATATTGCAATCTAAATGCATTGTTCATTTCTCATCCAAGAATAAATGGAATTATCGCGGCAAAGCTTTATACCAGTCCCTTGCATCCTCTTCCAAATTATGGATAAATGATTGATATATATATCTTAATGTTTGATGTCAAATTCTTCCATCATATTGATAAAAAGATTTAAATGTTGATCACCGGTTATGACATTATTTCCTTGGAACTTTGGTAACCTATTTCTCACATCCTAGGAAGCGCATTTGGGTAACTAGCCATCTTTGTAAAATTTATAGGACCAAATGTGTTTTACAACAAATTGAGGTATAAAGGGGGGTAGGGCCATGTTGTTTTGAGTGGGTGACCACGGAGGGGAGACAAATTGATAAGAAGGCGAGAGGTTATTGAAACACGGGGTATAACTTTCAAAATGGATATACCCTAAAGGCCTTGTTTCTTGGAAAACCCTATCAAACTGAAGGACAGGGGTAGAATGAGAAGAAAAATTTTCAAAATCAAATGAAGGCCCCTCTCCGGTTGGAGAATTAAATTCCACAAAGAGGCAACCTGATTGAAGCACTTGAACAACAATGTTTAATGATAGGTCGATCAGTTTCATCAATGGAGATCCCTTGTCTTGTCTGCTGATCTCTAACAACTCTAGAAGATTTCCTTCCTTCTGAATTTGATTTTCCTATCTCTAGAAATAGTATCCTAATAGGATCCGTAGCAAAGAAATACCTTCTTCCTTCCAGCTTTGCAAAGGTCAGTAACAAATCTCACTTGATATAGGTTAAGACACTAGTGTTCATTAAGATTCAGATCAACAGGGAGTTGCCACTAAGGATTTCCACCTTAGTTGTGCAAATGCACTAAAATATGATCTATCAAATGTCTATCAACACTAGAAACTAGAAATGGAAAGATTTTGACTTTTCTTTACCTAGATTTATCAATGAAAGCTAGTGCACTAGGTGTGGAAAACTGAAATAATTGCACACAACACTTGGATCATATAAGAAGTGTTTTACCAAGGTATGAATATGAACTTGAATCACTATGTCCCTGAAAATGGTGCCAATAAAGTGTTGGTACCCAAATTGATTCTCCCTTAGAAGCTGAGCAACATCACATGTTTGACAGAATATTAGAGACAAGCGAGCATGTAGTGTGGGATTTTGTAGTCGGGGATGAAATACGGCTTTATTTTTGTCACTCGGATGTGGAGAAATGGGTACCACCCTCAAGAGGATTTTACCTATCATCACTACTTTATGGTTGTGCCTTTCAAATAGGGTGAGAGGACCTTTTATAACTTTATTGTTTATGGAGGAGATGGAGATGTCCTTCCTTGTGAAGTATTAATAAGACCTTTGATCAATGCAACAAAACCTAACTCTCGTGAGTTGTCGGTCCCCTAGATAATGGAGATATTTTCTAGGCAAGGTTTAGGCCACTAAAGACACAAAAACCGATTGTTTATGCATGTTTTGGTAATAACAATTACGCATTTGTATACATACATGATAAACATGGGTAGTATGGGTATGATTAATTGTTTTTGAATGAATTTTTGTGGGAGGTGAAGAAGGATAAAGTTTATTATACCAAATATTTGAGAACTTTTACGAAAATGGAAAGCTCAAATAGTAGAATGCTTTCGAGTAGCTAGGGTGTTCCTTTAACGAGAATATGTGCTCAAATGGAGGCCCAGATCGAACCTTTCACACAAACTTCAAGGATCCAAAATGAAGGCTCAAATTGGAAAAATTAATTGAACATTATCAATCTCTGTTTCATCATGCCTAAGATACCCTCAAAGGCTAACAAACAATCTTATAGTCATGCTAGAGTCACAGTGATTTTAAATTTTTTTATTTCACTATCAAATGAAAGCTCTTATGATAAATGAAATTACAAATGCCACCAAACTATCACAAGGATAAGATCTTGTGTGATTCACACAAATTTCAATGTAAGAATGCAATGGGAACAAGAAAAACTACTTGCAGACATTCAGAAACGAAGCAAACACAAATTTTTCCAAGAATAACATAGATTATCTCAAGGTTGGTTAAATTTATCGGCGAGGGAAAAGTTTCTCGAACAATATCGAGCTTTTCAATGGATGTACACTTGCAAAACCACATTGGCATGATCAAATGTAACACAAAGGAGATAAACAAGCTTCTTCAGATAGTTTCTCAGAAAGACGGGCTCTATCAAGCTTTTCTCTTAGGAAATCAGTTTCTAACTCCTAACACTTCTACGTTCACAAAATCCCAACCCTTTTTATGGAAAAATCATGCCTATTTATAACATTTTACAACAGATCCTTTTCCCCCAAAAATACAAACATTGAATGCAACAATTCTAGCCATGATGCCAATCGCGATTCCTAGAATCGAGATCCAAAAACGTTGTCAGTGCTTGAGGGGTGGATCTCTTCAAATATCTCCCACATTCAGCTCCTTCTTCTGGTAGATCACTTTTCCCTCTACTTTCCAACCACTTCTGCCCCTAATCTATCAAACCTAGTTCTTTTTGTACTCGGAAAGGAAAAACAAAATATCGAGATCGATCCAGAGGTCAAATCTCATATTAATGGCAAAATACATCCCAGATATTCCTCACCAAACTCAGATACCAAATTTATTCCCCTTCCTTGTTTGGCATGCAAGAAATATCTAGAAATCATGAAAAATTGCATCTCCGGGAGCTCACGGAGTGAAAATGGTAGAAAAATCGAATCTGAGATGCACAATGACCATTGATTTCAATTTTGAATTTGGACCATCCACGTGGGAGATCCAATTTTTAGAGTGGGCTTGCAAGTTCCCCTTTTCATTTTACAACTTTTATAAAAATGTAAAATTTTCACATTTTGATCCACACCTCCGCCCTTGAGAAATGATCTTCACACGTGTCCTAAGGTGGGTCCTAAAGGAACAGTGCCCAAATTCACGCCATTTCACCTCTTTTTTTGGAAAAGGAAAATTTTCCAAGTTTTCCCGCAGCTCCGTCCTTGAGAAAATAGACTTACACATGTCCCAATGTGGGTCCCATCGAAACCATGCTTCCTTTTTCACTTTTAACTCCTTTTTCCACAAAAGGAAAATTTTCCAATTTTCCTCTGAAGGTCCACACCTCCACCGTTGACTAGAGAAAGCTTTGACCTTTCTCCATCGGGCCCGTGGGTTATTTTGATGATTTTAGTCATTTGAATATCAGGGTGAAAATCCAAGTTTCCCCCAATGGCCCACCTCCGCCTTTTGACATTTTCAATGCTAACTTGGACCTCCTCCTTGTTGGGCTTCGGGCCATTTTGAGATTTTAATCCTTTTGATGGTAAGAGGCAAAAATCCAAGTTGCCTCCAGATGATCCGCTTCCCGCCCTTTTGACTTTTCAAACTATCATGTGTCACTATGGCACATCTTGAGATGGTCCCCAAAATTTGAAACCTTGAATGAGTGCGGGTTCGCCATGTGTCCCAGACCTTTTAGGAAGTTTTTGAAAAAACTAAGGAAAGAACACCTGGCAGAAACCTCCAGGGTGTCGTTATGACGTAACTTCAAGAACCTTATAAGACTTTAAAATGATTTGGCGAGGGTGCTCATCCATTTTAGAATTTTACTCCATTTTTCCAAAAGGAAAAATATCTTACTTACCTCACGAAGGCCCGCATCTCTTCCTTTATCTTTGCCTACTTGTCCTCCTACGGGTCAAAGTAGGACTTTTTCCCGCCACATAAAATTTTCTTTAATCAAATCGTGGCGGGGCCGCGGGCGTGGTCAATTTTTTTCCAAAGTATCCAAAAAGAACAAGTTGAGAAAAACAACCCGTCATGCCCCATCCAATTAGAAGAAGCCACGTAAGCACCAAAAGAACTAATCAGATTTGAGCGGAGCTATGGGACCAAATTTGCCTTTTGCCAAAAAAAAAAGTAAAAGTGATAAGTTAAAGCATTTTCCCACCATCCCTTGACCAACCAAAAGAAGCCATGTTACGCTAAATCTTTGAGGAACAACTTTGATAGGAAAAAGACATCAAATCAGGACCATAAAAAACATAGAAGTTCACCACTTAGCTCATAACACGACTTTTCGTTAAGGATAATTTTTTTGAAACAAAACCAAGTGAATCATGGTTCCGAGCATCTTTCAACCATGGATTTGGATTTTAAAAGGCATACAAATATAAATTGATCATTCTCGAGCTTCCATGGTCAAGGAAAAATAGGAAAAACGACAAATCCCATGGATTTTGAAGAAATTAGGGCAAAAATAGGAAAACTAAGAGAAGCGCTTTAAGGAGGGATAGGAAAATGGATTTTGCAAACAACTCGAGGCATTCAAAATGGAGGTAAAATCTTTCAGAACACCCACATCGAGAGACAAAATATTTCAGAACACATAGACAAAGGAAAATTAGGGAAAAATGGTGAGAGATCAAAACGAGCACCAACAGTCTAGAAGTGAGAAGTGTATAATGGATTGCGATCACAAATGATCTTCCATAGAATCTGTGGAGTCTAAAATCTCATCAAGGTATACCCACACTATTGCACTAGCTGTATAGCTGGTCTTCACTGGAGAAAAGTGAGCCACATTCATCAATTTATCCACCGTGACCATGATGGCGTTATGGTGGTATCTCAACGTCGGTAGCCCTATGATGAAATCCATGGAAATGATATCCCATTTCCACTCCAGTATGACATGCGGGTAGAGAAGGCCAGCTAGATGCTTTGATGCTCATTGTAAGGAAATTGATCTACATCTCTCTAAAGACCTCTCCAATGATAAAGTTGTCTCAAGGTGGCGTGCATCTTCTTCACCCCTGAATGGGCTGAATAAGGTGCATGATGAGCCTCTGTCAAGATATCCTGTCTCAAGCCTCCATCTCTAGGAACATATATCCGACCTCTATGTCTGAGAAGACCATCTTCCTCTAATGAGAATCCATAAAAATTCCCCTCAAGGGGTCTTTGAGACTCAATCTATGATTTGGCTACAAGGTAGAAGGAAGTCGTGAGGAGGAAGCTGCTACAAAATCATGCTACGAAAATATATACTCCTTTGGCGTAGGCATAGCCAATTGTCTTCATCTAATCGGGGCATATAAAACCACATTATCCTTCCTTCACATGCTTTATCTCCATATCGTATTCATAAAGCAACTCCATCAATGCCACCCGACGAGCATTGAGATTAGGATGTGTGAAGAGGTGGTGAAGTCTCAAGTGATCGAGTCCTAAGTATAAATCTCCATCCAAGAAGGAAGTGTATCCATAGAAAAAAGGCATGAATAAGCTGTTATAGGCTCAAGCTTATGAGTTAAATAATTGAGCTGATAACCCTTTATTTTGTGAGACTCAAAAGCTACAACATGACCCTCCTGCATCAACACATCTCCTAACCCCCACGCCAAAGAAGCATCGTGCAAATGAAGAATTCACCCGAGGATCGACACTACAAAAATAGGTTTTTCGCAAGGTATTACTTATGTTTCATGAAGGCTTGCTCACATTTATCGACAGAAGAACTTGTTACCTTTCCCTTTGAAGGGAAGTGATGGGGTACATAAGCTAAGAGAAGTGCTGAAAACATCTCTTGTAGTTTCCTGCCAACCCCATGAAACTACACACCTTGGTCACACTAGTAGGTGTTGGCCAATCCATAATGGCTCTAATCTTGGAAGGATCAACTATGATACCTTCCCCTGAAATGATGTGACCCAAATACTACACCTCGTGAAAGAATGCACACTGCTCCAAGTTCAAAGTAAAGCTCACGCTCACGAAGGCAACCGCAAAAACCGAAGAAGGTGGTCCTCGTGCTCATGCATACATGAGAAGATCAATATTTCATCAAGGAACACAAGTACAAAATGATCTAAAAAATTCTTGAACACCCTATTCGTCAAACTCATGAACACTTCGGGGGTGTTCGTAAGACCAAATGGAACCCTTTGTTAACTCATAGTGGCCATATCTCATGTGGAAAGATGACTTGTGAATATCTTCCTCTATGATCCTCAAGCGATGGTATCTGAACTAAGATCTATCTTAGAAAATATTGTTTCCCCTTCATGTGATCAAACAAATCATCAATGCGAGGAAGGGGGTAACGATTCTTGAACATTACTTTGTTCGGTGACGATAGTCCACACACAGCCATGGGGATCCGTCCTTCTTCAAAAACAAATCACTAGTGCACCCCAAGGGGATACACTAGGAAAAATTAGGCCTTTCTCAAGAAGGCCATCAAGTCTGCAACTTGAGATCACACAACTTAGGTGTGGTCATCCTATAAGGAGCACGCGAGATAGGTTCCTCTTCTAGAACTAAATTAATGTCAAAATCTATCTCACATTGGGAGGAATCCTGACAACTCATTAGAAAACACATTCGAGAAGTATTTCAAATGGGGTGATCATCGAGTGAAGGTCCACTAATCCCATCCTATGACCTATGAATAACTATAATAGCCTACAATGTGACAACCCCATCATGCACACCGCTTGATTGCATATTAGAAATAGTGCAAATAGAGATGGGTCTCCTGACTCCTACTATCAATGACTCCACACCTAAATCATCGCACAAGATATGATATTACTGTAGCAATCAACTCGGCTCCATGTGCGTAGACAACCAATCCATGTCCAAAATCAATCGAGAGGAAGCCAAAGGAAGGACACATGATCCAAGGTCATCATAAAGGGTCCTAGGTCCACTATACGCAATCCTTTACTAAGGAGTTAAGCTGAGATATTCGGTCTAGAAACCATCTCAACATCCCAATTAAGGCCCTACCTAACTAGGAAGGATTCAATGCTCTACTAAAGATGGAAAAATGAAAGAATCTAATGAGCCTGAGTCAAATAAAATAGGAATAGAAATACCACAAATGCTACCTGTGGTCTCTATCACCATGCCCTAGTCCTTCTTGATGCCTGCATATATCCTGTGGCTCAAGCCATGTCACCAATAGTAAACTTCGCTAAAGCAGGTGCCTTACCCTGATTAACAAGGTTCTAAGGGCACTCTCTCCAACGATGTCTATGAATTCCACAACCATAACAAGTGCCTAGTCCTCTCCTCTATGCAGATAGTCCTCCAGGTGGCTCTATTCCATGTAGCTCTATTTTTGTGCTCCTTAGGAGGTTTCTAATGCCTAACCAATTCCAAGTGGGATTTTTCTTCCCTATCATCTCTGCAATGTTACACAAAGGTTCACAAGCTTTGTATTGATGGATCTTTTTCTGTCTACTAGGTCTCCCTCTAAATTTCCTCCACATATGGCGGCATTAACATCCTTTAGTGTCTCTGATATCTCACAAAAATGGCCGCTACCGCATGATCTAGCGGTGGTAGGTCTAGTTCCATGTGTAGGAACCCCTCGTGTAGTCCGCACCTCCCTGCGTGACTCAAGCGAGAGGCAGTGTTAGTTTATCATCATCTAAGTTTTTGTTTTAGTTTTCTATGTTTAACAAAATATCATACAATGTTGTGTGTTCTAGGTTTAGAGTTGTGCTAGGTTTATTTTTTATTTTGTTTCGTGTTTTCTTGTGTGACCCAAGGTCCAGCGTAACACCCAAAAATTTCGTACACAAAACCCAAAACCAAACAAAGGTTATACTAGAAAAATTATGGAATAATTTTTTTTGTTAAAGGGAACGAAAGTGATGGTAAGGTTAACCTTAGGTTTCAAAAGGTCGTCACAAAATAACTTAAATAATATTATTAAAAAAAATAATGAATTTAATCTATGATTAGGTTTGAAATATTTCATTCAATTAATCCTAAATTAATTTAATATATAGGTTTCTAAGGTCATGCAATAATTAAAATTAAAGTTCATAACTAAACTAGCACTTTCATTTACACAAAACTAATAATTTAATCCTCCAATATAAAAGTGGGTCTAAATTATTATTATTTTTTATTATTAAACATTTTTTTCTTTGGAGCTATGAGGCCGGAGGGTTGGTGGGGCCCCACCCTATTAAAATGTCCTGAGACAATATATTACAATTAAGAAAAACACAAACCACACCATCGCCGAGTCTGCACCGATTTTCTTCACTTTGCCATTTTAGAGCCACCAACCACTTCCAACGCCAAAGCCAATGATGCAAATTCTTCCACCATCGAGAACCACTAACCAAAACCATGAGCCACAACCATCGGTGATGCAACACTGCCATCACCGAACCGCCACAACCTCACAGGTGATCTGACTCCTACCACCACCAACGGTAAGCCACCCCAAAGGATCGTGCCCGATGGGATTTGAACTGGGTGGATCCGAACACACCGGTATCCGACTTAACCAATCCACCCAAACCCCATTAGCAAGTGGGTCTAAATTATTAAGGAAGGAAGTTTATTTAAATTAAATCAAAACAAAAGTAATAAGTTATTTAACTTTCAAACCACACAAGTGACCCCATTCAAAAGAAGACCCATGTGATCAAATGATATTTCTCATGAACCCCCACCTAACTTTTGTAGGAGACAATTTGGGCCATTGGATGAATCCAATCTAGGCCATTGAATGAATGGATTTCAAATCAACCATAAATCTCTTAAGGAAAGCTTTTTACTCATCCCTTTTCCAATTTCATTCATTTTGGTTTTGCAGGTTAAGGGAAGATGGAAGAGGAGGAAGCCATGGATGAGAAGGGTCAAGCTTGGGATGGATATACACAACCCAACTCCATCCTATTTTATTTATTTTTCTATTTCCAATCTACCCTATTCAAGGGTTTGTTTGTATTTCTATTTTGATATCAAGTTGTTTCATGCATTTTCCCTTCTTGGGCATTTGGGTATTTTCATTTTGATTATAAAATCTAGTTCTCTCAATAATAAAATACTTTTCTTTTCTCATTTTAATAGATATACAAAAATAAAATTTCTTATAAATCTATATATATAATTTGGATTTTTATATTATAATGGAATTTTATATATACATATATATATATACACACACAGTATTATATATATATATATATATTTGAGATTAAAAAATGAAATAGGGTCATGGCAAGTCTAACGCAGGCTGCGTTGAAGAAGAGGTTCATCTACAATAAAACCGAAACAATGATTAGAAAAGGAAGGTGTTTGGTGGGGATTTCAGACCCCACCTATTATATTATTAAACAAAAATGTGGGGGGAGTGGTTGCCGACCCCACCCCCATACCAATAAACAATGGGGTGGGGGTGGGGTCAACGACCCTCCCCATTCCCAAACAACCAAAACCAATGGTTATGGCCGCTTAGGTCCTCACTGAACACACTAAAATTTAAATATTTTTTTATAAGGTTTATTGATAACCTTTGTTTTGTATAATAAAATCAATAATTATTTTCATAATACTAATCTCATATATATATATATATATATATATATATATATATATATATATATATATATATTGATTTTTATACTATTAACTTATATTAAAACTAATATATTAATAGTATTAGTATATTAATAATATTAAAGTAGTCAAGCTTATTTATTTCCCTTTTTTGGTCAAAGAGAGCACTAGTTAGTAAATGTTATAAAAGTGTTTTGTAGTTTAGCCTAATGAAATTTACTTAACTAGTATTATATTTAAATAGGAAATTCTATATAATGTATTATTCATTTATATAGTTGTTTGTATCTCCTCTTTTTTGTATGTTTAAATTCCGTGCAAGACCAAGTTGAGAAGATAACAATAAAATATTACATACACAACTCATTCCTCAAAAGGAAAATACGAAAGGGATGCTTTCATTTAATCTAAGGAATTTTAACTACTCCACCTCAACTTGCTTAATGATACATTTATAGTTTAGGCCTTCAATTTACTCTCTTTTAAGGAAAACAAAATAATTATTCCATTTCACAAAGCAAGAGAAAACCAACAAAATACTTATTTATTTCAAAATGAATTCGATCAACTTTACAATATTTTTAGGAATGAAAGTATGCATATTTAAAAGCAACAATGAAATTACTTAACTTAAAAGGAATGTATATCCATTACATCTATATTCAAATATTCCATTCTCCAGGACAATATAAATCTTGATAAAAAAAATTCACAAAACTACACATAAAATTTTAATTTTCTCAATCCACAGATCTTAAAAGAGTTTACAAGATAAAATTATTTCCAAAGAATACAACAACTTTATCACAAACTTACAATTTTACAATACATCCACTCAAATTGGGAAGTATAAATTTGAATGATATACAACAAAAGGGCTTGCCACAAGGCCAAGTTACAAGTTTTCAATATGTATGTCTTCATCACAATGGTAGCTCCAACTCTAGCTTTCTTCAAACTTCATGATGGGATCACAAAACAAGGAACGCGGAGTAGGCAATGATATCCACCCAACCTTAAATCCATTAAGATAAGAAGTCATTATTTTAATGGCACTCAATCACCAACTAGGGAACCATGAGGAGCATTGAGCAACAATGACAACTTTCAACAATGTGGCTTCACAACAAACATACATACAAGACATTCAACTCAGCCAAGATGACATATCCAACAAGTTTACACATACAAAAGAATAAAAAGGTTTGAGGATCAAAAGAAATAGAGCAAGGGCTATGGGAGACCACTGCTTATGCCTCCCAAGTGAAGTGGGAGTCTTACCCTGAGCCTCCAAGTGCACAAAATAATCACAAAAAATCCTTATCTCTCCCTTGCAAGCATGCAACAAAACCATGATTTATTTTCACTCCACATAGGTAAGACTCCCATTCACACTCCCACCAAATGCATGCCTCACAAAATCCCATTTTCCTCCCCAATGGTCCCATAAACCCTTCTCCCACACCCAACTAAGGCCTACTACCCAACCAACACACAAACATCTTCACAAGACAAAACAAACAATTTTACAAGCACAACATTGCATACAAATAAGCAAAATAACATAATGAAAAAGTTGAGAGCCTACCTCTCCATCAAGTTCCAAGAAAATTCCACAATCCTCTTCAAATCCAAGCAAGAAATTTCCAAAGCACTCCAAAAGTTTCCAATTCCAAAAGTGCACAAGAAGAGAAAAGAACAAGTAACCCCCATTCCAACCAAAATTCACCAATAAATAGAAATGGAATGTGAGGATGATGAGGTGGCTCCATGTAGGATGCCACTTCATCATTCCTCCATCCACACACTCAATTCAACCCACCAAGATGAAGGAAATCGGTGCACATGCAAGGACTATGACAAACCACATGGCTCAATACTTGCACACCATGCTTTCAGGGGATATAATAAATTGGGTAAGAAATAAAGTGCAATAATTTTCCTTATTTTACACTAAAAAATGAACAAAGAAGTAAAAATAAGCTTTCCAACCCATAGGTAGGGTTGTTGGGTCAATTAAAGAGGCATGAGATAAGCCTTGCTTGTCCCACAAGCCTTCAAAAATGCCCACAAAGTTAAAATCCGAATTTTGAAGTTGGGGTAGAGTAAAACACTAACAAATCAACATTAATTTTAGTTGTAACAAGGACTACCAAATATCATCATAACTATTTGTCACATCTATTGGTACCTATATTTAATCTCCTTCACAACTCAAGCAGCATCATGGATTTTACAAGACACTCGGATGTAGATAAATGATTTATATGTCATCTTGTAGCCAAGCAAGCAATTTATCTAACTTGTTAGCACTAAGGATTTGAAGAAGTGGGTAGCATCTTGAAAGGATTTTGATGTAATACTCACTATTGTAGGTTGTTCCTTTGACCAAGGTAAGAGAACCTATATTGCGGCCTCTATTTTGTGAAGGAGGTGGAGATATCCTTATATTGTGCATATTGTATGGAGATGGCCTTCGGAAAACATGATCAATTTTCCATTATTCAAACTCAATGAGAGATGTCACTACTAAATGATGGAAATGCTTTCAAGACAAAAGTGAGGCTACTAGAGACATGGTGTGATCCACGATTTTATTTGTGCATTTTTGTAAATGGATTGTGTTCTTTTGTTGACACAATGCAATGCAGGGTAGTATGGGGTAGGATTAGTTATTCTGAATAAATTTTTGGTGGGAGATTTTAGACAAGACTAACCAGAATTTGCCAGATTCTTTGAGGACCTTTGCAAGAAATTTGTAACACCTAAACAACAAAATTCTTCAAAGGGGTTAAGGTACTCCTTCAACCAGGATATGTGCACCAAATGGAGGCCTAGATCTGCACTCTTCCACACAATATTTGACAACCTACCACAAAATATTGAAGCAGATGAACCAACAAAGTATCTAGAAATCTCTATTTTATCATGACCTAAGGTGCACCCAAAGGTTTACAAACAATCTCGGAATTGAAAAGAAGGCAAAGTGATTTTAAATCATTTATCTTTTATCATATGAAAGTTGTTCGAATGTGAGACTACATATGCCACTAAACTATCAACAAGAAATGAGACCATGTATGATCAAGAGAGATTTTAAACACAAGACTGCAACAAGAGCAAGAAACACAAATTGAAAACATTATGAAACATAAGTGCATGCAAATTTTGCCAAGAGACAACACAAAATAATCTAGAATGACCAAATTTATCAGCGGGGAATGTTATAAGAACAATCTCAGAGCTTTTTGATGGCTTTAAAACTAAAACCAACTCAACATGATACAAATCTGATGCAAAAAGGAATTAGAAATGGTTCTCAGGCGGTTTCTTAGAGAATGGGCTTCTTCCCAAACTTTCCCACAATTTCTAAGTTTCTCTGACCTTTTGCATGTATCAAAACATGCATTATATAACTTTCAATTACATTTGATCCTTCTTTCCCAAGAAAATAATATGCCTAGCACCAAGTTTGTTACAAAATTCCAACATGATTCATAGATAGGGACATTTAACAACTGCAAAAAAGTTCCAGTGTTTCAAAAATGGCAAATCATTACAAATCCTTCATCATTATCCATTGTGGAGGCACATTTTTCATTCTCCAAGCATGCAGACCCCTTTCATTTCATCATTTCATCCTTATCATTCCAAAATTTGATTATGCAACTTTATAATTTGATATTTCACGTTTTGCACGGGCTGAGTAAAAATTTATTTCAAAAACACCTCAAATCTGCAAATTAATCCCTAAAACCACTTGCATTGATCTTTGCAGGCACAAAGGACACAAATTCACCAAAAATTCGATGAAAAATGATGCAAAATTCACATTTCCACACTTCTAGAGAAAAAATGGTGGCAAAAATGAAAATGTACAATTACCCTTGATCTGCTCTTTCTCCTTCAATCTGGGCCCTCCACGTGTCAAACTATGATTGGGAATGAATTCGGGCTCACTTTTTGACCTTTTAACATTTTTGGAAAAATGGAAAAATTTGAATTTTTCTCCGCCCCTCCGCCCTTGAAATTTGGTGATGACACATGGCATATGGTGGGTCCCATTGAAATCGCGGCTCCATTCTGCGCATTTTGACCTTTTTTAATTTTGGAAATTTTTACTTTTTTTGCCCGTGGGCCCACACCTCTGCCTTTGCCCTTGACACGTGTCAGCCTCTCTATCGCTGAGGATTTGCGGGCTTATTTCATGTTTTAACCTCTTTTTCTCACGAGGAAAATTTTCTCATTTCTCCCCGTGGGCCCGCACCTCCGATTCTATCCTCGCCATGTGTCAGTCGTTGATTCATTCACAGCCAACGCTTCAAACTTTCACCCTGACTCCTTTTGCAAAAAAGGGATAAAACTCCCTTTTCCTCCGCCAGCCCGCTCTGTCCCCGTGATGCCACATGTCCACCCCCTGCTCCATTGTGGACCCGTGGGCTTTTCCACAACCTTTCTCCCTTTTCACCAAAAAGGCAAAAATACCCAAGTCTTCCACCGGTCCGCACTTCCTTCTGACCCCACCCTGCCACGTGTCCACCCCTGATTGGCTTGGTGGACACGTGGGCCTTTCTTTACCATTTTTTCCCTTCACCAAAAAAGGCAAAAAATGCCTAAGTTTTCCGCCTACCTTCCATCCTGCCTTTGCATGTGAGCGTGACATGTGTCCTTCCTCTGGGACCTGCGGGGTTGCGGGAAAGTTGTGAAATTTTCCAAAACCAAAAAATGTTAAGTTTTTATAGAAAACCCACCGAATCTTGACCAATGAAAAGTGGCCACGTATGAGGAGGCTTGAGCTTAATTTTGGCGGAAAATGACACCCGTCGATTGTCAAAAACACGGAATTTTCGAAACCTCCAAAATCAATTTTTTCTTTGTGGGTGAGGGATTTTTTGGTCAAAAACAAGGGGAAATTGATTTTATGCAAGTTTCGACCATGGGGATAGATATTTTGAGGAAAAGAGCAAAAAATGAGCAACTACGAGCTCCACAGACTGAGGAAAAAATGATAGAGGCCCATGGATTTGGAAATTTAGGGCACAATGTAAGGCACACATGTATTTTTATTTCAAAATGGGGCAAAATAATAAGTTTTTGAGCCTTTGAAAGCATTCAATCTGGAGAACAAAGTTTGCAGACCACCAAGTTTGAAGAAAAATGTTTTTAGAGCACGTAGAACAAAGGGGAAAGATGGGAAAATAACAGAGGATCAAAATGGACACCAACAACATCCATAATTTGGTTAAATAAAAATAAGAAGGGTTAAGCTTAATTAACACACATTTACAACATGTTAATAAAGTGACAAAATTTCAAATTTTAAAATACACAAAACATAAATAAGCACATACAAAAATTAAAGAAAGGGACACAATTCACCCCATGGCCACACATGTGAAGTCACCCCCATGGGATACCTCCAAACTAGACATGCAAAACACCACACTAAACAACATTACACAAGTTGTCAAATTTGGCCTTGTTGCTCAACACCCAACATCCTTCTGTGGTTGGTCCCTATCCCCTTCGATGTATGTGATAAAATTCTGCACACAACAAAATACCTCTCTCGACCTTTTGGCCGTATTAACAACATCGAGACAATATACATATAAAATCAATATTCATCATTTGACATTAGAAAATTCTATTATCCATCAATATATCAAAATCTAACCCTAACATCCATGAGATTACAATTATACTCCAACATCCCAAAACATAACATGTCAGTATAAAATCCACATCATGAAAATCAACATATATCAAACTATCTAACATCACTATCTAGTGCATCATAATAAAACGTAAACATCATAATGTCAATAATCCAAATATCAGTATAATCTATCATCTACCTATCAATGTACCAAAATCAAAATGTCGAACATCGGTCCAATAGTATCAATATCAAGATGAAACAATGTCGAAGAGTAGTGGACACTAAAATATAGATGAAACAATCAAAAGAAAATAACATGAAAAAACTCTACAAGAATATCTTAGTCCATAACATGAAATGAAAAAGACAAATGAATAACTACTTCAATCAATATTAAAGCCCACCTAAAGTTCATCTAGAGATAACACTCTTTTATTTACCACTAGAGAAAGAGAATAAAAATATCACCAAAAAAGTGAAAGAAGTTAATAAAACTAAATGTATGTGGTAATTAGTTGACCTCAAGAAACTCAAGGAAATAGAGATGTAGACCAAATTTAATAGTAAGATGAACTTAAATATAAATTATAACATATACAAGCAATAATCTTCATCATTTAGTGCATAATAATTGTGAGATAGAAAACTATATGCTTTGTATGCATGACGATATTGACCATTTAACAAATTTGATCTTAGAGCATGGATTATGTGGGCCACATCATTCATAAATTTTACATTAGCATTTCTCTTTGTCCTTTATCCAGATTCCACATCATTGGTATATTGCAATCATATATTTGTACCCTTTATAAATGCTCAAGATCGGCATAATTTTTTCAATTTACTCCATTGGATTTTTTCTTTGATTTTATTTGTGAAAGATATATCTATATATCTGTATTCAATTCTCTCACTTACTTGCCCTTATATGGTGTAGGTATATACACAAATTGTTGTGGAGGAAATTTTAAATAAGGTTCTTATCAATTTTACAATGTTGGACATCTCACCTATTTTCCCCAACCTCAACATGGATCTTGGCTACCATTAAGATCAAGTAAAGCCCAAGAATAATGTTGGAGGCTAGTGACCATAATATTAAGCAAAGGAAAAATCCTCATTGAAGGAGGAAGACATGCATGCTTGCTATTTTGGAGCATCAAAACACAATTCCTCATATTAAATTTGAATGAGCTCAATCTTCCTACAATTCTATTATTTATTTTTTACATAAATTAGACTTTAGTCTTCAATTTTAAATTTAACAAAAAGTACATACTCAATCTCTATAGGGAGATATTCCTCTATTTCTTAGCATTTCAGTCTCTGCTTCATGTTTTTGTGTAGGCAGGGCTCCAAGTCTTTGGCTTCTTGGTAAGGAAATTTATTTTTGAGCCCATCAATTTGAGGTAAGCAGTGATGTTGGACGAATGGTCTTACGAGAATATTGGTTTTGTGAATAGGCAAGGTTTGACGTGAACTTATATTTGTGAGTAATTCGATTTAATGAGGTTCACATACATAAAAGCACTATTCAAACACTAGACTAATGAGTGTGGGTAGTTTTTCAAGAACTTTGGTTTAGATTTTTGGTAAATAATTGAATGCCATTAACATAAAGAAGACTCTTGTATTCAGTGTAAAACTTGGTGCCTTTTTCTCCACAAGCATTCTTTCATATATACATGCACTAGAGTAAGGAGAGGAGATTGGTTTCCAATGAACCTAGTTTGGTATTTTTGTTAAGGATCTATATTATTACATTATATTCTTTCAATTAATCCATATCCCATGCATAAGAAATATCATATCACTACTAGATTTAGGTTTATTTATCTACTGATGTTATTCACAAAATAATTGTTTTGTAGAAAAAATGTGAATTATCAACAATTGAAAGAAAAAATTTAAAAATGCAATGTAGATATTCCACAATTTTATAATAGTCAACTTTAAATATTTGAAATATCATCTATTCTTAAAAATTCATTTAGGATAAATCACATTTTCCCATTGTTTAAATTTTTGACTTTTGCATGTTGAAAGAAAACTTATTAAATTTCTAAATGATTTTTGTATCCATAAATATAAGATATATGTATTGTGATGAATGCAAAACATATCTTGATTGATGATTTAGAGTCTATAATGTTGTAGACTAAAAGCTGTTTTACATCATTTTTAAAATTAAAACTAAAGTTATTAGAAAATCTACTCTACTAGAAAGTTAATTGTGTGTTTTCTAAACATAATAAATTATATTTATCATGGGGAATTCAGCATAACATATAATTCTATTTTTTAATAATTTATACTATCAAAACAATTAAATTTTAATTGTGAATAATCAACAATAGTAAATTTAATGAGTTAATAATAATAAATATAACAATATATGAATTATGAATTATCAAATTAAGCTGTGTTGTGAATGATTCACATAATGACAAAATATTTTGTGATTAGTTTACATAAACTTAAATAATTAATTTTTATAGCCCATATCTACAAAATGCCAAAAAGTGTAGAAAGTTAACACTAATGCTAGTTTAAATAAAAGTAGAATATTTCCACTATTCTAATTATGGTTGTGAATAATCCACACTATCCAAAAATATTTATTATAATATAAAGATTTAAATTAAATTATTGGAATCCACATTCACATTAATATTTAATGTGTCATTGAATACTAGAAATATGATCATTTATTCCTAATCACATTCTCAAAAAGTGATTTTATGAAAAAATTGTGAAGTATTCACAATATATAAAGAATTAAATGATCCTTTGAACTTTTAATTGTTGCAAATTCATAATATATCTCACATTTTGTATAACTTTATACAACAAAATGTTATCTTTAGTAAATTGAAGCATATTTAATAGAATGACCAACTTAAAAATAATTGTGAATAATAATTATAACACTACCCTTTTTAAATATACTATCTTCAATTATCCCTACAACCCAAATATTTATTTTAAATTAATATTTTTAGAATATAAACTTATCCAAAAACTCAATCTAAATAGTATTCTTCATAATCAAATTTAATGTAACTCTATTTATATCATTTTAATTATATTTACCAAACTCCCCATATAATATTATAACCCCCTTATTAATAAGCTATGTTTCACCATAACATATAAATAATTATATTAAACAAATATAATATTACTAAACCCGGACTAAATACTTCACATGACTTATATTAATTTTTTAGGTAGTTAGAGACCACCATGAAATCCTCACTAATAAATTTGTATTTAATCGTCTCCATAATTAGAGGTCGGTTTTTATGCGTGTAGTTAATGATAATTTAACTTAAACCGTGATATAAGCATGCAATCATATAGTTTGTGCGTGGATTGAATACTTCACGTTTTGAACCATTGATAAGTGTAGTATATCTGACGGCTAAGATTTGTTCCCACTCCTACTAACCTATATATTAACAAGAAAATAAAGGGATTAAAAGTATTTTCCACAGTCCTGAATAATATTGAATTTTTCAATGGTTGGATAATGATGGCGAAACAATTATTGTAGTTTTATTTTCGAATACCAAAATGAGAGCGAGCATTGGGTTTAACTCTAAAAGTTCACTACTATATTTCACACAGTATTGCTATGTTAAGCCTGGTTTTCCAATCGAGATGAGGATATTTCGGTGGCCGTGCAAGATCTGCAAATGCAAAGGTCACATTTGCAACTAGATCTAGGAACTTTAAGGCTTTAGTTTTATACCTTTGGCTTTAGCATTTTAGAAATTAGCTGCATTGAAAAAAGAATGAAAAATTAAAGATTTTTTTGGCTCTCTGAGACCTGCTTGGCATATTTGTTTGGAGGATTTGAGAAGAAATTTTACTATGTTAGATTCAAAATAATTTCAAATGGATTTAGATTCATATAAAAATTCTAAGGTTCCAACAGGTAAAATAAATAAAAATTATCACATATTATGGTGTGGGAAAATTTAGATTTCGTTTTGAGCTATATTCGGTGATATATATATATATATATAATCATTTTAACAATTTAGAAAATTTTATGTAATTTGGGTTTAATCGTAGAAGAGTGTATTACACGGGAATTATTTTTATTTATGAATCTATCAACACAAAAAGTTTGGATCGCAGAAAAGAATCACTATTATTGGCTTGTAAAAACCATTGCTTAGTCCGATTTCTTTGGAGGATTTGAGCATAAATTATATTGTTTCAAAATTATACTCATTTAAAATAAATCCAGACTCGTTGAAAAATTGTTACATTGTATCTGGTAAACAGGAGAATGATTTTATTGCTCACTATCAAATTCTAAAATTTAGAATTTTTTTTTGAATTATATATGATAATGCATCTTTGAAGCAGTTTCATAAAATATATATTTTTTTTTAATTTTATTACACAGGAATTTATTACTATTTTTTATCTATACATTTATTAGAAATGCTACCATAGATTAATCTGAAATGTCTATTATGAAAATGAAATATGTTCTTTCAAAATTATATTAGAAAAGAGAGTTGCATTATTTGTAGCTTTAATTTTTTTGTAAATTAAATGTCTCCTTTGAAACTGTCAACATCTTCTCTCCGTGTATTCATTAAAACTAATTTAAAGTTAAAGAACGATTCTTGTTTACACATTACATTAATGGTTCAAAAAAATATAAATAGTTTCTGACTTTATTTTCTCAATTTCTAATTTTCTATATTATTTCAACCATTAAATAGTAATATAAAACAATAAAACAATAAAATTTATAATTTAATATTATTTCAACCATTAAATAATAATATAAAAAATAAAACAATAAAATTTATAATTATTTTGCAACAAAAGTTTTCCAACTATAATTTATTTTTAATATAGTGAAAGCATTTCAAGTTTATGAATAAAATGGCAATTGAAGTGCAACTACTATATTTTTCAATAATATATATTTTTAATCTACACTGATTCAAAGATTTGAATTTGGCTTGTTCTATTTTAAAATATTATATTAAAAAATTAACAATTTCAATATTTAATTATGTTAAATTAAAATATATTTATAAAAATAATAATAATATAATAGATGTAAAGTCCTTAAAATAATTTTAATTTGATAAGAGCTATCTATTTGAATTTTCTTTATTAATATAATAATATTATAAAAACTTTATATTACTAATTTATTGTATATTAATAATTAAATATTAATTTTATTGAAAGTTTTTAATATTAATATTAATACAATAAAATTAATTAATAGTGTTTTAGAAAATATGAAAATTCTCATAATTTTTCTATTGTAAATATATGCTACAATATTTAAATTGTCACAAATACTACAATTATAAAAATGTAGAATTATTACAATAATTCGCATTGTGGATTTAATCACAAATATTTAAATTGTTGCAAATGCTACAATTATACTAATGTGAAATTCTCACAATAATTTAATTGTGGATTTTATCACAATTTTTGTCACATTTATTTTTTTCACAAATAAATTGTGGGTGGAGTCCACAAATTTGGATTCACAATTTTAAATAAAATATCCACATAAAAATTGTAGAAAATTTGTGGATACATAACCCATTATCTTGTAGTGTATGCACATTTATTTAAGATTTGTAAGCAATTTACTGCACAAATTGAACTAATTAAACTAATAAATGTGTGTTTCCTACCCCAAATACCTTGTTTGTCGATTTGGTTAGGAGATACATACCATGCATTGAAAATATTGTAAATAGAAATTAAGATGTGATACAACTTGTTTTTATGAACAAAAAATTTCCTCCTACCTTTGGTTTGTAAACTAAATTTTGGAATTTGGATTGTTCCTATGCATGGGTTTTGATGTTCTTGTACATAGAGGAATCTATGAAGCTGCTAAGGGTATATACCAACAAATGTTGTCCAAGGTTTATGCTCATCTGCAAACATACAGAGAGGATTCACGCTTTCATTTCAGTGCAAATTTGGAAGGACTTTTCAAGCCTCATTAATTCATTGAGATTCGTGTTTTCTGAGTAGAACAAGTAGTGTGAAGACAATTATTACTAATAAATGCCTGGATTTTATTTTAAAGAGAAGCTTTAGAAAAATACACAACAGGAAAAAGACAAGAAAATGTAAAGAGAAGCTTCAGAAAAATGCACAACATTTCTAAAAGGAAAAAGACAAGCAAATGTAATCCTCATAGAAAATTTTATTTTAAAGTAGTTTGTTCAAAACAGGTCAGCTTCATGGTCTACACTTTTTGGACACCGCAATTTTGACAAAAATTTTCCATCTGCTACAAAATTTCCAGGTTCTTTTTATTCTTAGAATAATCAAATCCCATGACATCTATTAAAATAATTAAGAAAATCCCTGATGGTAGATAGGGTTTAATTGCAAATAATAGTTGTTATATTTACAATACACAAGACACAATCCATAAGGAACAACTCATCTACCAAAATACATTTGACAAATGTATTAATGCTTTATCTTACACCTGCCATATGATTCATATCATATCTTGAAACAACATGACACTTGTCCCTTTCAAATCTTCGTAGCCTTTTACTGGTTTCTTATATACAAAGTTTATTTCAATTCAAGCTCAGTAGATAGGTATTTTGAAGGAGTATGATGGACTTCTACAAAAAGATGGATTATGCATAGGCAAGATGGTTTTTGTTAATTTTAGTATAGAAATATTACATAATAATTTGGTTCATGCATGGGGTGTAGACATGAAGCTAGGTTATTGTGCACAGGTAATGTTAATGAGCTTCAAAAGAATATTATAAATATTCTTTGAAATTTGCAACAATTCATATTTTGATTTTTATTCTTCAGCAGTTGTTTCTATGTATGTTTAAATTCCATTTCAGTCCCAATATTTTGAGATCTTAATGACATTACCACAAACAAGAGTTCATAATGTCTGCACCCTTTGAAAAGGGAAGGGGAACTAATCCCTTAGAAGAAAGAAGTGTACTGGTAACAACTTCCAGACGATTTACTATAGTGTTTATTATCACATAAACAGAATGTCGTTGATCAGTTTTCTTATTAGCTTGAAATGGATATTATTTCTCTGTGAAAGATATATTTTGACATTATTGACAATGACTTCATTTTTTTAATTCATTTATTTCATGTTCCCTAGGTACAGACAAAGTCTTACAATGAGTTGGATATTTTTAGGCGGAGGTGGGCCCAAGCAATCCGTCAAGATAAGTGCTGGATTGATCCATTTTTGCAGCCTGGAACAAAGCCCGTGAGTAAGTTTAAATCGGATCCAAAGAGAAAATTGGAGAAGACGAAAAATGCTTCGATTGGTTGACTTAAATTTTCTAATTCATCGGAAAACCGTGCATGTCAAAAAAAATCAGGTCAAGGTGCAGTGTTCACTCTTATATTTGATTTACATTATTTTGGACCTGTAAAGTTTTAATTGGCATCTACAGAGCACAAGAGCCATTTGTAGCAATATGTATATCATTCCAATTCTTTTATAGTAATAGAAGTACAAATTATCATATGTATTTATTTTCAACTGGTTCTGCCTTTCTCTTTTAATTTTTTCTATCCTCTTTCCTTTTTTGGGTGTTCTATTCAAATTAGCAATGCCTTTAGTTTTATGATGATCTTCCTCTGACCTTGACCTATTGGATTTGATTACTGATTTGGACTGATTAATATTGAAGCCAAGAGTTGTTATCTTGTCTTGTTATATGTAGGTATCCCAACGGAACCCTCTGTACCATAAAGCATGATTAAAAGATCAGAAGATATCATATCATCCCAAAATATCTACAATGAACTTGGAAACCATTAGCATTTGCAAAAGTATAATAGTTGGTTTGGGGTGTATGAGATTGTTCCAACTGAACTTTACATGTACTTATTTTTGGGTCATCTAGTTTCTATATAATTTTTTGTAGGTTGATGGATTAATAGATTCTTTTTTTTTGTTAGTCTATTAAAGAAAAGATAGAAGTGAGCATAGATTTTGACCCAAGGAAGGTTAAGCACTCTGAACAATTCAATATGGCAGAGGAAGAAGTATTCAGGTTGGTATGTCTTGCTTTGAAAGAGGATGGAAGGCTGCCTAGATAGTATACAAGAGATGGTCAGGGCTTTGTGAAAACATCAATTGTAAAGGGGCGAACTTACAGGACATGAAATTTCTTGACGATAAGGAAGATTAATGGTGATTTTAAGAATGCATCCCATCATGCTTTTCACAATCCAACAAAAGTAATTCAAAAATTTAAGGAGGTTTTCACTTACACTTTGGATCTCGAGCGAGAAAATTTGTGTCCTACCCGGTGACTCGGTGCCAACAACCACAAGCTCGATGCAGCGAAAATATTGCGGAATCCTTAGTCGGTTGTTGAAATATCCTTCACTATTTTCCAGTATTTAACCATTCGGGTGCATGAAAAATCACTTTGTTAAAATAATGCCCCAAAACAATGGTAAAAATAGCCCCTTTGTATTCAACATGCATGCACAAAGAGAAACTATTAAAAATAGGGAAAAAAGCAAAAATGTCCAAATGGCCGTCAAACCATCAAATTTAAGATAGTCACATAAATGTCTGGAAGGGCCTTTCCCATAGGGGGAATTCCTTTGGCATAAAAATATACAAAGTTTTTTCAATACAACAATTTCTAATTTACTCATTATTCAAACTTCTGACCGATATTATTATTGTAAATGTTTTTACCCACCTAATTACATGGGACAAGATGCATCTCACTACAATACAATATTTATATTCAAAAGTTTTTTTCCTTCATATTTTTACTATTGAAACTTCCATTTATATTAAAATAATAAAAGAGAGTTACATAGTAAGGGGCTCTTGGATAACATGCGGTCCCTCAAAAAAGCGCAACATAGGCACCAAATCGGTAAAAAATGCCACGAGGATTACATTAAAATGCCCCAAGGGAAACAAGAGATAATAAAACAAAACGGTCATCAAGTGCACATAGCCACCATGTTAGGAGGGCAAGGATCATCCCGGGAGGGATGAAGGCTCCCTTATTAGGTTCTACGGAAGGAGGATCCACCTAGTATCATTCGGGATCAAGATATTGCATTTGAAGAGGTATCGTAATTCCCCACCCTTGGGATGATGATCTAGCAAGAGTATGCATGGAAGGAAATAGAAATCCCCATCGTGGCATATTGGCAATCCCTTCTTGAGAGAGGTAGGCTCCAAGCACTGCCCCCGAGAAGAGGAAGAGGCGGGAAGGGCGGCCTCGTGGAGAGGAAAAATGGTGGCTACATGAGCGAATCCTCCGACATGTTCCCATCGAAGGTGGTCATATGGGAGCGATGAACGAGGTGGTAGTATATGAGGATCTAAAAAACTTGACGCATAGGGCATGGCATACACCCCGGTGATCTAACAACTCCTACGGATGAGAAAACTCTAACGTAACCTCGGTGGATTGTGCTTGAATCTATATGTGAACAGTAGATAGAGTAACCACTTTATCATTAGTTGAAAAACATATAACAAAATGATATTTCTTGAAATTTATAACATTTAAGCTTTCTAGATATGACAAATAATACATGCATGAAAACAATTGCCATAAATTAACAACATAATAACTCCAAGGCCTAAAATCATCAAATAAATCCAAGTGCGAGGAAAACATTCGGGGTGATATGGTTGGAACAAAGAATTAATCAAGCTCTAGTAGTTTGAGCATGAGAATAAGACCGAGAAGACGTGTATGAATAACACATGACTCGAAGCAAAAAGAACAATTAGGAATGGGAAGACCAATATGATTAAGTTGTTCACCTACAGAGTAGACCTTGGTAGTAAATATACCACAAAGAATGATTAACTATGGGATTAAGAATAGGGTTACAAGTGTGGGAAATACGTTGAAGCTAAGTGGTCTTCGAGAATGAAACCCCATTGAGTGTGAGATTATCAATTGCCGGTGAGAGGACATAACAATTGATAAATGGTCCTAGTGTTGTATCGAAGTAAAGTGATTTCATGATTCCATTACCAATCATGCCACCAGATGCTTGGAGGTTGGAGCCCCAACTTATGAAGCATAACATCGAAGGAGATCCTAAATTTTGTAGATAGACTTGAAGTCCGCATTGTCTAAGTTGAACTTAACTTTGAGCTCGGGCGAGAACAAATCAATCTGCGATGAACAAGATCCTAAATGGTATGTATGCCCTTGCATTAAATTCAAATATATTTTATGCCTAGGATTTCAGCAAGCGGAAGAGTTCTTCGGTGATGATAGAGACCACCGGATTTTCTACTGATTTAAAGAAAGGCTAGTGTGAAAACCATCACCAATCCACCTCATTAAAGGCTTCACCTGCTCAAAGGCTTTCCAAATACTCTTGGCGACAAAGGTACCTTTGATTTTGACAGGAGTAGAAGTGATAATAAGAGAATGCAAGCCAATCTTGCTCTAGCTCTTCTTGTCATAAGGGATTTAGATTCAATATAATGTTGTGGAAAAATTTTCTAGGTCGATTGTCTGAGAGACGATGGATAATCTATTTATCACATAAAGCCACACTTTGCATGTAAACATCAATCACTCCCATACCTCCTTGATCACGAGGAAGGCAGCAAACATCCCAGGCAACTCTGTGAAGCCAGCTGAACCATAACATTTACACCATAAGAAGACATGAAGTGACTTGGCAAGCTGATTGAGAGAAGTGCGAAAAGGACACAACAAGAAGAGAAATAAACATGAGTAGCGAAAGGATGTTGGTACAAACATGGAATTTCTCAGCTAGAGATAATGGTGTGGAAGACCATTTAGTAACTTTATTCTCCACTCTATTAAGCACATAATTCCACAAAGTCAAAGAATAACTATCGAAAGTATAGGGAATACCAAAAATCATAATTACTCACCACGAATAGTCCACTTTAGGGGTAAGCCTTGAACTAGTATGGAGGAGGTAAATAACTCTTCGATATCCCAAATTTTTAGCTAGTTGGATACTAGACCGGAAGTCAAGAAAACAATGTCTAAACATTCAAAGACCTTAACAACATTCTATTCTGACTCGGTGAGAGTAAGAAAGGAATCATCAACAAAGTGACCATTGATAAGTTGTGTCTTGATTGGAAAGAACAATTCTCACGAATATGACCTTGAGTGGCTTGATGATAAATTAAGTATCCTAGGGCATCAACAATAAGCACAAAAAGAATTGGCGAGATGGAACCCATGTATGATAGAGTGGAAGAGGAAAATGGGTTAAGATTGGTGACCATTGATGGAAATATGAGTAGAAGCATTAGAGAAAAGTGTGCTAACAACAATGTTAAGGAAAAAATCACCAAAGCCCAAAGATTTAAGCATATCAAAATGAAGGGCCATTCGATGTGATCATATGCTTTCTCGAAGTAAATATTAAGGAAAAGAGGATTACGTGACAAAAGACAAGCTCACTCCATGCCTTCCTAAACAACAATAAGGTTGTCCATGATGTCGGCCTTTAACACAAAAAAATTTACTCGAGTCAAATAATCTTGGGTAGAATATCGAAATGTAGAGATATAAAGCCTTAGCAATAATTTTATAAGAAACATTCAACGGGGTGATTGTTCACCAATTATTTATCTATTCGAGATTTGACTTTAGGAGCGGACTTGATATTTCCTTGATTGATGAAACTCCCAAGAGAGCAAGTATGAAGAGATTAATTATACACCCGAACTAGATCATGTCCAACAAAAGGCCAGGTGGATTTGTAAAACTTACAAGGAAGCCATCTAGACCCAGATATTTTTCATCTACAAGATAGAGTGAGAGCTCATGAATATCCTCCAAAGTGAGGGGGCATCACGGTGAGGCACGATATCTAGGTGCGAGTTGCATAGGCACCACATTAATACATTTTACGTAAACAAGCAAGACACTCAATTGAATACTCTAAGCTTGAAACACTAGATAGTGGTGCTTGAAAAAATCATTAGTGATCTCTGGTATCTCTATAAGTCGTTGGTGATAATCTGAATAGTTTTGATCTATTCTTTGAACATGTTTGGCCTAGAGGGATTTGAAAAAGTATTTTTATTCTTTAATCCCACCCAAAGCCAATGAATTCATTAATGGATATGAGCACCGATGGATGAATTGGATTCAATGAGCTTAATTTTTGGATAATATCGTGCTTTGCACGAGTCAAAGGTGAGAATTAAAAGTTGGCTTTGAGAAGCGAGTGAGTCTTTGAATTATTTGTGCGAGTTTTGAATTGACTCATCTTGAACCGGGTCACCTATTTTTGTTGAGGTGGTCGAGGAACTTGGTGGTGAGATGAATAGTCTCTTCCCACCGCTCTATCTAGATGGAAGCAAAGGATGAACATGGAACCATATTTCATAATTTAGTAATGAGAAGAATCAATCTAGGATGAATCGGAGAGAAACATTAAGACAAGGAATTGAGTAGTAGGAACCTTGGGAGGTCCCCTGCCCGGACAACCTTAAATGTGATCGGATGGTGGAATGATAAAAGTACCTCTATCCAAATCTTGATAATCGAGGATCCTTGGTTGTCAAAACAAAAATGGGGTTGTTTAGAAAGAAGAGCACGATCGAGGCATTTAAATACTTGGTCATATCCTTCTCAAATATTGGTATAAGTGAACCAATCTTGATCCTTAATTACGCCTGCTGACGGATGAGAAATGGATCAAAAATGCCCCATTGAATTTTAAATTAATACCAAACCACACATTCTCCGAGACACCATTGCATTGGAAGGGCTCGTATTTATCATACGGGTGCTTCTCCACATATTAAACCAATAATCAAATAGTAAGTTGTCACCTAACCATTTTCATAATAATGTTCTTTGAGACCTTCATTAGGGGCATAAACATTTAGAATACCAAAATAAATATCATTAATACTCATAATCACCCACACATCCCTATTATTGGGATCTTTGGCACGAGAAATAATTAATGCAAAAAAATTATGTAATGGAAATGCTAGCATCACCTCTGCCATCAATATGCTGAGTATGGAAATGCGTAAAATCATGGGCAATACACGTCAGAGTAGTCTAAAGCAAAAAACTAGAAATATTGATTTCCTATAAATAAATTACATCTAAAATACTAATCAACTGACAAGCCAAACGAATAGATAATTTACTGTGCGAGAGCTTTGTCGGACCACAAAACATTCCATGACATAAAATTCATGAAAAATTAGACATATCAAACTCCCCCTTCTTGCCAAGAATTCCTTCCTCAGAGCCAAGAATGGAAAATTTGTTGGCAAGAAGAAGTTGTTCGAATCAATATGCTCAACATGAATGGGTGACGTTTAGCCCCATTGACGACTCGCTGTGAGCCACGTGAAACTCTTGGGGTGGACTATGTGAGCATCAGAGCTAAAGAGGTTAAAGAAACATTCTCGGTGTTCTCTGTAGTAGTCTAGATAGCTTGGCTCTGCGAGCTCTTGGAAGGAATGGAGACTGAAGAACTAGGTTTCTCCACTCTAGGCTCATACCTAGATGGTGGAGGGGAAGAAGATGGAGGTGAAACTTCAACAGAAATTTTTGTCCTTAAAATTATTTGTAGAACCGAACACCTTCCAGCCATCATCTGGAGGGATAACCTTAAAATTCAGCATTTCAGATTGAACAATTACGGAGCTTGGAATGGGCAGAAGAGGACAATCTATAATGTAGTGGTCTAGGGCCTGACTTCAAAATCAAGTGTTGGGGAGGTTAAAGTAGACTAAATTTTGAGAGATTCACAGGGACCCAACTTGAATATTCAGATGGTCTTGTAGATCTTTCACCAAGTCCACTTCAAACACACACTCACTTGTTAGGACGAGTGAAAAAATGCTCTGTTCATGGTAAATCACCCTACCAATGGGATTGAAAATCTGGTACGGTAAAAATTCCCATAGGTGCGGGAAAACTTGGGAGATCAACCCATACATTGATTTTGAGTGAGACTTGGCTACTCAGACTAAAGTCGAGTCCATAGGAAAGCAAAAATATGGCATTTCCTAAGTACCAACATGACACTTTAATTAAGAGGTATTAAAGATGAGAAGGATCAAAAACGTAAACAAATAGAAACCCTTGGTGAGGTTATGGACCCCTAAATGAGGATGCCACTAGAATCCTAATTATTTTCATCCGATTGCACAAGTAGGTTTGAAAGCAGGATACGACCACATAAATAGGCTATAAGATAGTGGTTTTGATACCACTTGACAACAGGGTCTATGCATTCATAAGAAAGTATAACATCCGGAGATGGTTAAGAGTTCATACCTCATCGTAGACTTTGGAACAAACTTCCTTGCATGCTTGGGAGCTATTTCCACTAGTTCTGACATTCATTGCAATGGAGGAGTTGGCCATTTATAGGCGTGACACCACCTTAGCAGCAATACAAAATCTGGAAGACACTATGATAGGACCAAGGGGAGACCATTAGATAGGATACACACACTTATGTTTCGTAGAGTAACAAGTTAAGAAAAATCATATGGCTGGTTTTCTTTATTTTGCTAATTTTATTTTTTTCTTCCTTCATATTTTTGACCTATGTAGTAATTGAAACCTTTCAAAACCATGGCATAATATATATGCATAAATGGGAATATGTATACATTTTATATAAAATAACGACAAGTCCAGTTCAATACCACATGCATGACCATGCATGACTATATATGCATTTTATATAAAACATGTAATATATTTTGAAAGATTAAAATGAATTTATATTTATTTTGAACATAAAATTTTATAAGTTAAACTAGAGCCACTCATGCTAATGTTTCTATATTACGTGATTATGTTTATTTTATTAGTGTTACTTTTTTCTAAATTAACAATCACATACATGTGGTGTAATGGAGATTGATAAAAATAAAAAAGAGTGTACAAGAGTTACACATGTTATGGGAATGATATGAGTGGATTGGAGAGGGAAGGAGGTTATAACAAGGGTAATAAGGGAGATAGACGATCAATTATGTCATGCGAGCTTTCACCTTTTGGAAAATGGGAATCCTATAGAATAACAAGAACATTCCAAGATTTTAACCAAAGTCTTGCAAATGATTTTTAGGCCTCCATCAAATAGAACTTCGGAGCTAAAACATGAGTATGTAAGATGGGTTAGATGGGTTGATATAGGAGAATTTGAGATGATGTTTGATGACCTTCATGAAATACTCCTCCTAGAAACAACTCAAAAGTAGGTTTACGTATTCACCACAATGGAGGGTCTTTCTAGCCTTCTACAACAACATTAGGACCGAGAGAATTCATGACATGGTTATATTGATTAGTGCCCTAGACATCCACATTCTCTCGATCCTTCATATTTTAAGGGGTGTAGATAAGAAGATTGCATATATCTAAATCCCTCACACTTATGTACTTACCCATGATTCCCTCAACTTAGATTACACCTTCCTTGTTGTGCATCTTCATTCAAAATACTTGAAAATTTGCACCACTAAAATTATTGTCTTAAAAACCTCACATGGATGGCATAATCGACACATAACATGAGTGGATTCAAAGGGAGGCATGATCTTTTTTATCTCGGTAGAACTCAAGTCTTTTATTTTTTCTTCTAATTTTTAATTTAATGTATCTAGGTCGATAATCAATCCTTGTGAATGGTTTTCTAAATTTTAATGAAAGGTAGGCAATGATATTTTTAGTAGCCAACATAATGGAATTATGGAAATGGTCCTAAAGTCTATAGGAAAGAGTAGGATGAGGAGAGCTGTAGAGAAAGTGTAAAAGTGTGAGGATTAATACATATACAAGTTTCATATTTACACACAATGGTGAAGGAGAGTCTACGAAGCCTCTAAAGGTGGAGATGTCAAGTGCGATGAATTGATTCTTATCCCTTTCCGAGAGGGCTCCTCAAGTTTTTACTAGGGAGGTTCTCAACCTCTCCACCATTTTATTTTGGGTGTTTGAATTTTTGAATCGGTTCTCTTGACTCAAATTAACTTTGTAAAAAGGGCGGTCTCTACCACAACACCCTTTATTTCCCAATCTAAACATAGGGTTTATTCAAGGTCATTTTATTTTATCATGCCTTTTATTTATTTCACATCCAAAATGAATTTACAAATTTTGTACGCATGCCCAACTTGTCAAAGCACACCAAGAAATCTAGTTTAAGATTTGTTCAAGGATCTCAATATTTTATCGGGACTTATTTAATTGAAGTGTTTTTTCGTCATTAACAATAACTACATATGTAGATTTTAGTAATTGAAATAGAGTAACTGATCTAAAAATTCTAAAGAAAAACAATTTGTATGTATGTTATTTAGCATTGTTTTCAAAAACATCAAATGTCAAAAGCAAGACTAAGGATAGAAGAGATAGAGAAGAAAGGGAAGCCAGTTCAAGGTATTATTTTAAAACATTACTATAAAAATAACTCAACATCATAACATAGAATGTTAAAAATCTAACACATAAATCTACAACACAAGGGAAAGGTGAAGATGGAGGTGGATTATCCTTGGAGAAACTCCAAACTAGAAGTGCACCTAAAGGAGAATTGGGAGCTGCCCACCCATCTTCATTATAAGAGTCAAGAATGAGGACCAATGAAAGAAAAAATCCTCGCTTACAAGGAGAGGATGTAACCATTTAAACATTTCCTTGTATAAAGAGGCCCAATGAGATGGACTAACTAAACACTTGATCAAAGGTGGTGGGCTCAAAACCCTCCACTAAGGAGGAGGAATTCATGTAAAAGGCACTACGATCTGTAGTACCTATCCACGAGGCTCACCACCTACAAAAATGCTTATTGCTACTTAATACTAGTTTCCTTTATTTCCAATTCAACATTACCTGTCCTTCTAGGATGCTCGTGCATCAAACTTCCGTAGTAACTAGATTGTGAGCTCTTTCTCAAAAGCAAGGATGAATCAATAGAGCTACTGTTTTGACAGTCAAGTTCCATGGTCATGGTGCTCGTTTCCACCAGATCAAATACCTCAGCCAATTATTCTGTGTAGTGCCTCGTTGCAATGCACTATTCTGAGCTGGCGGATGGGTGACATATCATGTCACTTCTTAATGATCAGCAACCACCTGCCATCTCTCCTTTATTGTTTCACCAACACGCCTTGACTTGCTCCCTGGTCCTTCACGCGCAAATTAAGTGCTGGTCGTATGCCTTGGCTTCTGTGTAGCCTGCAACACGTTACTCTGGACCTTATTGTCAAATGCCAATTAAACCTGCGGTGGGTGTGGATTCTCAAAATCTTGCTGTACAGGCAGTTCCAGTGGAGCGTAGAACTGAAATTCTCCTAGGAGAGTGCCGTGAGGAAGTGATTGACCATATACAGCAGCTACAGGGTAGAGAAGTTAACTTATCTCAGAAAAACAGTGGCCTCCACGTTTTTGGGTGCTGCGAAGGGTACTCTTGTCGGGGATCCACAGCAACAGCCTGTAATAGCTTTTAGCCAGGCAGCAGGCATGTTGCAGTATAGCCGAAGCCTTGTGAGCGCCTCCACCAAGCAGGTTGTAAAACTTTGTTGTTATCTGTTCAGTATCAATGCATCCTCAGTTTCGGTTTTCTCCTCCAAGATCTGTTTCTCAAAATCGACTAAGTCACAGTGAGAGTGTTACCAGGAGACCAGATGAAGTTTATCGCAAGGAGTCTCTATTGAAACCTTTTCTTCTTGTTTTGTGATGTAACTCATGGAAGAGAATCTCATAGACGCGGATCTGTTTCATTGCAGTATATTTGCGAAGCACGTTTGCTTTGCTGTTTTTTTGGCGCATGCGTTTTGTGTAGGTGACAGATCACACCCTCAGGCACAGGAGATCTATGCAGTGTTGGAGAGAACGTCTTGGGAGATGAAGGTAGCAGGATATTTGTCAGATTCAGAACAGGTACTGAGTTCTTTTTCTTCAAATCGACTATGTGACAGTGAGAGTGCTTCCAACAGACCTGAAGAAATTTATTTACTAAGATTCTCTATTGATTTCTTGCTTGTTCTACGATGTAACCCATGAAAGAGGACCTCATAAGTATGGATCTGTTTCATATCGGAATATTCATGAAGCACTTTTTGCTTTGCAAATTATATGAGCATCTTCAACGAGTCACTGTTTTGGCAGACAGGAAGATGCACATGAATTTCTCCGTTTTGTGATAGAAGCCTGTAACAATGTCTGCATAAAGATGTACAAGGATCATACTAATTGAGGGGGGGCAAGCAATTAAAGCAGGAGCCCAATACCATTGTTAAGGACATTTTTGGCAGTGTATTGCAGAGCCAAGTCAAGTGCCTTTCTTGTGGGACTGAGTCGAACAAGATGGATGAGATAATGGATATCAGCCTTGAGATTTTGCACGCCAACTCCTTAAAGGAAGCTCTTGGCCGATTCCTTCAAGTTGAGGTGCTCGATGGGAATAACAAGTACAACTGTGAAAAGTGCAAGAAGTTGTCAGCAGCCCACAAGCAGTTGTCAATTATTCAAGCTCCAAATGTTCTAGTGATTCAGCTGAAGAGATTTGAAGATGTATTTGGTGGCAAGATAGATCGCAACATTATTTCCGAGGAACACTTGGGACTTACTGGCCATATGTCTAGAGATAGTCAGGACCCAAGGCCAGAGTATACACTATTTTGGTAGCATTGTCCATTCAGGCTATTCACAGGACTCTGGGCATTATTATGCATATGTCAAGGATGCAAATGCCCGCTGGTATTGCTGTAATGATGCCCATGTTTCTGCAATCACCATACAGGCTGTCTTGTCAAAAAAAAAAGTATATATGTTGTTTTTCTTCGGAGCAATCCAAGACCAAAGCGAGACAAAGAAATGATGTCTTGTAATGGTGTAGATTCTAGAAACTCATCTGGCAATGGCTTTATAAACTTACAAGCAAATGCAAAGAGCAGGTGTAAAGCCAAACTCCACAACCTTTGATAGCATCTCCATGCCTATACCAAAGTGGGATTGTTTGAGCAGGGCATGGACGTTCTCCAATGCTTTTGAAAAAGAGATTTTTGTTGCTTGTTGTATCTGCTAGTGTCCTGGGCACATAACTGTCTTAAGACGGATTTTACTCCTGATACTGGATGCTCAGCGAAGTGTTCGGATGGTTTGGGCAAAACTTGAAAGAAATGTGGTCTTTTGGACAGCAATGATTGTTGGTTGTGGACAATTGGGTGGGTTGAGACACCCATCTTGTTTGACAAAAAAGAATCCTCCTCAATTGCTTGGTCTTGCGGATCGTGAATGTGGACTGCTTAGAACCGGTGCTCCCAGATTCCAGTACCTACGGTTCTTATGCTGACTGTGCGGAGTCTCAGACGACTTGTTGAAGCTGGAGAAAGCAGCAAGATATTTCTACACCTTTCTCTGCTATTATATTTCAATTATTGCGAAATCGAACCACTTTTCCTTGCATTGTTTTGTCAGTTGGATGTCGTGATGAGAGATTTCCCTTTCTACTTGTTTCTACTCATTTTAGCTTTTATTGTTGGGATAGTATGTGGGTGAAAGGATGCGTGTGCCCTCTCCTCCGAATGTTATGTTTCCTTACTCGAATGATAGAACTTCATCTATTTGTTTATGTATTAATTCTTCTCTGCGATTGAGTTGCGAGTTGTTATGTTGATTATCTAGTATTTTGATATCATGGAAGTAAGTTACGATAATCTGTGAAGCTCCTCCTAGCACCCAAGTTGTCTTTTGACATTTTGTTAGCTCCTATAAGTCCCTTTGATAACATTTTGGCATCGAGAAGGAAAGGTTGTGAGAATGTGTGATCAATGCTTGGGGCTAGCCTGACTTGAGTTTTGGTAGTGAACTTTTAGAATGAAAACATTTGTGTGCGATGTGTTTTCCGATCGCGTGTTTAGACTCTTATCTTACCTTTCATCGTGTTTCTAGGCTTGTAAGGCCATTCTCAAGGAGTACCTTGACCATCCCTATCAACTTGAATCATAACTAGCTTTTCGAATCAACTAAGCTCGAGGTTTCCTTGTGCGAATCCAGTACCTCGTTGACACTAGATTAGTTTTGGCCCAATCGCCCTCTGTGAATTTATTTCTGATGGCACTCTTAGTTTTCCTAACTGGCATTATTTTCTCCCTTGTAACGTTAACGCTATTAATTAATATTGGTCAGTTTTTATGCATGTAATTACGTAATAGTTTGTGATGGAGATTTCCTTAAATGTGATTGACCTTCGAGAAAACTCGGCTTTCGTGTGATAATCTTATGAATTCATAAGCGAAGGTTTTGTTTTGATAAAGTCACTTAGAAATTAAGTTTGTATCTATTTGTGCGACGGTTGTGGCGTTACGAGGTTTTAGTAAAATTTGGTTGTTTTGGGAAATGGGTAATTTATTTAAAATTAACCAAACATTAGTATTGTAGTGGAGGTTTGCAAATCCTTAGTGTTATAAAATTCGTTGATGACATTATTGTATACCCTTGTGTGTGACGGAACCCCCTTCTTCTCGCATGCTTCTTTGCTACTTTGTAAGACTTTGACCCTTCTGGATGATTGGTAAATCTATTTGTAGTTAATGGTCAAAACTAGTATACTATGCCTTCGCTTTGAAACTTATATTGTGTGTAAACTCTATTTGATTTCCGGTTTGAAACTCATTTGTTCATGACTTTTTGTGTTAAATTTTGAAACCCGTGTTTCCCCTTTCTTGGGCAGATCAACTTTTGTTCTTTTAGAAATGTATTATTTTAGCCTATGCATTGGTACCTTTGATAAAATTCTAGATGGTTGGTCTATTTATATCAAATCTCAATCTTGTAATCATTGTTATTTACTTACTTGATGGGAATTTTGTTCTTTGCTAGATTGTTTATATCTCCTTATAGGGCGAGGGCCATTCTCATATGATTATTACTTTCGTTGTTTTGCTCCTAATGAAGTGCAAGGTCTTCTCCTTCTTGATTGGCATGATGAAGACTTTAATATGACTTGATGTGTTAGTAGTGTTTAGAGGTTTGAACCAATTCTTGTAATAAAGTGTTTCCTTTTTGTGATATTGTTAGATAATAGTTATGGTGGTTTTGTGTAGCCTTATCTTGCTCGAGTTCTCGTGAAGCGGCTCTTGCAGAAAATTTGTTGCGAGATGGCTTACGTGGTTAGATGATGGAAAGACTTGTAGATTATTGCATCAATCTTGGTTATGATGTTCCTTTGTACGAATGTGTATTATGTTATAAAATTTGGAAAGGGCCTTTGGACATTTTAGAAGAAGGGTTAGTGCCTAGTAAATGCATTGTAAAATATTGATGTTTGCTTTGCCAAACTTTGTTCTTGCGTTAAAATGTTGGGTTGTAAATCCTCTAAGGCATAGTGATGAGTTTGTAAGCCCTATAAAGTGGACTTGTTTTTGGATATTCCTTATAAAAGTTAACGAAAATTTATGTATATGAGCATATTAATGTAGATGTGATCCACTTGAAACCTTTGAGACTGGAACAATCAAGAGGAAACTATCTTTGTGACGAAATATGATTACTTATTTCTTTCCCGAGCCAACCAATAAACACTATCCTTTTTCGGTGAAACCTTATATGACTTCATGGTGATATTTCTTAAGCAAGGTCAAAATTTAATCCTTAAACAAGAAGGCTATTGTTATGAACCCTAAGCAGTACTTTTCTCTCAATCGGAACTTATGCTTTCACCTGTGCAATAGAGGTATGAAACAGGAGTTAGTGGCTTGAGTGAGATTAATTAACCTTGTAAGAAATGGAAAATGTTCTAAAATCAAATGAATAAAAAGTTTTGGACATCAAATTGATGATCCCAGTTTAGAAAGCTTGGCCTTAAGTTATTTAGTCAAACCGTTGAAAAGAAAGTTCTCCCTTGTGAAAAGAATTGTGTGAATCGTTACATGAAATTTTATAAGAACGTAAGTTAAGAATTAAGAAACACTTTAGTAAACAAGAAAATTTAACAAGAAATTCCTCCTGGGATGCCCTAACTGTAAGTGTGTTTTGTGGCTGGACTTCAATGTTGTTCTATAAAAAAAAAAAAGTATGTATTGTCCTTGATAGGTGTGAACGTTTCCGTGCTGACCTTGTGGTCTCCCCCGTAACAAGTGGTTCCTAGTGTTGATTGTAACCTTGTGACGACATGTTGTGTCGTGTTGTGTCAAAGCAAGTCAAAAAAAAATTATTATCTGTATTTCACTGTGTTGTTCTTGTGTTGGTACTTTTGGTGCGTTACCGATCCTTACAACTATGCCAATATATGGGAACTAGTGGTGGATAACCCTATAGAATGTGACTCATTGTGTAGGGAGAAATCCCTATCGGTGGAGAATCTTTTGAAGTTCTAATGCTCAATCCTACTTTCTTCATTGGGATTTTAATGTACATGCACATTAACGATACTACATTAAATGTTTTATTAACACTAAAGTTAAGATCAACTTGTACCTTCATTGAAAATAACTACATTTATATATTTCCATAAATGAAACAGGTCATCGTACATGACTAAGGAAAGTATGACCCCTCATATGGTGCATCTTTACATTTTAATATTTGATCTTTGCTTTGAGAGTTTTACTAGATGATTTTTGTATTGTAGGTTTACTGGTACTCACATATTCAAAGTGTTAATTTTAGTTGATCATTGGTGAATAAGTGAAAATCCCTAGTGATAGTGTCGGAAAAGATCATGAGATTGTTTTCATTCTACTGACACAATACATTTTTAAGGTGCTCGAAGGAGCCCCCTTTTTATCCAAGGACTCGTATCAGGAGTTGCAAGAATCTCTTCATTTCTTTGAGCCTTATTGTGATGGTTTGTGCTTCTATTTCATCACATTCTCTAGTTAAGAATCACTTGAGGATAAGACAAATTAAGATAAGTATTATATTTACTTTCATATAAATATCAAATAAATCACTGTATTTAATTATATATCATTTATAACGGATCTTTGCTTTCAGAGTTTAATAAAATATTAATTATTTTTAAATCACCTAGTTCTAAATGAAGCAAAATTGTGAATTTTTATTGCTTTTTATCCTTTCAACTCTTTATACGATTACACTTGTGCTCATACTAACATGAACTTGTTGACCAAAATAAGCTCACACTTATTTTTGGTCAACTAACACAATTTTCCCCCTTTTTTGATTCAATCTGAATAGTTATATATTCTAATCAATTAAGGTCCCTAAAGCATTTCTATCAGATAGGAAATTTCTTGCCCTTTCCAAAAATATAAATAAGTCTTTCTAACTCCTCATATTTTGTAAGTTACGGGTTGATGGGCCTTGGAAAGACTTTTTTTGCCAAAAGTGCGCTAGTGGGCCTAGGGAAGACTTTTCAGAAAGGGAAATTGCGGACCGATAGGCGGTGGGAGATATCTTGGAACTTTTAACTTTTTTCAAAAAAAGTACAAACTACAATTGTGAGCCTGCGAGCCCATGGAGGATCTTTTTGCTAAATGAAGAAAAAATGCCTAAGGCCCATGCAAAGGGACATGTGGCCATGTTTCAAGTCAAAGCGGGAAGGTGGATCGCTGAGGCATTTTGAATTTTGGATTTACTTTTGAAAATGTGTAAAGTATAAAAGTAAGCCACACCTCAGTTGAAACCTAGAGAATCCATGTGTCGGGCCTTTGTCAATTGTGTGAAAGTGGGCCGTTGGGGGAAACTTTGGAAATTTTTGTAACTTTCTCAAAAAAGCGCAATTTTGATTTTGGGTATGTGGGGATTTTCACCTAAAGTGAATTACAAGTTTTTTGCTAAAGGGGATGTGATTGGAGATTTATGGCTTTTGTATTTTTTTGTGCAAAAGGTGCAAATTGTAATTTCGGCCCCCATGATTTTTCACAAAACTGGTTTTTGCCATTTTTGTATGGATTCGATTCAAATATTCAAATGGGCATATCTTTTGATCCAGTGCTCGAAATTCAACAAATTTGGTACCATTGGAAAGGTCTCAACCTCCTCTACACCATGGAAGCATAAATTATTATTTTTAGTAGGATTTGATGGGTGAAAATAGGAAAAATGTATTTCAAGCCATTAATACGGGATCCGATTGCTTCAACCACCCAGATTTGATTTGATCCACCATTCTTCCTTCTCCAACATGCCAAACAGACATGGGAACCAGAATTGATAGATTGTAGGTGGATTTATAGGGCATTGATGGTTGGTGGTTGAGATTTCAGAGAAGAATCTATTTTTCTTCTTTCTCTCTATGGCCTTTCATCCTTTATATATTGTAAACACTTCTCATTTGAGAAAGAGACATTCTGGGTGTGGGAAACTCTGTCAAATTTTTTCCAAATCCATTTGAGTTGTAAGCCTTCTCCTATGCCTAGAAAGTAGATTTTATGCTTCTTAGCATCAATGTAATGGTCTGTGCACCTTATAGAGCAATAAAACCATGTTTTTTGGTGTTCTTCAACCCTTTCTCATGTTTTGTTGTTTCTCGTGCCTCTCCATTTTGTGTTTGTTTTCTGTGCATGTATTTCACGTTTTAGGTGTAAGATGTCGGTGTTTATTGGAGTTTTGATGGTGATTAGGATTTGGGTTTGTGTCACTTCTATCTAACCTCCCTCATCTCCTTTTCCCTGTTTCATCCTCCCTCAACAGAGTATCTTGCCCCTTTCCTTTTCTAGTGTATCACCACTTTAGTGTAGGCTCTCTTTCACTCTCTCTTTCTCTTTGGTTCCTTGGAATGGTTAGATTAGGATAGTTTAGTTTTGCTTGCATTAGAGTAGCTTGTGGTAGGTAGTTTAGGAACAAGAACCAACTTTCTCTGGAGGTCCATCTCAGGTTTGCAAGTCCCACAACTTGAGAGATGGTCGATGTTATGTAGATCACACTGAATGCCCCACACAAAACTAGGCCATTTTGAAGTGTTGTGATTTTGCACTAAGATTTTGGCATGCATGGTGGGACACTGATTTTAGTTTTTTTCTTCATCTTTCCAAGGTGTCTCAATATCAAACAAAAAATCTTAAGCCACCATTGTGCTACCACACTAACAGTTTTGGCATGCTCGGTGGGATAGGTTTGAAGCACCTTACCACTTCATTTCATCAAGTTGATGTGTTCTTGGTGAGATTCAGCCTTTGGAGGCACATGCAAAGCACATCTAGCGACTCCATCTGGTCAACAACCCAATCTCTAAGTTGTAGACCTTTTCCATCCATTTCCACCCATCTTCATTCATCTTTATTTCCACATATTTCATATTCTGCCATTCATGAAGTTGTGCAATCATGACTTCATTTCCATCTTGGAATTCACACTTGCAGTAGTAGTGCAGTCCACCTCTAATGTATTTCACAACTCCTCTAGATCAACATTATGATCAAATCCAAAATAATCATGCTTACCCATATGAGTAGTGCCAAAACTAGTTTGGCTATGGAGCTTATCAAGAACAAGGGTATGCATATAATGATAATAGTTACATGGAAAATGTTGATCTATTGGAGAAGATTCAAAGAATGGAGGTTGGCATGGTTTAGTCAAGGGCTACAATACAAATGAAGGCATTCAGGATTGGTTGTAGGGCACCTTATCCATGGGAAGGCCCTTTTCAAGACATTACTGACCCTCAGGAGAAGCTTGACTTCATGGTTGAAATGTTGCCTCAACTTGCACAGTGGATTGAGGATATTGAGGCATATGAGAAAAGTGCGAGACAACCTTGTCAATGGGTAAGTCAGTCACCAGCTCCTTGTCCTTCATTTTCTCTTTCTCAAGCTTTATCATTTCATAGTGTCCAAGAGTCAAGCCCCTCACTTGCTGCCCCAAGTGTTGATTTCCCTTCTCCATCTCCTAATCTTCCATCTCATCTCAATTCTTCTGCCCTTTTCCCTTCCAAGCATTCATTCCCTCCAAAAATAAGAAGTTCCACTTCCCTCTCCACCACAAACAATAGCAAAACTGGTTGAATCCCAACCTACCCCTCCTCTTGCATCCCCAAATCCATGTTGGGAAGATGAAAATCAGACAACCAACCAAGGGCAGAAAGAAGAAGAGCCAAGAAAAGAAGAAATGATCAAAATCTTGGTCAGCTTGGCTCTCAAATTTGGGATTACAAAGATCCCCTTGATGGTTAAGCCAACAAAGGAGGTAAAGGTTGAAGAGCCAAGTGGTGGCTTAAGGCTGAGTTTGCAGTAGAAGAAGAACAAGAACAAGAAGAAGATCAGCAATATATTTTCTCTGAATGTAGTGTCCATAATGGCACTTTTCTGAAGAGGATGCTGATCTAATCCAAGCTACACAATCAATCATCAAGGAAGAAGAACAATCAACTCCAAGTCCTATTGAAGAGGAGAAACTGGAAGAGATCAAATTAGAGTTGAAGCCACTTGATGAATAAAGCATTATTGAAGATTTTTTGCTTTCATTTGAAGGGCTTGATTTGATTGATGAATCCATAATGGAGGAGAACCATACAATTCAAGAGGCTTCAAGTACAGAGTAGGCCATAGAAGAACCTTCAGTTCTTCCTCCCACTTCATCCCCTTCAAACTCTAATGTTGAAGAAGAGTTTGAGATTTCAAACTTCATGTTTGAAGATGAGGGGAACCATGGTGAGCAAGTTTCAAATCAGGAGGACACCATGGAGGAGGTTGAGCACATGTGCAGTGACAGACAATAAGGGAAAGATTATCTATCTGACTTGGAGGATTGCTTTGATGGAGAGGAGCCCATGGATATCACATCATTTTATCCTCCATCATCCACCTTCCAAGAACATGAGCCTGCTGCCATGAAGGAGAGCATTCAAGGACAACAACCTACACTTCATAACAGCCCTCTGGAACCAAGGTTGGAAGATATGAATCTTCCATGTTCTTCATAGGAGAAGGAAGGGAAAGAGCAAGAGGATGTCATCATCTCTTCCACACCATCCACCCAAGAAGATCAGTAGGAAGACTCCATTTTTGGAGTTGAATTTCAGAGAAAAGGGCACACCCATCGGATCAGACCTTGCCCAATTAGGTACTTGGCTTCATTGGAGCCAAGGGAGAAGCCAAAACCAGTCATGCTTTCTTCTAAGCATGAGGGGGAGCCTCAAAGTACTAAGGATCAGCTCATGTAATGCCTCTTAATCCAAATACGAGAGAAACTAAAAGAGGTATTTGTCTTGTTTCCAATTGACACCTTGATGATTTGGGTGGAGGATCAGCTTATAGTCATTTTTTCACTCATACAAGCTGCCATATTCATTTCAAATCATTTGCATGGCTTCCAATTGTAAGAAAGGGAAGCTACTTCTCCCTACCAGTTGTAGGATTTGTTTGAGTTCCCTTTCTCTCTAGGTTAGTGTAGAGTAGGTAGGTTTTCTTTCAATAGAATAAGTGCTTGTGCACACTCTGCATATCCCACTTGGGGTGTGTATGATTTATAATTTTGTACATAGTTTGTGCGGTGGTGTTTTTTTCTCATGCATAATGCATTGAAAATGGCATTTGGTGAGATCAGCTCTAGTTTCAGTGGTGTTCCAAGTGGCTCAGGGATTAGATTTCAGAGTTAAAGATCAGTATTAGGCTATCATTCATGACTCCATGCCCAATGGATGCTTCAAGGTAATTGATCATTTCACCTAGCAGGTAGGTGATCCCCATGAGTCACCAAATTGTTGACCAAAATAAGCTCACACTTATTTTTGGTCAACTAACACCATTTTCCCCCTTTTGTGCTTCAATATGATTTTTATATATTTTAAGCACTTAAGGTCCCCTAAAATAATTTCCATCAAATAGGAAATTTCTTCCCCTTTCCAGAAATATAAAGAAGTCCTTCTAACTCTTCATATTTTGCAAATTACGGGCCGATGGGCCTTGGAAGGATTTTTTGCAAAAGCGGGCCAACAAGCATGGGGAAGACTTTTCACCAAAAAGAAATTGTGGATCGGGGGGGTGGGGAGATATCTTGGAACTTTGCACTTTTTGTAAAAAGTGCAAATTTACAATTACGAGCCCGCATGAGCCCACGGAGGATCTTTACGCCGAATGAAGTAAAAATGCCTAAGGCCCACAAAGGACATGTGGCCATGTTTCAAGTCAAAGTGGGAAGGCGGGTCACTAGAGGTAGTTTGAATTTTGGCTTTTGTTTTAAAAGGCATAAAGTATAAAAAAGTGAGCTCCAGCTACACCTCCATTGGACGCTTGTTAGAGAAGCCATGTGTCATCGGGAAGCCTTTTTCAGGTGTGGGGAAGCGAGCCATTGCGAGGGGAAACTTTGGATTTTTACCACTTTCTCAAAAAAAATTGCAATTTCAATTTTGGGGACATGGGGATTTTGCCTAAAGTGAATTTGGGCTTGTGGGGCTGTGGGGAAATTTTGCAATTTTGTAAATTTTTTTGCAAAAGGTGCAAGTTGTAATTTTAGCCCACTGCGTATCCGTTTAGCAAAATTGGTTTTTCACCATTTTTGTATGGATTCGATTCAAATTTCAAATAGGCATATCTTTTGACCAAGTGCTCGAAATTCAAAAAATTTCATACCATTGGAAAGGTCTCGATCTCCTCTACAGAAATGGAAGTATAAATTATAATTTTTAGCATGCTTTGATTAGTGAAAATAGGAAAAATCTTTTAAGCCATTAATACGAGATCGATTTCTTCAACCACCCACGATTTGATTTGATTCGCCATTCTTCCTTCTTCAACATGTGAAACAGACATGGGGAACCAGAATTGACATATTGTAGGCGGATTTTTAAGGCATTGATGGTTGGTGGTTGAGATTTCAAAGAAAATCTTTTCTTCTCCTTCTCTCTCTCACCTCAACCTTCATATATTGTAAACACTTCTCATTTGAGAAGTTGAGACATTCAGGTGTGGGAAACTCTGTCAAATTTGTTTCCCAACTCCATTTGAGTTGTAATCCTTCTCCTATGCCTAGAAAGCATATTTTATGCTTCTAAGCAGAAATGTAATGGTCTGTGCACCTCATAGAGCAATAAAATCATGTTTTTGTGGTGTTCTTCAACCCTTTCTCATGTTTTTTGTTTCTCTGTGCCTCTCCATTTCGTGTTTGTTTCATGTGCATGCATTTCATGTTTGCAGGTGTAAGATGTCGTGTTTCATGGAGTTTTGATGGTGGATTAGGATCTGGGTTTGTGTCACTTCTTCATCCTCCTAGAGTATCTCACCCACTTCTTTTCCTTAGCAATAGTGTATCTCCTCTTTCCTTTAGTGTATGCTCTCTTTCACTCTCTCTTTCTCTCTGGTTCCTTGGAATGGTTAGATTATGATAGTTTTTTTTTCTTGCATTAGAGTAGCTTGTGGAAGGTATTCAGGAACAGAACCAACTTTCTTTGGAGGTCAATCTCGGGTTTACAAGTCCCATAGCTTGAGAGATGGTCAATGTTATGCAAATCACACCAAATGCCCCACAAAAACTTGGCCATTTGGGGGTGTTGTGATTTTGCACTAACATAACCCATTCAACAAAAGTTATTATAACTAAATAAATCATTAACTCTCTCAAGTTGATCAAACCTACACTGTTATAGCTCTCAAGAGTTGTTTCCATGCAAGATCCATGATATGATACATCTATTCATACCCAAAACTAAAAAAAAATCAACCTCAAACACCCTTTGGGATCATTATAGTGCATGAAAAATTTCAAATCTCACCCCTTTAAATTTCTCTTGTTAACACATTTATCCTTTCTAGCCAACTAGTAGCTCTCTAGTAGCCTTCTTGACATTGTTTCCATGGTATAATTCCTCCCTAGATGGTTTCAAACCTAAACCCAAGTAATTTTGGGTACCGATTTACTAATTTTATCTTTGTGAAAATATTCAAGATTTGTGTCTCACTTCAAATACCACTTCCGTCATAACTTGATTCCTTCTATTAGGTCTTCCGAGAATGTGACAAAATGAGACAAGGGTAAAAATAATTTAGGATTTACCAAATGAAAAGTAATTTTATTTAAAAATACTTAAATAGATCATGAATCCATGCTTTCTACAAAATTTTAGATCACAAATCCACCTACAAATGTTATTAAGCTAAAACCCTAATTGGCGATATAATACAAGCCCGAGAAGCTCAAAATTCCCATAACTTTTCTATATCAAGAAATCAAGACTTATCCTTTTCTTACACTTATTGTTTTCAACCTACCCTTTAAATATATTCTACCAAAACCTATATTAATGAGAATAAAGACACAATCAATAAGAGATTTGCCTTTATTCTCATTGGAGTATAGTAGGAGAAACCCTTAAGTTGTCAACTAGAAGGATCTATGCCTTTCTTTAATTTATGACCTCAACCTTGCTTGAATTATAACTTGTGCATTCTTTTCCTAAAACATGCACATGTCCACTCTTCCTTTTTGAAACTAAACGAAAAATTCATCATACATTCCAGAAAGCAAACATAGTCTTATTTCTTGTGTATTATAAGTGTTCAATTGAGAGTAATCTTAATTCATCAATCTACAACCTATCAATGGATCTTCCACCTCTATATAACATTTATGAAATCTTAAAATAAATCCATCAGGGAAAACCAATCAATCACATTAATAACTATTATACCCTTAAAACCCCTAAACATGTAGAGTCCCAGATTTGTAATCTTAATACTAGAACATATCAATTCAAGGTCGCAAGTAGTTTAATAAACTTCTAAGATGAATTCCAATAGATCTTACCTACATATATGGTGATAAATCATAATTAATTTTTCATACACTTCAACTCATAATTCTTCAAATGATTAAAATAAAGGGATTTATGCTAAAACAAAGTTCTTTATACTCATTGCTATAATTTGTTTACAAAATGCCTCAAACCTCCTCTACTCCTTCGAGGATTCTTCCTCCTCACCATTCATTGAAGGAAAAATATCTCCATAATGAAATCTTGATCAAATTTACTTCTTGTTAACCATTTAACCTACCCAGAGGAAGGATGTATGTCAAACTTATGTTTTTAGGAAATCCTCGCACAGTGAATTTTGCTAAAACAAGAATCTAAAAATTTCAATTTTCAGACTTCGGGGTTTTTTCCTTTTGGAGTTTTTAAGCAAAATTTCAGAATTACATTTGATTTTTTCCGAAGTCTAAAACTTCGAAAGTCTGAATTTTTTTCTACTACGGCCATGAAAATTTTGTCTACAATCAATTATATCTCTTATCATGAGCTCGAGAAGCTAGGCCGAAAGGGAGAACAGTGAATGGATGGATGGAGAGGATCTTGTAGGAGGCCAACCCTTTGATCAAGGAAGCTGTGGAGATTTATGCTAATTTATAGATTGCAAAACCACCATCACTAAGATGGAGGAATCTCTCTCTAAAGATAATAATAACTTCAATCTAACCCTAGCGATGGGGAGTGACATAAGAGAGGAATATTCCGAGTTACTTCTGTAGGAAGAGGTAATTGATGATGCCTCTAAATTGTTCGAATATCAGAAGGCTATGGAATTGGTGTTAGGTACTGCAAGATCTGATTAAGAAATTGGAGGATAAATGGGTAGAGATTACGGATGCCCTCAATGATATCTCTAAAGATTTTGACAATTCCCACTGCAAGTTTTTCAATGAGAATATTGATGCTCTTCCCGAGGACCAGATCAAAGAAAATTTCAAAGACTTGGTGAAGTGGGATGACGATGTTACAAAAATTTCAATAGTGACTCCATTGATCGACTGGTTCTATGTTAGAACTTCATAGGGAGACTAAAGAAAGTTGTAATTAATCTCCAAAGTTTGTTGTTTAGGATCAACAAAGAGATCAAAACAACGAATGTAGTAAATCACTATGTGTAAAAGGACCTAGAGATGAAGAGACTTAGGGTATTGTCGAAAGTGTTTCTCTAGTACAGACACCAAATGGCGATATGGGAAGAAAGGCAACAAAAATATTAAGAGAAATGAGAGGAGGGGAAAACCAGTGCCAATGTTGATTGGCCATGAAAGGATAGGTTCAAGCTTTGGAAACGGGCAAAGTAGTTGAGTTGACTTGGTCAAATCTCTGCAACAAATTTTCTATTCTTATGGTATCATGTTCCCTTTTATTAATGACATTACTATTTTTATTTAACTATTATTTAAAGGCCCAGCTATAATGGCTCAGCCTAGGAACTTATAAATAGTGGAGTGCTCTCCATTATTCGGATATAGATATTTTTTGAGAGATTTGGAGAAAAGTTCCTCTTCAAGCTTGGGAGATTGCTTTCAGAGTTTTGTTGAAACCTTTTAATAATATTCAAAGTTGTTCTTGCACTTAAATATCTATTTTATTGTGTTGAATGATTAATCATTACATGCCTTCTGAATGTGATTCCTTCGCATTATTTGATTAATTTACCTTTATTTCAGATTATATGTTTCATATTCGAGAAAACAATAGTGTGATTACTTCTATCACGGTTGTGAGAAAATATTTTCCTCCTATTGATCAAGAGTTATATTATTATTATCATTCAAGTGAATAATGAATATGTGTTTGACTATTCCTTTGATAAATTATCTATGTGTCAAAACAAAGACGATCCCTCTAATCGGTATGTTTAAGGTTTAATGAGGAATGTGTGCTTCTAGTACGTGATATTTTATATCCTTTCCAAGTTTCAATAGGTGAAGGTGGTTAACGGTGAAATCTCCATAACCACATTAACCCTTCCAGAAGTTAAATCTCCCTTTTCTTGGTGCATCACCACTTCTAGAATAGATTTTATTTCCTTGTATTCTTCTTCCCTAAATCCCATGAAATGTTAGCATAGGACTAGTTTTCCATCTCTCTTACATCATATGTAGTTTTGTGTTTGGTCTAGGAACATGAAGCTAGACTTCTAAAGAGGTTCACCTTGAGCCCAAGTCCTACTGACTTGAGAGGTGATCGCATGTGTCCCATTCACACCGAATTTCATGATTCATATGTCGGGCCATTCGGGGTGCAATTATTTGGAGACAACCTTTCTTCCTTGATTTCTTAACCCCAACCAATCCTAATATGACTCATAGTGATTCAAACATTACAAGAAATTGGCTTAATTACATCACTTTATGACTTTATCATCTTATATACTCTCTAGGACTCATGACTATATATCTAGTATCACTACAACATGTATCTTTATATCTTACATTCATTTGCAAGCCAAGATGGCCCTTTTTATCATTAGAAAATTCAAATTCCTTTTGAGAGGAAAATATTCCATTTTAAATTTTGAATATCTTTCCTCTTTCTAACACTATAGAATGGATTTAAACCTTCTCTTAGGACCTCTTGATATGATGAAAATGAAAATTTCACACTTTTTATAGACTTATGGTGATGCCTCGCATCACTCATTCTAAAACTAATCAACCATTTTTTTAGTAATAGATCCACTTCCATTGTGGTGTAACCCTTATCCGCATAAGGATTATGATATATTGGGGTTCATATATTATTGTAATTGAATCTAACCAACCGGTGTGGGATTATATTTTTGATTTAATGATGGTATTCAGTCATAGAAGCAAAATACAAGAGGCACTAAAGAGGAAAAACTAAATTAATGTAGTATAGCATATATTTAAAGGTAATTATATACATATTTAATTAGGATTAGAAATCCAATAAGGAGGTTATGGGAAGGCCGAGAAAGTAAGTGAACTCATCTTATAACCAATCAACTAGAATGTTAGTTAGAAGGTCACTTCCCTATATTAGAACTTGGATACTAAGGCGTGTATTTAGATGTGATTGAACATGATATATTTATTGTAATTATGAAGCCATAGAGAGGGAGGTAGAAAGACTAAGCTAAAAAAGAGGTTCACTTCCATTTTGCAATGGCCCTAATGACATAAAGATATGGTTTATATATTATTATAGAGAAAGCTAAACAACTAACATGGGAATTATTTTTTATTATTTAATGAGGATTTTAGATTCATGGAAGAAATTCCAAAATGCACTAATGAGACATATCAAACTTCAAGTATTATATATTATTATATTTAATGGGATCATGAAGCCAAAGTGGAGGAGATGGAAAGGACAAGAAAGAAAACATACCCATCCCACAATCACAACCATTGTCTTACTACGAGGGCTATTTTCATTATGGTGTTCCCCCTATTGACATAAATATAATAATATATGGGTTTTTAAAGAGGATTTTTATATTTATATAAATAATTCTAAGATGCATAGGGAGAGGCATATGTGAGTTGGGGTGGTATGAAATGTATTTAAAGGTAATTATATATGATTTTTTTTCAGATTATAAACCTTCAAAGGAGTAGAAGTGAGGACCAATCAAGCAATCATACTCATCCCAAATAAAATCAATGATTATGTTAGTAAGACAATCACTTCCACTATAACATTAATAAAGAAAAAACCCAACCAGAAAATATTGAATGTATCTCAGAAAAATATAATACCCACATAAAATGTCATTCTTAAATGGTCCATTAACATCACGTATCCGGTGAGTGCCCAAAAAGAATCTCCGAAACTAAAATGTTCCCCTAACCCTAGTCCCTATGGAGACGATGGGGATGTTCTCATGCATGTCGACATATTTGGAGTTTTTCCTATGACTAGCATGGACAACCTACTCGATGGCTCGGGTCTATGACCAATGGTGTAATTGGTGACCTTGGATCTATCCCTTCCCTTTTCACCATGGCTATCTTATTTTGAAAATATATTTTGATGATGGATGAATTTTCCCCTCTACCTATGTACTTCTACGAAGTTGGTGTTAGTAGAGGATTTCAATCTTAGAATCACAGTTAGTTGTGAGTTTTCTAATATTGGGAAGCTCATGGGATCCTCTATTGCGTTATGTCATCCTTCCTCTGCCCCTTTGCATTCCGATGGGGTTGTGGACCTGGCTTGTAGATCTAGAACCGATGACAAGATTTGTGCACATCCCCTCTAATAAGCCTTTGACTCTGCTCCTCCTCTACATTGTTCATATGTTTTTGTGACTTACTTAAAGAGAGTCACACCTCTAAAGATATAAAATAGATTACCTTCCATTACTTTTGGATCCTAGGTAAGCTCAAATCGAAGAAAAATTTACTAGAAAAGGTCTAATCTGAAAATTTAATGGATTGTGGCTAGGATTCCTCAACTACACTCCTAGATATCTTATGAATGACGACCCATCATATAAGGTAGTGTTGATTAGGAAAATTTGTTCTCGTTCATGCGAATGTGCCGATAATCTTGGAAGCCACCAACAACCTTGAAATATGAAGGGCTTAAGGAGCCTCGAATGTGGGTATGGATCTACAAGCACCAAGAAGAGAGATGTGTGATAATGTCTACAAACTGAAACAAATTTGATTAGATAACATATGTGGGAGTTTCCCAGACAATTTGGTTTGAAGTTGTAAAATTCCTTGGAAGATGTCAACCCCCATGTCAAGAAAGAGAGGAATAAATCATAAGCCTTAGATAACATGGATTACATACATAAATCGATATATGTCAGAAAATGAAAATACCGATAAAGAAACCACTGACTTAATCAAAACAAACCAAGCTTATGTGAACAAACAACAATTTTGAGTCTAAATCTGCAAAGAAATGGATTTGTCAAGATAATCAAAGAAGACTTGCTAGGAGATGGACATGCGAAAAGAATGTGCTAAGAGGTGGATTTGCTAAACACACTACAAAGGCATGAGTATGGCATCAAAATGGAAATGAAGAAAATGAGAAGCTATAACACCAAAGGTTCAATATGATTTCCAAAACATAATTTTATTATTATTCTCCTTCCTTTTAGCTTAGATATTTGTTTCATAATTTTCCTATTATTTTTTTAAGAGGGAGGAAAAGGGTTATATTTATAGCTTGAATATGGGTTAAGTTTGAGGTTAAGGAGTAACGAGGTTTGCAAAAGTAACCCTGCTTAATGGGACATGATTAAGATTTGATTTGACTGTGGGGCTCATGATTTGAAAAAAATAAAAGGTGTGATGTGGAGTGGGGACATGATTTGAAATGTTAGGTGTAATAGTGAATCCCATGTGGATTACTTTACACTATTGAATTTTTGAATTTGATGTCGGATTTTGATATATTTGGGATTTAGAATTATTAAATTCATGGGTGGGGTTCATGAATTAATAATTTTGGGGGTTGATTATTAGGTGGGGTGTTAGATTAGATTTGATTGAATTGAATTTGATTAAGTGGGGAACATGTGGGGTTCATGATTTGGATGGTGGGTGTATTAGTGGATTTGATTTGATTGAGTGGGGCTTATGATTTGGATGATTTTGGATTATTTAATTATGAGATGGGATGATATGACCTAATTGGAATAATTGATTATTTAGCATATAATGAGGTTTAAGTATGTGAAAGGGGATCAATTAAGTTATAATATTAATTAATTGAACATGCATTTTTGGTGGGAAACGAGATTCGCTTGGATAAGCCTGTTGAAGGAGAGAAAACGTGGGGTGATACCAAAATTTGGTGTCTATGGGTAGAGTGGATATAATCCTGTTCCAAAGGTTTTGTTATTATGATTTTTAATCCGATTGAGGATAGAGATAAAAAAATTTATTCTTTGGGAACTTGAATCATCTCATGCTCATGAAATTGTCGTTTCCTTTCTTCAACCATATCACTAAAACTTTCCATGTCAATCTTGTATGGGTTCATTTCCTCATCTTCCACTACAATTTTGGGGGGAGGAGATCCTGATTTTGATTAGAAATGCTTTGGGAAAATTCTTGGACATTGATTCTAAAACTTAACTATATACTCACACCACCTATGCTCGTATTTTGGTAGATGTGGATACCTCGGCTTGATATACCATCCTTGATGCAACTTAGGATGTCGATCAAATTTGGTCCCAACCTTTGGACTATGAAGGGTTACCCTTCAGATGTAGGAAATGCTTCGACCTAGGTCACTTGGCTTTAGACTTGTAAGAGTGTGAAGTCCAAGGTAAATGGGCACATTTCTTGGTGAAAGGATATTCAGCCAAATATATTGGTTGTGGGAAGTGATACTAATTATTCCTTGGAGGATTCATATACTAAAGAAGGTGTGACTTAACTTCTAGGCTGGGAATCTTGCTTCCTCTCACATTGTGGAGGTTCAGCGGGATGGTTTTTTCCAACCTACTATGGATAAGATGATTCCTTTGGGTTCACCCTCTAATGTCATTAAATAAGGAATCTTAAAGAGGAACTCAAATGGTGGGAATAATGAGAGAATGGAGGTTTTTCTACCATTACTTTGTGATGAAAACATAAATCCTAATAAGAGTGAGGGTTGGAAAATTGTGAATAGAAAAAATAAAGGAAATAATCTTATCACTCCTCTTAAGATGAACTTGAGATCCCATGGACGGGCGCCTCTTGGGTAATCCTCTCCTTATCTTGGGATAGATTTGGTCTTTATGGATTTAGAGTGCTCCTCGAGAATGGTCAAGTATGTTTGACTTGTTTCTTGAGTGGTTTTATTTTTATTATTCTCTCCTAGCCTTGGATTTTGCATGGTGCATCTAGGGGTTTTGTTTTTGGTCTCGACCAATATTCATTTTTTTACCTTGTTGATATTTGTTTCCTATCTTTCTTATGTACAAGGTTATTGATCCCTTCAAAATAATTCTTGTTTCATTTTGCTTGTCCTTTGGCCTTGTTTATTTTTATGTACATGGTTATTTGGTCCTTGAAAAACAAATGCTATTTACCTTATCTATTTTTTTTTACAAATAGCTTTACTCTAGATTTCAATGGTATATTGCATTGAGATGCATTAATAAATAAATATAAATTAACATGATCGATATGTTTCTAAAATTATATATACTGAGATGACTAATATATAATTAAATATATATTATATTTTCATAATAAATATTAATCATATTACAATCATCCAATAAATATTTATTACAATATTTTCAAATCCCATTTTCTAATAACTTGTATAACCTTACCTTTTATCTATCATAAATAAAACACTCATTTTCATACAATACATAAGTCTTTAGAACCTACGTCGCTAATATTTTATTTAATTCCTAAAATTCTCTATATAAATTACAACTCTATAATTAAATTTTTATTTCATTTTCAAAATAAATATTAATGTGATTTAAAACCATCTAAAATCGGTTCAGGAAACACTTAGTTGAACTTACACTCGAGTCCGCGCGTGCGGAAGAATGGCACAGGAGAAAAAGTGTGAAGGTATAGGAAGGTCATCACGCGGAGGTGTAGAGTAAGACTCTCAAGGACTTAGCTGATTTTGGAGATCAGGTCTATTCTTAGAGATTGGCGTGTGGAGTACACAAAGCGATGCCGAGATTTGTGCGCCACTCTTCGTGGGGATTTTGGAAGGACATGTCAACTCACTCTTGCATGGGCATAAGTTAAGAATAGATCCATCACTTCAGTTAACTATCAACAATCTATAGATAGCATACTTGCATGTATGGCTATAATTGTAAAAAGGTGCGTGGTTGTTATTAGCATGTGACCTATTTCTAGTAGAGTTAAGTGGTGAAGGGTTAGTTCCCCACCCTATATATATATATATATATATATATATATATATATAATAGTAAATACTTAGAGAATAGAGAGACATACATAGAGATACGAATGGAACCATATGTTTGGAATGGAAAAAATGAGTACATGTGTTTGGATAATTGTAATGAGATCCATGTGTGCATGCACTGGTATTGTATGAAGAAACTCTTTGTATTGTTGGTTAATGAATAGATAAAGGAAATTGGCCAAACAAAGTGTGTGATGTGTTTTATCAATGCATGTTATTACTTTCATGATGATTTACCTTTAGCGCTTATAGATCTGGTTGGATATAAATGGTGAATGGATGGATTAGTTCCTAAAATATATGTTTACTATTTTATCATACCACCATTCTACTATTACAACTATTAAGAGGGACCCGGTACCTTTGCGCACTTTGGGTGAGCGCTCAGCCTAGGCTGAGTGATGTGCCAGCGTGACTAGGTGTTAACTAACAATTCTAGGCTGCATCATTGGTTCCATTTGGGACCTCTTTTGTTGTTTCAAATGGTTCGTGATGAAGACATACCGGCTAACCTTGGAAAGCGTTGAAGAATGGATTCATGATCTGGAGGAAGAATACGCATGGAGGTTTGACACTGGATCTAGATTTAGCGCACGTACTTGGGTAGAGTAGAATTTGTATGATAGTTTATATGAAAGCTTCTTTCTTTATCTTTCAGTAGAATTGTATGAATGGTTGACTGCGTATGCATCTAAGTGGAATTGGAGGTATCGCATGCTTGTTTGGACACAGGAGGAATTTCAAACACTATATGATGTTGACCTAAGCTGGACTCACGTGGTAGATACCTGGTTTTGCGGTGTCCTAAACAACTATATTTTGGAGTATTCAATTTTGACTTATTCGTGCCCGGAGGTAGCAGAGTTCTAGTTTCTATGGTATCCTAGAGGGACATATTTGCAAGGTATTCCATTGGCAATCAAAATACTAATGGTAACATTGAACTTGGAAGCTAAACCCATGGAAAGCTAAAGAATCTCCACATGCGGGGCGGTAGGAACAGGATTGGTGAAAGATGGTAGACCTAGTGGCAGCACGACAGAGGGAAGAAAGGTGGCTGAAGTATGATGAGGGCGTGAGAGGAATTATGCAAGAGGCAAGAAATTGTAGAATGGATGGTGTTGTGGAGAGAGATGGCTCGTGAAGGATTTGAGGCTCATGGGGAGGAAGAAGAGCAAGAGCATCAGGAACTCCCCCATCTAGGGAAGCATGACAGAGAACCCTCTTCGGCCTCACATGGAAGTGTGCCAGTAGATATGACATGGGCCGTGGGTGTGCATCTAAGCCAACCTGTTGACCTAGCCCTTGCGCTTGGTTTTCCAGTATCTAGTACAATAGGTAAAAGTAGTTTTAATTTAGGAAGTGAAAGCACAGAAATAGGTCAGACAGTAAGTACACCAATGGCAGCATAAAAAACTTCATTATTCTTTGGGGGTACGTTATCAGGCTCATCATCTACACAGAATATGAGTGCGCGCCGAGTGTGGGAATCACCTCTGGAGGTAGGACCACTTCCCAGACTATAGGGGTCAGTATAGTACCACTGTTGGGGCACAGGGGAGTGCATCCATGGGCCCTATTCCAAATTTTGGAGGAGGATCGGGTGGTATGGGTAGTTCTAGTTCCGGTGGTTTGGGTGGTATTGGAGGAAGAGGAAACCAAGGAGGTTCTGGGTCGGGTGGTCAAGGCCTGCAGCAACCCCAGAACATTTATATGGAGATGTCCCTTCATCTCCTAGAATACAGAGGTATCGAGGATGTTTCTTGAACATGTTCATATGTGTGAAATATTGTGGCGTGCAAAAGGTATTACGGCCCTGAACGCAAGGCAAGTCAATTTGCTACTACATTGCAGGCGTGTGCGCACGCATAGCTGGTATAGGAAGTTTGACCCCAATCAAACTTGTATTGACTATGCAAGCATTGAAAGATGCTTTCTTAAAAGAGTTCCACATCCCGAGTTTGAGCAGAAGAGTATAAGCACACTCAAGGATATAAAGCAAGGCACTACTGAAAGTGTACGTGAGTATGATGCGTGATTTAAAACACTTCTATCCAAACTCTCTTATGACATTCATGCAAGTCAGCATGCACAATGGTTTGTTGGGGGACTGATTACCCCATTTTGAAGAGCACTGTCACATAAAACTTATACCGATCCATGTGAAGCATTGGAAGCCACTTTACATCGTTGAAGTAGTTGGGAGTATTGACACTGGAGTTAGTCCATTTTTGGAAGCTCAGATAGTGGCTATGGCAAAATAGTTAGAGAAATTATCGGCAAACTCAGCTCATGAAACGTGCTCAGGGATCTGGTGTATAGATTGTGAAGTGGAAGGGCACACTAAGGATAGTTTCCCTCAGAACTATACGTTTGTTGTTATTAGACTGTGAGATTTTCCATTTGAACCATGATGCTAGTCACTGCCCCCTCCTACAATGCGTGATCAGGAAGAATGTATCCTCCTTTTGTAAAATTTGTAGGTCCATGACCCATGATACTGAGGATTATAGATTGATTGGCTAGATCCATGATGCCATTGATATTGGGGTCAGACAGGTGAGTGTGGCTGATAATTCTAAAGGGAAGAATGAGCATCAGGATAGGGATTATAATAAAACCTGCTATGACAGGAATGATGGAAGGTTTGAAGGGGCTCGTGAAAGGGGACGAGGATATAGAGGTGGATATGGAGGATGAGGCCGAGGTGGAGGAAGGAGTGAATTCCCTTGAGGAACTTGCTATACATGTGGCTCACCTGACCATTATAGGTGCGAATGCCCCATGAGAATATTTCTGTTCATTTTGTGGAAAGGGGCATAGTTATGAAGAGTGCCCGGACTTGTATGAGCATCTCAGTAAGTAGCACAAGCAAGAAAACAAGGGCATGGGGATGGTTAGAATCTAGCGTGTGATAGAGAATCAGTGGATGCCAAAGTTAACACCAGAACCTGAGGTGGTAACAGTCAAGATAACCACACATGAGCTGAGGTGGCACGCGTAAGAGAGGTGTTGCAACAGAAGCCGACAATCACTAGGGAGGAAGTTTTGCATGCTAGATATCCAGATCCAGCTCATCAGAAAGAAGTCTATCAGGACACAATGGAGGTCCTTAGGAGCCTTCAAGGTGAGATACAAGGTTTAAAAGAGTAGTCTCGGAAATTGGAGCACAAGGATACAGAACAAGCCCCATCGGATATTGATGACATCAGAGAGGTATGTAGAATGTTGCGCCAGGAGAATATTATTCCTTTATTAGGAAATTGGTTGAAAGGGAATACTCATGCATGCGAAGAACTGAGACTAGAAGACAAATACTTCATGTGAATCTCCCTCTGATAGCATTGACTATGATAAGGAGATCACTTTGAATGTTGTTGTGGATGGGTGGCTGTTGAGCAATATTTTGATTGACACAGGTGCGGAAGTAAATGTACTTACATTGGATGCGTGGGAACAAATGGGGAGACCCCCATTGCAGCCATCATCTAATGTATTGTTCATGGAAAAAGAACAAAAGCTACTCCCATAGGAGTTTTGAAGGATGCATCTATCACTATATAAGGGGCCAAGTTCACTAGGAGACTTTGAAGTGCTAGCGCTTGTGGAAGTAGATAGTTTCCAGCTTTGCTTGGGTGCCCTTGGTGTTATGTGAACAATGCTGATTTGAGGTTTAACAAAGGGTATATCAGCTTCGAGAACAAGGAGGAAAGGGTCATAATACCATTGACAAGATGGGAAATCCGTGCCATATGTGGAACCTTTAAGTGAAGAGGACTTGAACAGAATCTATGTACGTGTTATTCGGGACCCAGAGGTCAATGATCCATCTAAGGAAGGAATCCTTCATTGGGAAGATTCTCAGTCAATCAGTGATACTACTAGTATTGCTTGCGATAATTGGGCTCATGGCACTTATGAACTAGTGGGGCGTGAAGTTAAGTGCGTGGTTATTGGTAAGATGGGTTTTCACTCTATTCGATGTATAGGTCATGCAATACCCCGCTATACTGGATCTAAAGATTTGGTTGGGTTCTTACAGGCCATAGAAACAAATTGGGCTGACGAACTTAAACGATGCACTATGTTGTCATATACTTTGGGTGGGATGGCCGTGCGCTGGTGGGTAGTCCACAGGGATAATCTCTTAGAATGGGAAATGATTGGGACCACCTTATCAACCAGGTTTTCAAGAAGTAATGCACCTACAAACATAAGCCCTTATCATGGTGATCAACCTGCTCAACATCATATCAGTAGTGTGAGAGACTCTGGATAGTAGGCCAGGAAGCATTACCACCTTCACTTTGGGTGCATCGGTTTTATTCTACTCTAAAAGGTTGTGTGCGTGCTTGGTATGTCTATGTTGAATTACATCGTGACACTAGAAACTGGAAAACTTTGACTGCAGGGATGATCCAAATGTTTGACTTCTTTTCATCTACACCACCAGTGAACACAACTTTAAGCTTTATCAAGTGCTTAACTATGGGAGACAGTGGGAAAGTGGAAGAACTTGTTTAGGAATTATTTGGTGAGACAGAGATAGGGGCGTGCTTTGTGGATGAAGAAGATGATATCATATTACTTGAGTGTGCTTCTTTGGAAAAGATAAGGGGAAGATGGTATACATAATTGATGAGGAGGAAGTTGAGCACTTGGACGTGGATCATTCACATGGAACACGTGAAGTGTTATCTAGTGCGGATGTAGATGATGCGTGCATGCATATCACGAACCTATGAAGACAACAAAGGTCAATATAGGCACAAAAGCTGAACCTAAGGAGGTGATAATTGGGGATTACTGGTCAGAATCAGAGGTAGCAAAGATCATAGAGTTACTTCATGATTATGAGGACTTATTCCCAAGAGGATACCATGAACTTAAAGGTGTGCATATATCACTCGGAGAAATGAAGATAAAGCTCAAGGAAGGTGTGCCCTGTTAGGAAGTGACCATATCGGATGAATCCCAATTTATGTGAGAAAGTAAAGGAGGAGATTGACAAGATGCTGAAATATGGGATCATTCGACCTTAGATGAATCGAATGGGTCGATCTATGGTGATAAGCATAAAAAAGGATGGTAGGATTTGAATTTGTGTTGATTATAGGGAGTTGAATGCAAGCATGTGTTACAGATCCCTTTCTACGCCATTCATGGAGGAAATATTAGAAGGAGTGGCTGGGTGAAATATATTCATTTATAGATGGGTTTTTAGGGTATCATCAGGTTAGGATTGCCCCAGGAAGATCAAGAGAAGACCACCTTCACTACTGAATGGGGAAGCTTTGCTTATACTGTGATGCCCTTTGGATTGAAGAATGCACCTGTTGTATTTTCAAGGATAGTGGTACAAGCCTTCAAGGATTTTATTCATAACTTTTTATAGGTCTATCTTGATGATTGGACCATTTATGGGCTGATTAAGGATCATTGTGACAATCTGTGCTTAATGTTTGAAAGATGTCGATAGTTGAGTATCTCATTAAATATCAAGAAGTGCATCTTTGCTACTCCCTTTGGCACACTTTTAGGACATATCATCTGTAAGGAAGGGTTGTTGGTTGATCCAGCTAAAGTTGTAGTCATCATTGGCTTGAAAGCCGGCCAGTCAGCGTGAGGTGTGGATTTTGGGTCATACAGGGTATTACCGGAAGTTTATAAAAGGGTATGCAAAATTTTTTGCCCTTGGAAGAGTTACTCCAAGGAAAAGGTACATTCTATTGGGGGAGTCACAGTAGCGCGCATTTGAGATATTGAAGCAGAAACTTACTACCGCGCCTATCTTGCATTTTCCTTCATGGGATAAACCTTTTCATGTTCATGTGGATGCTTCTAGCATAGCCATTGGTGTTGTCTTAGCTCAACCAGGTGAAGGTATCATTGATCATCCCATTTTGCTTTGCTAGTAGGAAGTTGACCCCTGCAGAACAGAATTATACCACTACAGAGCATGAGGCCTTGTCCATGATCTATGCCTTGCACAAATTTCATCAGTATTTTTTGGCTACACCATTTGTGTTTTATACAGATCACATGGCATTAAAATATTTGGTGAACAAGCCCATTTTACAGGGGTGCATATGTGGTGGGTACTCTTATTTCAAGAGTTTGACTTTACGGTTGTGGTAAAACTAGGAAAAAGCAATTCTGGACCGGATCACTTGTCTAGAATTCAATCAGGGGAAGAGGCACAAACAATAGAAGAGACCATGCCTGATGCACAATTGCTATATAGGTTACAATGTGTGCCATCGAGAATTAGAGGACATTGTTGTCTTTCTGAGAACTGGTATGGCACCCAGAAGGCATGAAAGCTTTAGAGAAGAAGCAACTTGCTATTCGTGTGGCACCATTCATGTTAATTAGTGGTGATTTGTACAAGCTAGGTAGAGATGAGGTGTTACGCCATTGTGTCTTGGAGCATGAATGAAAGGACATAATGGAAGAAGCACATGGTGGTATTGCAGGTGGCCATTATGTAGGTGATGCAACAGCATGTGCAAGATCCTACTTGTTGGGTTGTGGTGGGAAACATTGTACAAGGATTGTAAAGAGTATTGTAAGACATGTGACCATTGTCAACGTCTCGGTCGACCAGGACAATGGGATGAGATGCCCCTATGACCCATAATGAGTGCAGAACCCTTTGAGAAATGGGAAATTGACTTTGTCGGGCCTATCTCCCCAGTCCGCGCGTAGGACTGGATCACGCTATATCATCACTTGTATAGATTATCTTACCCGATGGGTAGAAGCAGCACCTACAAAGGACTGTATAGTGGCTACAGTAGCATGGTTCTTATGGGAGAATGTCCTTACAAGGTATGGTTGTCCTTTAAGTTTAACAAGTGATAGGGGCACACATTTTTTAAATGAGACAATATGAATTCTTTTAGATGAGTTTATGGTTGCCCACCATAAAACTACACCCTATCACCCTCAGGAAAATGGGACTGCTGAGGCTTTTAACAAGATCTTGAGCCACACATTGACCAAGATTTGTGATGTTGGGAGGAAAGATTGGGATGATAAAGTATCAGCTATTCTTTGGGCTTATAGAACAACATACAAAAGATTGAACAAAGCCACACCTTTTCAATTGGTGTTTGGCATGGAAGTTATTCTGCCTCTAGAATTTATGTTACCTTCCTTTGCGCATTGCATGTGTTGGAGGTCTAGCTGATGAGTAGGCCTTGGAAGAATGGATTGTGAAGATGGTTTAGCTAGATGAGTGTCGCGCCATCGCACGTTGGAGTCAAAAATAGGAGAAAGCGTGACAAAAGGCATGGCATGATCGGCACATCAGGGATAAGAAACTTGTGGTGGGACAAATGGTACTTCTATATGACTCCAAGTTTTTGTGCCATCCAGGAAAGCTCAAGGTGCATTGGTTGGGGCCATATGTTATCACTCATATACTTGAGTCAGTGCTTGCAGTTGGAAACAATTGATGGCACACGGTTCGGTTACTTTAATGGGAGTAGGTTGAAGCCCTACTATAAATAAGTCTTCTTGGTGTTTGTAATAAGGTAGTATTCCAGATACATTAGGTTTCCCTTTATGCATTTCCTTAATGTATTTCTTTCATCATCACTATGCTTTGTCAATTTTAGCTCTTGTTTGTGTAATAAAGCACTTGCTTGCATGCATGAAACTAACTACAATATGAAGCATGTTGATGTGCAGAGGACTGCACATCCTTTTCATGTGGGGTGGATTGTTGGTGACTCTCAGGGATATGCTGTGAAGATATCATGTTGTGGGTGTTGAAAGAAGGTTGCTAAGGGTAACTGAAAAAAGATTGCTTCTCAAGATAAGAAAGGATGAATATGGATAAGGGAAAGTATAATGCGAGGTAAGCGGTGGCCATGGTAATTACCAGGAGATCATGCAGTGATGAGGTACTCGGGTGTGAAGGTGCACGTTGAAGAGAAGTCTATGACAAAGGGTAAAGAGGCGCGCTAGAAGGTTATAGCTTTGGCGTGAAAATATACCATGGAAATGATAAAAATGGGTCATAAATGAGGAGAATTTGGTAGGTGGAGGAGTAATTAATGCAGCAAAAAGTAGAAATCTATATAAGGATGGGATGTGATTTCATTTTTACCCTTACGACTATGAGAATTGATAGAGAGCCTATACGTGAAGAGCATAAAGCTAACTAATTCAAGGTATGAAGCAAGTGAACCAGGCACGGAGAAGAGATTTGTTGTATTAGAAGGGCTTGGATCCCCTAGAAAAAGGGTTTGACAAAGTAGAGTAATACAATAGAGTTAGGGTGCAAGTTTGTGATTACAAATTAGGGCACAAAAGAATCGGGTTAGGGTTTGAAGAAAATTACTCAAAACACACAACAAGCTGACCTACAAAACAAAACCCTGAAAGAGAATGGCACCAAAGAAGAAAGCAACACCGATAAAAGAAAAGAAGAAGGTGGTGGTGGAAGAAGAGGAGGAGATGGCCCAGAGAGCAATTTCTCTAAAATGTAGTACCCTGAAGAAGTTATTGTGGGGTAGGAATGGAATACCCACATAAGACAGAGCAAGATAAGTGAATACAATCACCGAACCAGTGAAAACCAGAAGAAGTTAGATGACCTGCTCACCTCTCGAATGAACAGGGCACATTGAGGATGGCATGCCGATATATGATGATGCTGGGGAAAAGCTACTCAAGGGAAATGGTGTTTACCAGCTTTATGAGCTTCCATACTTTGGAAAGTATGCACCCTTGTACAGATGGCTGATGAGCCGAGTCCATGAGGACTTCTTCTACTTCGCAGGATGGAGGGTAAGACTGACACCCATCCTCATTGCCCGATTATTGGATTACGGGAAATGGGTGAAGACATTAAGACCGACTTAGCTGACAAAAGTGCCATTTTGGAGACACAGAAGGCATTGGGCTATCAGAAAGGACCATGCGTGGGATGGACATTGACAAGTTGAAAAATTGTCCAGTAGTACAGGTAGCAGACACATCTAACCACAAAGTTGAATGACCAAGAATGTTGGTCACAAGTTAATTCTATGTGGTTGCATGTGGCCAAGTGCATGTCAGAGGGAACCACTTATAACATCACCGGATTCATTGTAGAGTGGATAGTCGAGGAAGCGTGAAGGGAGTAAGATAAGTTTTGGTTGTATCTTACTGAGTTTAGTCTTCATGGAGATCGGGGTACCAGATGGCCCAAAAGAGAACATATGGGAATACCCCATGAATCATAAGTCTCCAGCTGAGTGATTCAGCAAATATCTTTGCAAAGGGTCGATGATGGAGGAGTTAAGGAGTGTTTGAGATGTGGTATGATAGGCTCCACGTGCGGCGTTTGGGGAAGAATGGCGCATACCCAAGGATTTTCCCTCGGTCTTGGGAAAATAGGTACAATTTGTAGTCTACCAACATTTTTGTATTGTGTGCTTTCCAATGGTAGATGGGTCGTGGAGCCCCTGGTGTAAACTGCCATATGCATTCCCCACAGTACTTCCAAGTTGTAGTTCATCGGTTCACCAACACATGGAGGTTGGTATTTAATGCAGACAAGGTGGAATGTGAGTATCACACCCTGAGAAAGACTTATGGATATCTAGGGAGGAATGCATACAATGAGAATAACATCTCGAGAAATCTTAAGCATTAAGCCAGAGATAGTGGCCATTGTGGATATCGGGGCCGCGCTAATATACCTCCAACTGAAGCCTAAAATGGAGAATAACAAGTACGTGGAGAACAAATTCATGCTTCTAGGGGGCCATTGAAGGAAAGCATACTATGGAGAACATTCTGGCACCTAGGCCCTCTGCTGCCCAGGAAAGATGATGAGGAAGAGGATGAAGAACCCGAAGATAGTGGTGGCTGGTGTGGAGAAGGAAGCAGCCATCGGCAGGAGGGGGAGCGCATGATAACTCCCCAGGGAGAAGGAGCTACGGGGAGGAGTAGGGCACACAAAGATTTAAGAAGGTGTTTAAGCACACAAGGGTGCAAGGAGGAACCCAGCAGGTGAAGGAGCTAGAGGAGAAGAAACGGAGAAAACTCAAGGCTGAGTGAGGAAATGAGAGGAATCGAGGAGAAGGTGCCTTCATCTCCAACTAGAAGAAGAGCCTCAACATGAGGAGGAGAAGATGGAAGGAGAAGAAGGGGGTCAATCAGAGGCTACAGGACAAGGGTGGGGATACATCTGGTATTCCCAACCTTGATGCAGCCATTCCAAGAGGACCCGATCCCATCGAACAGGGGAGGATGCCAAGGCACATGCCATGGGGTATGCAGAAGACCCAAAGCTGATCATTTGCTCCGGTTCAGAGTACCATCGAGTAGAAGGATTTATTTGGATGGGTGCTCATGGATGAGGACAAGGTGACTCTGCGCACAAGGAAGCAACTCTCATGGTCTATGCACACACACATGGATGAGCCCGACTTTGATGTCGGTGAAGAATGTGTGCATCGCGTCAAGGTGGTTGAAGAAGGCACCTGAAATGTGCCACATGACAATCAAACCAATAATGATGTCAGATGAGCAGGTGAGCAATGCTCTAGTGAAAGTATCCTCCGAAGTAGCAAGAAGAAACATAGATAAATCTACTACCATCAAGGCATTGACAGAGAGATTAAAGGCCAAGGATGTGGAGATAGCATGCCTAGTCTAGGAAAAGGACTTAATCAAAAGAAAGTATGACACTTTTGTTAGTATGGCAGAGGAAATTGGAGATGATGTTCTAAAGGTACGCCCAAATCTGGAATCCGGGTGTAAAAGAATTTCCTTCTACATGATGCACTATGTGAAAACAATGATAACATTAGTGTTGGAGGATGAAAAGGTGCATGTATCCTCACAGCCCAAGGACTCAGGGAAAAGATAGAAAGGTGCAAGGCTGCAGTAGCTAGGAAAATTGCTACTTATGAAGGTCTACTACAAGCCACCATGATGAACTAAAGAAGGCCGATCATGCACTAACCATATGCACAGCCCCAGATGCGTTGATCATGGTGAAAACCTTGGAGGAAGAAAATGAGGTCCACAAAGTGATGAAGGATGCTTCCCTAGGCCGCGTTGAATGCCTAGTCCTAGTAAAACAAAAGTGTGAGGCACTAGCTGCGGCGTAGGCACCACATAAGGAGAGGTTGGAGGAGCTAGGAAAGCTCATTTCTCAGAAGATGGATGTACTGGAAGGGGTGTAAACCTCTATGTCAAGCGTAATGCTTGTAATACAAAATGAGCAAGGGAAACTCTCCATGGAAGAGCTGTAGTCCATCATTGTACAGACGTGCCTGAAACAAGCAGGAGCAGCGCTAATAGTGTGGGAGAACTTGGAAGTAGATATCAAAGAAGAATATCAGAGTTGTTGCTTCAGGATGAGACGGAGGGGCCTGAGGCCTAAATAATTTTGTTAGCTGTGTATATCTTCTTCAAAATTCTTATTCAAGATTCTTATTCAAAATTCTTTATTCTTTATTTATCCATTCTATGTATAAGTTTTGAGCATCGCCATTGTCGGGGTGACAATGAGATTAGTGTGGGGTAATGTTGATCAGAGAAAACACTTAGTTGAACTTACAATCAAAGTCCGCACGGAAGAATGGCACAGGAGAAAAAGCACGAAGTTATAGGAAGGCATCACGTGTGGAGGTGTAGAGTAAGACTCTCAAGGACTTAGCCGATTTTGGAGATCAGGTCTATTCTTAGAGATTGGCGTGCGGAGTACACAAAGTGATGTTGAGATTTGTGCCACTCTTCGTGGAGATTTTGGAAGGACATGTCAACTCACTCTTGCATGGGCATAAGTTAAGAATAGATCCATCACTTCAGTTAACTATCAACAATCTATAGATAGCATACTTGCATGTATGGCTATAATTGTAAAAAGGCACGTGGCTATTATTAGCATGTGACCTATTTTGGTAGAGTTAAGTGGTGAAGGGTTAGTTCCCCCACCCTATATATATATATATATGTAATATCAATATACTTATATAGAATAGAGAGACATACATAGAGATGATGGATGGAACCATATGTTTGGAGGAATGGAAACACTTAGTACATGCATTTTTATATATATTGTATGATGATGTTATGAGATCCATGTGAATGGTGCATTAGTATTTATGAATGCTTTGTATTGTTGGTTCATATGAATAGATAAAGGAAATTGGCGAAAAAGTGTGTGATGTGTTTTATCAATGCATGTTATTACTTTCATGATGATTTACCTTTAGCGCTTATAGATCGGTGATTTGGATATAAATGGTGAATGGATGGATTAGTTCCTAAAATATATTGTATACATGGGTTTAACACACACACACATACATATATAGTGTTTTAATAAAGTGACTTTTTTATCTTTTGATCTTAATGTGGGGAAAGAAATCACCATTAACAACATATACAAAAATTATTTGTTTTGATTTGATTTTTGATAAGCATATGGTCCCACACTCAAAATTTTAGACTTTTCCATACCACATATGTAATTTAGGAAATAGGATCATAGTTCTCAAGATCACCCGAAGAGGGAGAAGATATGTCATGGGAATTTATCAACTATTTACAGAAAGGAAAAATTTAACTAATGATAATGAAGTGTATTTGAAATATTGATTCCCTTAAACAATTTAAATCATGAAATTTCAAGTAATTCTTAATGTTAGAACATGAAGATCAAAGTTGCTTTTGATTTTAAAGATCACCCAAGAGTGCAAGAGAAGAGAATACTATTTATACTTAAGTAAAATGGATACAGCAATATGATGTGACCTAAAGAGAATAATGAAGGAACAATAAGTGACCTAGAAGGAATCAAATGTTGAGTAAACCTATAAAACACCAACTAAGAAAAATTAAAAATTATATTTTGGAAATTTTGAAATTTGAGCCCAAAATCTACATAGATCGATAATGCATCCAAAGTGAAGATGGATGCTAATGCTTATACATGAAGTCAAATGGTCCCACAAAGAGAAGTACACTAGAACTATAGTTAGGAAACAAGTGCATAGAGGATCAACGCTATAACACACTTATACAACATAAATGCAGATTTCAGGGGAGGAAGAATACATATCAACAAAAGCGTATTTCCATTAGAGAATGGTATTTAATTAGAACCTACACTACAGCACATTGACAAGAAACATAAACACTGGATTTCTTTGAGGTAAAAAACACCCAATAAATCTGGTATCACACTTCTAGAATATCCTAGTATAAATGTGGCCTAATTTATCCCGGATTTGCATTAACTATCAATATTTCACTTTCTCCATAAAATAGGATTTTCTACTACTCATCTCACTCCATCTACACTAGTACTATCGTGGCATAATTAGATAGTACACCTAAGAACATTTGGAATGGCATAATATCTCTTCAAAAACATGGGAAAAGTCACCAAAAATGTATTAAAAGTCATTTTGCCTTATGATGTTCTTTATAATACGGTAGCACTATGCCTCCTTGGCTACACCTATGTATACACTTATCTAACTCATCATAAAACATTTTAATAAATATAAGTTAGACCAGCATGCAAAGAGAGGTTATAGTAGAAAAATGAAACTTAACTACTAAATATTTAAGAAATGCGTAAGACAAAGGATTTCCCCAAGTTGATGACATATGTACATTCCACATCCTTTTTGATGAAAATTAACACCAAGTAGTATCAAATACTAATATAATCTATCAAACACACAATGATAAAGCTATTTATGTAAAAACTAACTTTTATGTATCTATTTAAAGTGCACTCAAATGTTACATTTTTGTGTACCTTCCTCATCACAATTTAGAGCATTATATGTTTATTTTACAATGCTCTCTCTTTCTTTCTTTGAATGATTTATTTTCTATGGATAAAAGGAAGGCTTATATTCATGAAGAGGAAAATTTCTCACTACAATTTTGCTTAATTTCCATGTGTGGTTCTTCCATACTACTTTATTGCAAGTAGAGGATAGAATAAATGCTAGATCTTGATATGTCTTGTGTTTCAAAGTAGAAATGCTACCTATCATGTGTATATGATAAATTATATTACACAAGATTAGAAATACAGGTACTAGGTTATTTATATATCTCTTCCACTTTGGGAGAATAAGCCCCTAGAAATGTGGGACAAGATAAAGTAGAATTAGAAAGGGATAAGAATTATTAGAATTAATTATTTTTTGATTTTTACTCATGGGACTTAGAGAGGATTCAATTATCACTATGTTAATTAATAGACTCAAGATTGTTAGGATTATACAAGTTGTACAAATAAACAATCATGTAATGAATAATGCAGAAAAATTAAAAGAAAAGAATGCAATAAAATAGACACACATTTAACGTGGTTTACCCAAAATGGGCTACGTCCACAGAAATAGCCAATCCTTTTATTCAGTCAGGACAAAATTTCTCTCTCACAAGTTCACAACTAATACAATGAGCCTCATACATAACAACCCTTTAAAGATATTATAGTTTTTATCATTTTGGGGAAATATAGAAAACCACCAGTTAGATATGTGACCTAATAATGAATGGTCCAGATTTCACAATGCATAAATACATATAAAATGTAGCTTTGGAGGCGTTGCCTCCCAAACCCTTTGTTGGGCGTGCAGCCCCTGGACCCCACCGAGGGGGAGGACCCTACAAGGGGGAGAATCCCCCTTGTAACCCCCATCACTATTAGATCCACAACCAACAATATCCCACTTGAGACTGATTAACTCCACCACTACAACTCCTTGCTTTGACTTTTCTTCTTAGCTTGTTTCTTCCACTTCAAAATCAATCTTGAAGACCCATATAATTTGAATGAAAATCTAACTTCTCCTTTTCATTGGCTTAGTAAACATATTATTAGGAGTATCATTTGTATGAATCTTCACCAACTCAAGTTTCCCATCCTCCAACACCTATCATATGAAGTGATATCTTAGTTGAATATGTTTGGTTCTGGAATGGAATCAAGTTAGTTTTTCTAGGTGAATTGTGACTTTAACTATCATTATGTAACTTTTAATCCCTTTTTCCTTACCCAACTCCTCCATGAACTTGATCATCCATAACATTTCCTTGCTGCCCTCCATCCTAACATATTATACTTATGTAGTAGATAGGAAACTACTTTCAGTAACTTTGAGATCCAACTCACTATCGCACCACCAACTGTAAACACATATCCAGTAGTGCTCCTCCTACTATCCACATCTCCTACCATATCTGAATCCACAAATCCATGTAAAGTATAATCTGACCCTCTAAAGCACAAGTGCCTACTACTAGTCCCTCTCAAGTACCTGAGAATCCACTAGACTTCCTTCCAAGTGTGCTTTACCAGATTTTCCATATACCTGCTAACAACTCCCACTACTTGGGAAATGTCTGGCCTGGTACAAACCATGGCATACATGAGGCTCCCAACTGTTGAAGAATAAGGAACCCATGCCATATAATATTTTTCCTCTTATGTTGTTGGTACTTCTCTTTACTTAATCTAAAATGCCAAGCCAATGGTGTAATAAATGGTTTCACATTCTACATCTAAAACCTCTCTAACACCTTTTCTACATAGTCCTCTGGAGACAACACCAATTTCTTATTTTTCATGTCTCTCTTTATTTGCATACCATCGAGGATTTTCTTTGTTGACCCAAATCCTTCATTGTAAATGTTTGTGCAAATTTTCCTTAAGCTTTGCAATTTCCTACATAATAGATCCTACTACAAGCATATCATCTACATATAATAAAAAGAATAATGTATCTCCCACTATCCAACCATTTAAATTACACACAATGATCTTATTGACATCTAGTAAAACCATGCTCATGCATAAAACTATCAAACTTTAGATACCATTGTTTGGGGAGCTTTCTTGAGCCCGTATAGGCTCTTCTTCAACCTGCAAACCAATTTCTCCTTACCCTTCACCTCATACCCAAGTGGTTGTTGCATATAAATCTCCTCCTCCAAGTCACCATGGAGAAATTCCATCTTGACATCAAGTTTCTCTAAGTGTAAATCTTCAACAAAAATAAACTTAATACAATACGAATGGAAGACATCTTTACAATAGGGGAAAAAATTTCATCAAAATTGATACCTTTATTTTGTTCATACCCCTTCACTACAAAGCATTTCTTTGTACCTTTTCTTCCACTTCTTCTTATTTCACATGGTAGACCCATTTTTTTGTAGTACTCTCTTCCCACCAAAAAATTGACCAAATCCCATGTTTGGTTCTTCTTTAGGATTCCATCTCATCATTCATGCCACGATCCCACTCCTTAGTGGACTCCACCTACATTGCCTCATCAAAGCTCTCTGGCTCACCACTATCTATTAGTAAAAATAATACAAAGCAGGGGAAAATATTTTTGGAGGTCTACTAATACGTTGTGACTTTCTTCCTGAAGATGGGGGTGTCAGGGCTCATTATTTGTTTGCTCCTCATTTTTTGAATTTATGATAGAGGTTTTCGATGTTGACATTGGCTGTCATGCTCGATCTATAGAACTTTCAACCTCAATACCTGTAGGTGGATATTTTCACCCGAGAGTTCCTTTTTAGGAGTTATACCCAACCAATTCTTCCTTGGGATTTTGTCATTCTATACACGATCCATGTACATTTTTTTCACGCCAAAAACATCACGAAGTCCTAATTATCTTAGATTCATCTAGATCCCAAAAAAATCATAATCACCATTGGACGTATAGCCTATGAATGTACAACGTTTGGATTTTGAATCCAATTTCTTCTTGTTTTCTTTTTAACATACACAAATTCCTCTGAACCAAATACACATAAAAATGAAAGGTCTACCTCTTTCTCGGGAAAGGATTCTTCAGAATTCCTCCATCTAGTGCACTTAATGCCCGTGGTTGATTAAGTACATAGTAATATCTACGGCCTTTACCCAAAACTAAAGTGTCAGCCCCATGTGTAATCTCATTGACCCTTGTGCTCCATTATTGTTATATTCATCCTCTCACTAACACCATTTTTTACCGCGGAGTCTTAGAACTATTTTCTCTCTACCAATCCCATTCAAGGAACAATAATCATCAAATTTATTGTTTTATTACTCACCGCCATTGTCAAATCTCAAACATTTCAATTTAAAATCACATTCATTCTCAAAAGTGCTTTCCATTTCTTAAACATACCAAGACATCGACTTACACTTAATGCAATATGCCCATACCTTCCTTATGGTATCATCTATGAATATGGCATAGTATGATAGAGAACCACCATGATATGCAACATGAGCCGGCCCCACACATCTATATGAACTAACTCCAACTTTTACTCTTTCTTGGTATTCCTTGCCTTGAGAAATCTAACTCTTTTTATTTCCCAAAATGAAATGCTAACAAAATCTAGGTCCAATTTCTTCAAAATTGAAATATTACCTTTTCGTGTAGAATTTTCATGCCCTTCTCACTCATATGTCCCAATATATATGTGCCACATGTTGGCATCCTCATCTGAAGTAGACAATATGGTAGAAGAATTAGATATACATGTAGACAAATAAAGAGTGCCCACTTTCTTACCTCGTGCCACTACCAAGGCACCCTTAGAAACCTTCAAAGCATTGAAGTGAATGTGATTGTGCAACCTTCACCACCCAACTATCCTTGCGAGAGATGAGATTTCTCCTAAGGCTAGGTACATGCCTCACATCTCTTTATATCCATGTATTTTCATTCTATAATTTAGGTGTACATTTCCCTTCCCGAAAATGTTTACACACTCATCATCTCCCAAATAAACCTATCCAAAATTTCCCTGGACATACTCTTTAAAATATCTCTTATTAGGGTTGCATGGAAAGAGGCACCTGAATCTATTACCCAAGATTCTACTCTAGTATCAAGAGAAAGTATAAGAGCATCCTGAACAATATTACCTATCATATTTTCCTCTTTAATACCTTTTAGGCTGATTTTTTTATTTTCTTTGAACCAACAATCCTTTTTAGCATGTCCTCTCTTTCCATAGTTCCAGCAAGTAATGCCTCTACTCCTAGATTTGGATCTTCCCATATTTGATTTAGATCTCCCATGAGCCTTACTCTTTGATTTCTCCTTGCTCCTCCCTCTACTCTCCATATTCAATGCATTTCCGAAGAAGAATTTTCCCCTATATTTTCTTGTTCATTTCCTCATTTAAAATGACATTAACTACATCTTCAAATTTAAGAGAAGTAGATGATGTATTACTAACTGCCATTACTAAGTTGTCCCAATTTTCTATTAAAGAATATAGGAATAATAATGATCTAACCTCCTCATCAAATGGGATATTAACTAAATCTAACTGATTTACAATAGTGTGGAAATCATTATGATGGCTAGATATAGATCCACCTTCTTGCATTTGTAGATTAAACAATATTTTCCCAAATAAACTTTATTGGATGGACTAGGTGTTTGATATAAATTAGCTATGGTTTTCATCAACTCTCCGTACTCTTCTCTTGTGAAATATTTGAAGCTACAGACGATGCCCGACTCAATCAAATTACATAGAGAGCCTTCTTGTCAGAACCTTCCACTCCTCATGAGAAATGGTTGTTGGTTTCACGTCTTCCCCTCCCAACATTAGGTATAGATCCTTTTGATACAAGTAATTTTCCACATGCATTTTCCATAGTTGGTAATTTCGTTTATCAAACTTATCAACTATGAACTTATTCTCCTCTTCCATTACTGATTCTTCCACTCAAACAGAAATCCCTTAGTGAGTATACTACCAAAAAATAAATCTTAGACGTGCTCTGATACCAATTGTTAGGATTATACTAGTTTTATAGATAAACAAGCATGCAATGAATAATGTAGAAAATGTAAAGTAGAAAAGAATGCAATAAAATAGAGACGCATATTTAATGTGGTTCACCCAAAATGGGCTACATCCACCAAAAATAGCCAATCCTTATTATTTAGTCCAAGAAACTCTCTCTCTCAAAGGCCGCCACTAATACATTGAGCTTCATACATAATGACCCTTTAAAGATATTAGAGTTTTTATCATTTTGGGGAAACATAGAAAACCACATGTTAGATCTATGACCTAATAATGAACGGTCTAGATTTCACAATGCATAAATACATATAAAATGTGGCTTTCGGGGCACTTCCTAGACCCCGCTAGGGGCCATCCCCCATACCCCGCAAGGGGGTGAATCCCCTTCTAGCCTTCATCGCTATGAGGATCAACAAATAACATCTTAATGTTATACCTATCCAAGTTTCTCTACATTCATGACACAATCCTACTCCACAACCTATGATACATGCCTTATCACATGACACTAAGTCCTTGGCTCATATTCACATGTGTTTATCTCTTTACATAAGTATATCATGATCCCCCTTACCTCCTACCCTAATTACATAGATCATCCTTTTGGAATTCACAATTGGGGGCATCCAACTTCCCACACTACCTGATGAAAACTCTTATTCATGGTTCATACTTAAATGTTGAGAGAATCCTTACATGGATCTCACTTTGCACATAATAAACTAGGTGCATACTTATTTTTCCCTTTTCATTTTTCTCTTTCACATGTTTTCATTTAATTCTAAAAACATGTTGACTTAGATCTTGATTCGATATACTCTTGCTTTTTTATACTGTTAGAGTAGGTATTTACCTTAGCTCATGTTCACCTAGGTACATTATTTTCCTTTATTGTATTTATCATCACCCACTTATGTGTGTGGATATTTCATTGTATATATTTAGATATTAGGAGATATTATCTAGTTGTTACATATAGTTCTTTCATTTATATAGTTCTAGTTCTTTCCTATTTATGGTATTGACTAGATCCTTTATCTCTAGTTCTCTCATAAATCTATGGACTTGACTAGTTCTTTAATGACTAGTTCTTTCCATGATTTATGGTTTGATCTATGACCTTGACTAGTTCTTAGATTGTTATTCCTTTCCTATATGAGCAAGGCCCATTCTCATTGTATTTCATTGAGTTCCATAATAATATATGATATTGCTGCTCATTTGTTTGTAAAGGTTTATGTAAAGTTATTCTAGCAAATTTTTTCATCTTATTGATCATGATGTTTGATTAGCATATGTGTTCTTGTCTTGGTAAGATCTGGTTATCATTTCTTTTATGGTATTAAAGTTGCATGACTTATTGTCACAACAAAAACTAAAACTAATGGTGGAGAGGGATCTCATCATGTTAAATAGTTGCTACGCTAATACCCTCCCGCATGATGGAGTAGGTATACACCCAATCAGACCCAACAACATTAGGAGGGAGTGACACTGGGAATTTATTGGGAGGTCACACATCCCAGCACTACTATGGGGTTGGCACGCTTAGAATGGAGATTCTTCACCACTTGAGCTTATGCATAGTGACTTGATGGTATTTCCTACCCCATCTTTCAATGGAGCTAAGTATGCACTTACATTTATTGATAATTTCTCAAGGCGTACTTGGGTTTATTTTCTCAAGTACAAAAGTGATGTTTTTTCACACTTCAAAGTCTTCAAATCTTTGGTCAAGAAACAATCTTCTAGTAGCATAAAGAACCTTCATACTGATAATGGGGGAGTACTTCAAAATAAGTTTTTTGACTTTTTCACAACTCAAGGCATTATTCACTAACATTTTGTTCCTCATACTCCACAACAGAATGGCTTAGCAGAAAGGAAGAATAGAAATTTGAAGGAAATGGCTAACTATATGATGCATTCTAGAGATATACCTCCTATCTATTGGGAAAAAGTAGTTAATTGTGCTAACTACATTTAGAATCATACACCACACAGAGAACTTGAGCATTTGACTCCAGAGGAAGCTTGGTCCAACACTAAGCCATATGTCTCATTTTTTTGAGTATTTGGGAGCCATGTTTGGGCCTTTGTGCCAAAGAAGAAAAGGAAAGCTTTGGATAAGAAGAGTAAACCCTTGATCTTTGTAGGGTATTGTGAGGACATGAGAGCTTATCATATTTTAGATCCTAATACACATGATGTTCTTTTTCGAACACATGTTCAATTTGATGAGTGTTTCACTCCTCATGATTCTTCATCTTCTTCCATTCTTCTTCTTCTTCATCTCATCTTGAGGATCCTTTCTTTGAGGAGATTAATGAGGAGGTTATAGATGTCATTGAGGATCATATTCCCACTAATGTTATCACTATGCCTAAGTGGGCTCGTACTATAGTTTCTAAGGCAAGTACCTTTCATAGAGGATCTTCCACCCACTAGGAATCATCATGCACATTCTATAAGTTCTAGACTTTTGTGTCAGGTAGTTTCGAGGATCCACAATCTTTTCAAAGGCTCATGGGATATAGGAGTGGGATGATGCATGATGGCATATGAGTATTCTTCTTTGATGAAGAATCATACTTGGGATTTGGTATCTCTTCCTAAAGGAAGAAATATGGTTAGGTGTAAGTGGGTATACCAAACCAAATACATAGCTGATGGGTCCATTGAAAAGTATAAGGTTCATCTTGTTGCAAAGGTTTTTCACAAGTTGAAGGTATTGATTACTCTGAGACTTTTGTACCCATTGCCAAGATGGATTCTGTATGCCTTGTACTTTCTATTGCTACATCATAGGGGTGGCCCATATACCAGATGGATGTGAAGAGTTCCTTCTTACATGGAGATCTACAAGAGGAAATATATATGAAGCCAACTGGATTTGTTTAGGATTCTTCTCTTGTTTTTGGCTCCAAAGGTCTCTCTACGGTCTCAAACAAGCCCCTCGGGATTGGTATGAGAAGATGGATTCTTTTCTTCTATCTACTGGTTTTGTTCGTTGCCACTCGAACATACAATGTATCTCCAACATGTTGGGAGGATATTGTGATACTTGTCTTGTATGTTGATGATTTTTACTTCTTTGGCAGCTCTTCTTCCCACATTCAGAGTATTGAGAGGGCTCTTTCTACACAATTTGACATGAAAGATCTTGGGCTATTGCATTATTTCCTTGGTTTGAAAATTTCTCAGATAGATTCAGGGATTCATTTGAGTCAAAAAAAGTACACCCATGATCTTCTTAGGAACTTTGATATGGCTGATTGCAAGCCAAGTCCATCTCCTTTTAGTCTAAAGTTACTCTCACATCACATGTACCACACCACTTTGTGATCCTACGTTGTATAGGCAGTTGGTTGGGAGTCTCATGTACTTGACCCATACTCACCCTGATATTTCATTTGCAATAGGGCTTGTATCTCGGTTTGCACATTCTCCTCATAGTATTCACTGGTAGGTTGCTAAAAGGATTTTGTGTTATTTGCATGGCACTTCCCACTTTGGCCTACACTACACTAGGGGCTCTACTCAGTTGGTTGGGTATACAGATTCAGATTGGGTAGGTTCTATTGATGACAGGCATTCCACTTCTGGCTATCTTTTTTGTCTTGGTTCTTCTCCATTTTCTTGGGTGTGCAAAAAGCAAATAGGCTATTGCACTTTCATCTTTAGAGGTAGAGTACAGGGCAGCAGTTATAGCGAGTCAAGTAGATTCTTTGGCTTCACTAGTTATTGATAGAGTTTGATTCCCACAGGATTCACCGATTGTACTTTGGTGTGACAACCAAAGTGTAATTCACATTTCTGCAACCCAGTTGAGCACCAGTGGACCAAGCATATTGAGATACACATCCACTTCATTCATCAGCACATTCAAGATGGAGTTCTTTTCTTGGAGTACATTCACTCAGCAGTAGGTTGCATACATCTTTACGAAGCCTTTTGCATCACCTCGCTACCTTGAGTTGTGTGGAATGCTTGGGGTTTGGAAGTTGTTCTTGGGGGTGTTTGTGAGAACATCTTCCTTCTTCTTCTTCTTTCTCTTTCCTTCTAGCAGGATTCTTTCCTTCTTTTGGTTTGATATTTCTTCATGGATATATTGTACATGAGTACCTCATCAAGCCTAGTTATCGAGACTCATATTGTGGACATGCCACTTCTATTTTGGCCCCTAGCTTCACTTGAGGGGGGTGTTAGAGTAGGTATTTACCTTAGCTCATGTTCACCTAGGTACATTATTTACCTTTATTGTATTTATCCTCACCCACTTATGTGTGTGGATATTTCTTTTATTTATTTAGATATTAGGAGATATTATCTAGTTGTTATGTATAGTTCTTTCCTTGATCTATGGTATTGACTAGTAATTTGCTAGATCTATGGTATTGACTAGATCCTTTATGTCTAGTTCTCTCATAAATCTATGGACTTGACTAGTTCTTTGATGACTAGTTCTTTCCATGATTTATGGATTGATCTACGACCTTGACTTGTTCTTAGATTGTTATTCCTTTCTATATAAGTAAGGCCTATTCTCATTGTATTTCATTGAGTTCCATAATAATATATGATATTGCTTCTCATTTGTTTGCAAAGGTTTATGTAAAGTTATTTTGGAAAATTGCTTTCATCTTATTGATCATGATGTTTGATTAGCATCTATGTTCTTGGCTTGATATGATCTAGTTATCGTTCCTTTTATATATTACTATATGTTGTAACTTTTCTTATCATGTTACCACTACTCAAAGTATGCTTTATCATGTTTCATACACACATGTGCATTCACATGGTCTCTTGAGGTGAATGTACGCCACTTACAAGTTGTTCCATGATGTATAATGCATAGTCTACCCATTGCCAATAATATTGAGGCTCTTGGGGGAATCTACCTTTTCTCACTTAATCTTAGGGTTTATTATTACAATATTACACATTTCATTCCTATATTTAGATAGTACATTTTTCATACTATTTATCTTTCCTAACATGCTAACAATTACTTCATATGTAGCATTTTCCTTACATGAATCTTCAAATCATGTTTTTTTATTTTCTCGTGTCTTTTTGTCATTATTTGCAGGATATGCCATGTGTTTACTTGATACCATATTTTCATAATCCTCAAAATCTTTGATTGTCTTGTGACATCCTAAAGTGGTGTCCGTGTATGTAATCATCTATTTGTTTTGTCTATGTTTACTATTTATCTATATGCTCTTTCCTAGTTGTTATTTTTGTGTGAATTTCTTGTTAGGAAATAAGGGATAAAATATGTGGAACAATACCACACAAAATCATAATAGTAGAAACTAATATCCAGAAAATATCACAGATCTGAAATAAAAGTGCAAAAAATAAAAGAACAAAATAGAGACAATATTTAATGTTGTTCACCCAATTTGGGCTACGTCCACCGAGAATCACTTTCTCATATTTTATTACAAGGCACCACTTTCTCTTAATACCATACCTAGATCTATTTGGAGTTGTGATCAACAAACTCTCTTGAATTCACACTTGAAATCACACATCTATAATGTTCTACATCTCCTACAATACAAAAAACAAATAAATAGGCAATTGCTTAAGTAGTTTTACAATACTGTGGGTATCAAAACCATAGCCCAAAATGACCACATAAACCTATGGGTAAAAAATAATACCCATATGAGAAGAGAGCATTTCACGAGATAATATAGATGTTTTTGGATGTTAATTTTTTTTTTCAGGGCTATGCCCCTAAACCCATGCTAGCTATGATGTCTCACCTGCCCCTATACCCCTACTCAAGAGGCACGGCTTGGCCCTAAACCCCTGGTAAGAAAATTATGGGTCTTGTCTAATACTTTTAGTGTACACTCTTAAAAACTTCCACAACATAACATTTCTTGTTTATCAATGACACTTGTATGCCATCATTTTACCATTATTTTTCTTACACCATACTAACTACCATGTGTAATCTATATTCCACTATAGGATTCATATATCTAATATACACATCGGTTTCATTCTTAATCATGTGGAATCATTTCACTTTTGTTCATTTATCCCATCCCAAACAACTGGGAAAAAACATTGGGTGGACCTTGTTGATGTCCCAACAGCTGATTCGTAAAGTGGTTATAGAATCTCATAAAATAGGAACATAATATTAATCAATTATAGAAAAAGTTCACAAATAGAATTGACCACAAAAATTAGTATGGACAGAAACACCCGGTGAAGATAGGAATGGTGGGTGCTAGTGTCCCACATGGGTGCTTCTTGTCGGGGAAAAATAGTTACTGAGAGAAGTTTCAACAATTGTATAGTTTTAATATTCTCCAATTTTCAAGTACTTACACATCGAGTTTCAGATTTCAATCATTATTAACATGAACTACCTACTCATGAACCAAAGTAGAAACTAAAAAAGGATCTAAATAAGGGAATGACACCTAGGGCATATGTAGGAAAATGATATTCTTGGAACAATGTGCCATCGAAAGAAAGTTAAAATTGGGATTTCGATCATCCGTAGTATCACTTATTCGTAGGGAAGCGTTAGTAGTTGGAGGGAAAAATAGAATACTCTCCCAATACACTTTCCCTTAGTGGTGACATGACACCTAAATCTAAATTTTAGCATCGGGATGCTTAAATCCCTAGTTTGGATACATGATTCCCAAGTCCTTTGTGTTATTCCAACTATCTCTTAACCATTGAGTCTACATGCATGAACAAATTTATGCCCCTTTCTCTTTTAACACTCCAGGTGTGCTCTAACCTCTTGGTTTAGCTTTTCTAATACATATTTCTATTTTTACATATTTTCCAAGTTAAATTTCAATTTCATTTACCTAAGCATGGACTACACTTATTTCTTTTGCAGGTCCTATCCTATCCGAATGAAGGAAAAGCACACAAACAACCATGAAGCAAACCTAAAGCACACTCTAAAACGATGACATTCGAAAGATCCACATGTACACATCATTATCACTCCATACACGTAAATGCCACCCCTAGTATTCTTATCCTTCACTCACCTTATAATTCCATGGTATACATTTTCATGTTGCCATTTGACAAACTATAACACTCACTCGACATGGTACTAGGAACAATCTTCTCTCGACTCCCTCATGTACACTTTTATTTTTTTTACTTTATGCTACCAAATTATTATTCACTAGTATAAAGTGGTGGACAATGTAGTCACTAAATCAAACACTTAGTCTATACATATAGCCTAAAAATATGTCATTTATATGCATGATTCCTAAGAAAGAGAATTACTCATTAATACCCATTTACTTTTATTTATCATTGTTTTTATCCTTGTCATCTTTATTATTTGTTTTGGATTGAAAACTTATAGTTTTACATTCCATCCAACATCATACTCATCTCTAATTTCACTATGTGACCTTTTTAACTTCCTATACATATTTCCCATTAGGGACAGGAGTCCCTAGGCACTTATATCCTCTCTTTATCTCTTTTTCTTATCTTTCGGATGTTATTTCTTTATTCTCTTCTTTTATCACCCTTATTCAACCTTTCACTTGTTAATGATGAAACTTTAGAAAAGGAAAATATATATACAGGTTTTATTTAACCTCAATAGGAGGAAATAATTCTAGAGGCACATATATCTATAAGGAGCTAATATTTTCTATCTACTATATCAAAGGCTGCATTTTGGAGTGCATGCTTCATTGCACAAAGGAGCTCTTTTGAAATCCATACCACACATTTGCAATTTGGGAAAAAGTAGTTGTATCTTATTATCATTTTGTGTGAGTGACACTAAGGAAACCTATGTCAAGGGACATTATTCCAATCACACACATGCACGCACGAAAGCATGCACACGCACACGCGAACACGCACACGCACATGCACACACACGCACATGCACACGCACACGCATGCACGCACGCACACACACACACACACGCGCACGCCACACACACACACACACACACACACACACACAACACAAACGCGCATTAAGTCTGCACGCACAAATTGCGCACATAGTGCACACACACACACACTAGAACTAAACCATTAAGTTTGAAATTACACTTGGGGTGAAAATCACATTGGGGTGACTACCGAGGTCATCGACTCAAGCATATGCATTATTTATTCATATAATTTGTACTTTATTATTGTACAGGTATATAGGGTCTATTTTGTAGGTACAAGTGTGACACATCAAATATAATGTGATCTAAAATGAATAAGAAACAACACTAAGTGACCTAGAAATAATCATATCCCGATTATTTCCACAAACACCAACACCTATATCGACACTAATGTTTGAGTGGCCCTATCAAATTCCAAGTGTTCATAACCCTAAGACTGATACATTCCAAAACCATACATAGACCTTATAAATTCCAAAATCTTCCTTCCCAACCTATTCATCTATCAAGACCTATAGTTCAAGATGAGTCATATTTATCTCAAATATTTCATTCTTGCTTATATTACTTTACATAAATATTACTTGAATAATATTATGTTTTTGGATCAACAATGTCCTTACATTATATTTAATTTTATTAAATCAAGTATATAATCCTTTGCATCCATGTGAGCATATTTTCAAATATTCTAGACCTCTATTTTTCGTAACTCTATGGTAACCTTTCAATTCAAATTCTATTAGAAAATTTAATTATATAAGATTTAGAAGAGAACCTAATTCTCTGAAATTAAATATCATGAGCTTCTCCAATAATCTCAAGTCTTATAAAACTTCTATCTTCTCAACTTTATGGAAACCTTTCAATTCAAATGTTTTTAGAGAAGTGAATTCTATAAAACTTTAAGGCTTATCTAACTCTAAACAACCATTTATTAACATTTCCTTAAATGATCTCAAAATAATATGAAACTTATATTTTCATAACTTTGTAGAAATCTTTAGATTCAAATTCTCTTACAAAAGTTAATTCTACAAGATTTTTAAGAGCACCTATTTCTCTACAATCACATATCATGAGCTTCTCTATTTTATCTCAACTACTCTGAACCATCTATCTTCCCAAATTATAGCAACCATCTAATTCAATTTTTAGGGAATTTAATTATTCTAAACATGGAAGAACATTTAATACTATCCAATTGCTTATATTCAACATTTGAAGGTTTACCAGACCACAAATACTCTTTATATATTTTAGTATTTGAAATAAACCAATTTTATCATCTTTATTGTTTTTGGTAGGGTTTCACCTCATTTTTAAATGTTAATATATTAAAGGATAAGAGTTCCAAGGAACGGAAAATAATCTTCAAAAATTGAAATATTGGACAATTAAGTGCTATATAGGTGTATCTTCTTCAATTTATGTTGGTAGTTGTTTACAATGCGGTTTCCACCTAAGAGTTTTGGGCTATTTCTAATTGTTTTTCTTTAAATAAATGGTTGTTTGTAATAATAGTAAAGCTAACTTATATTTTTAATTGAGTTTTTCGTAAAATAATAGATTTTCTTTAAAGTATTATTTTAATAATTTAGCTTGCTTTCCAAACAAGGTTAATTTTATGATTTGTTTAGTTATAAAAGTATATGCTCTCATATGAGAGGCATGTAGAAAAGAATTAATTCTTGGATTCTATAATTTTAGGTATTGGTTATTATATTTGCAAGCCTTTTCAAGTTAATACAAGGTTGAACTTTTTTTTGGGTTTTATACCCAAAAGGGTTTTCCTATGGTAAATTTTGTGTCAATATTCTTGGTATGTTCTATTTTATTTCAGTTCTACTTAATTTTGCTTAGTATGGTTTACTTTATTGTTTACATGTTTGCAAATAACAACATATAATATTAGATCCAAGTTTCAAATTTGGTGAGGATTTTTTACCTTGGTTTTATTATTTTGAGTTGTAGATTCATTTTTAGTAGAATCTCTAATATGACAGCTAGTAGCACAAGAGTGAAGATTGAGAGGTTTGATGGAAAAAAAAATTGAGTTACAAAAATCAAGATATATGATCTTTTGATAGAGAAGGATCGCTGGATAATAGTTACACAAACAAAACCCAGAATTTTAACACAAGATGAGTGGGATAATATTTATAGGAAAGGATAGAAGTCTTATCAAATTATGTTTTTATGAATCTATATTATTGATTGTTTCTTCTGATTAAACATCAAAGGAGTTATGGGAAAATCTAGGGACACTATATCAAGATAAATCTTTAGTGAACAAGTTTTTTTAAGTACAAATTATTCATTATGGATTAATGATGGTGACTCAGCTGCAGAGCACATGAATAATTTTACTCTACCATCATTAATGTCCATTGATGAGATGATGGATGATAAGGAGAGGTGTATTAGTCTTGTTTATATTTTCCAGAATCTTGGAAATTTTGGTGATGGTTATTACCAATACCACTAAAAATTGAAGCTTGACGAAATAATCACAATTTTACTATATGAAGAGATGAGAAGAAATTTTGTCGATGATTATCACTCAAATAAAAAAAATTCAGCTTATGGGAGAAAGAAAGAAAGATGCAAAAAAAAAAAGGGTAGAGATAAAAGGTCCGAGTGTAAAAATAGATCCAAGACTCCATATCAAATTCATAAAAAGTGTTTGAAATGTGGTAAAGGAAGGAACTTTAAGAAGATTATAGGTGGAAGAAGGAAAAAACCCAAAATAATTCACATTTTGAAAAATGAGAAGGAAACAAGGATAATAATGATGCTTACCTTGTATCCGTGAACACACATGGATGCATTAATGCATACAAATTATTGATTCGGGTGAATAATTTCACATGACCCCTCACAAGGAAGGATTTTGTAAATATGAGGTGTATGATGGCTGCCAAGTGTTTCAAGAAGATAATTCAACATACATAGTTGTGGGGAGAAGAATATTACAGTTGAATTTTAGAGATGAGAGGACCAAGATCAACCTCCTACTATTTTACACATACAAGACCTTGCCAGAAATTTGTTTTAAATAAGTAAGATGAATGACGTTGGATTAACAATCCCATTTAATAAATAATGATAGAGAGTGCAAGAAATGACTCTATTGTATCACAAAAAAACTCTAAAGCGGATTCCTTATACTGTACCAAATATAAATTTTCAAAGGAAAATTTGAATTAAATATCAATGGATATCAAGTTCTAGTGGATGAAACTAAGACTATAAAGGAAATATCATGACAATGAGATTTATAGAAAAATAAAGAATTGCTTCAAAAAGATAGAGCAATGTTTTGGCATGAAATATTGGGCCATATTGGTGAAAAAGGTTGCACGTCTTACAATCAAAAGGAATGGTTAAAGGAATTTCAAAATTTGCCTTAAAGTTTCACACTTTTAGTACTCATTCCATCGGTATTTTACATATTATACACAACAATGTATTTGGACTAGTAAACATGCCTCACATGGAAATTCAAGTATTTTTGTCTTTTATATAATACTATTCTTAGAATACCTAAATATATTTTCTCATGAAAAAATTAAGTCTTCAATTCTCTTAAGAAGTTCAAATAATATTTTGAGAACTAGTCGAGAAAAAGATAAAGGTTTTCCCATAAAAAATGGAGGAGATTATTGTTCAAAGAAGTATGATGAATTATATGAAAATTTGAAATTATCGGGAAGTAGAAAATTCCTTATACTCTAAATCAAATTGGGAGGTAGAGCACATGAAAAAAACGTTGATGGATAAGGCCTTGAGTATGCTAAGTGGTGATAACTTAGATCAGAAGTTTTGGGTTGAAGAAATAAATCAGTATGTTATTTGGTAAATAGATCAGCTAAATAATCTTTGGTGAATAAGACCTCACATGAAGATTGGATGGGAAAGAAACCATTTGTTGAACACCTAAGAGTATTTGGTTGTGAAGCATATATACATATCCAGAGGAGAAGACAAAAAAATTGATGTCAAGTCCAAGAAGTGCATATTTGTTAGGTATGGAAAATGTGTAAAAGGTTACAAGTTATGGAATCCACAACTCTAATAGGTTTTTATAAATTAAATGTTTTCTTTGGGGAATTGAAAGGCATGAAATTTATGGTAGAGAAATATTTGGAAAATACAACTCAAGAGGTAAAGAAACAAAAGGTAGAACCTCGGAGGAAGTCTCATTATGAGATGAAGGAGACGCTAGAGAGATGATAATCGAGTCAATCAAGAGGTGTCACCTGCAATGATATCTCGAGGTAATGAATTGATATAGGATAGTTAAGATCACTCATAGGAACATTGGAATTCATGAGATGGTAGACTCTAACATCACAAAAAGTGAAATCTAGAAGTTTATTTCGATGATATTACTACATCTAGACTTAGAAGGTCATTAAGAGTTGAAAGAGAACCCATAATTCTAATTACTACTCAATATTTATATTATCGGTAGTAAAAATAATGAGGAACGAATGGCATTTAAGGAAGCTCTTGGTTTAGATGAGAGTAAGTCTTAGATCATGACTATGGAGGAAATGAAGTCTCTAAAGGAGAATGACACATAGGACTTGGTACATCTACCTTACATAAGAAATCAATGGGATGAAAATGGGTTTTCAAAAAGAATTTTAATTTGTAGGGAAACTTGGAGAAATACAATTCTCACTTAGTTGCAAAAGGGTTCTCTCAAGTTGAAGAAATTGACTTTGGTGAGGCATTTTCTCCTATTATAAAATTCATTTCTATTAATTTATTTTAGATATTGTTGTTGAATATGATTTGGAAATAGATGAAATGAATGTTAAAACAACATCTTTACATGGGGGAGATTTATGAAGAAATATACATGAAGTAACCTTATAGTTTTAGAGTCAAGGGTAAATATGATATGGTTTATCTCCTAAAGAAGCCCTTCTACGGCTTGAAATAATTGTTAAGGATGTGGAATCGGAAATTTAATGGGTGTGTTTATATTTTTTTCCTTCAAAGAAGGAAGGTGGATCTATGTGTACTTGAAAGATGAAGGGGATAATTTTATTATCATGATGATATGTTGTTGGTTGGCAACAACAGGAAATGATCAAATATTTGAAAGTTCATTTTTAGCGATTTGAAACAAAGAATCTTGGTGTTGAACAGTTAATTTTGGGCATGGAAATAAAAGGAGTTATGTTAATACAAAGGTTTGGGTAAATAAAAGTTAGTATGTGAAGATACTATATTGGAAAGATTCATTATGCGGGAAGGCAAGTCATTAAGAACACCCTTTCTAGTTGATCATAAACTCTTTGTTGAATAATCTCCAAAGACACAAGAGGAGTTGGATGACATGGCACAGGTGTAATACCAAATTATAGTGGGAAACCTAATGTGTGTAATGGTCTACACAAAATATGACATGACATTGTACATGCAAGTATGAGTAGTAAGGATATATGGCATGCCTATAGTAGGAGCATTGGGATGTGGTAAAGTTATTTTTAGATATTTACAAGGAACTATTGGTCATGTTATTTTCTATCAAGGTAAGGTCGTTGGTTCAAGAAACAATTTGAGTCAACATGTTTTTGTGGATTTTGGTTTGAGTGGTGATTTTGATCTTCAAAGATCCACTAGTGGTTATATTTTCAAAGTTTTTAGTGGAGTGGTAAGTTGGATGAGAAAATGTCAAGCAAGTGTTACTATTTCCACTACAAAGGTTGAATAAATGGCTACAACACATGCTTGCAAGAAATAATTTAAGGTTTAAATGGTATGTGCCTTGATTATGTTCGTAGAAAAGAAAAGAAAGATATATTTTGAATCGTAGAGCATAATTCCTCTTGCAAGAACCTTAAGAGTCACACTTGAACAAACTATATTTATGTACAATATCATTTTGTTAGAGAAATGGTAGAAGAGAAGAGGGTGATGCTAGAAACTTTTGAGACAATGGTGAATGTGGTGGATTTGTTGACTAAAGCAATGAATACTAAGAAGTTTACTTGGTGTAGGAAAGCAATAGTCTTAATAGACCACAATTGCTAAAGAATGAGTTTGTGTTCTTCATCATGGAGTAGGAGCTACAAGGGCAGATTATAAGTAGTTGCCTACCCATGCGGTGGCCATGGTAAGGATGTTGAGCTATTTTTAAGTGCTTTAATTTAAAGCAATGGCTGTTCATAATAATAGTAAAACTAATTTAGCTTTGTAACCTGAGTTATTTGTAAAAGAAATGGCTCTACTTTGAAGTTATACTATTTTAATACTTTAACTTACGTTATTAAGCAAGGTTAATTATATGATGTGTTTTGGTTATAAAGTGCATGTTCTCATTGTGAGAGACATGTAAAAAAACTTAATTGTTAGAGGCTAAAACTTTAGTAATGATTAGTATATTTGCAAGCTTTTTCAAATTAATACAAGGTTGAAGTTCCCAAAAGGGTTTTCCCATTATTTCATATCTGCATACTTCTACATATTCAGGTTTATTTTATTGTTTGCATGTTTGCACAAAATCCCAACAATTTACACCCAGGTGCAAAACTCGACTCGGTTATTAGGCTATTGTGTATAGATGTTCAGACGTTGAGGATTTATCAATTAAGTAAATGATTCTGGAAAATTCTTCACTCCTAACGAGAATATAATCAAGTCCTTTTAAGTTATTGAGACACAACAGACAAGAGTCTGGTAAACATTCCAACTTTTGGCAACTTACTACTAGTTTCAACGGAGAGCACAGATTTCCAAGGGTGGTTGGCAACTTAGAACTGTTTTCAAAACATCATTAGGGAGGATGCATTCTGTATAGAGCGTGGTAAGCTTGTCAACCAATAACTTCCTACTATTACGATTTCTAATTTTCTGAGTTGACCGATGTTAGTTTCCACTTCCCTAATGTCGGTCTCAAGTAAATAGAGCTCTTTTAAGAGTCTCTATTTTCTATGTGACGATGCCAGTCTTCCATATTGAGAAAATTTCAAATACTGGAGTCTTCTCATGTTTTCCATAATGTCTAAGTTCACTAACTCGATGGTGAACTATCTACGCCCATTTAAATTAAGAGAATGCAAGAGTTTAGTTTCTTATAAGAAACTAGCAACGTCCTCAACCGAGAGCGCCACTTCATTTCTAGATGTTGGAGGTTTGTCAAATCTTTAAAAGGTTGGGCAGTTATGAAAGATTCGACCCCTCTAAATATAGATGTGGTAGGTTGTTCAAATCACCAAAATAACTAGGAAACGATGAAAGAATTGGACAAAATCATAAGTCTAGACGTCAAAAGTTTTTTAAATCTCCAAAACATCTTGACAATGATGAAAGATATCTACAAGCTCATAATTACAGGTACTGTAGCGATTAGAGAAGGAAAAATTATCTAGATGCTTCATTTGCATTTAACTTCAAGATTTTCAAATGCTTTGGAAGCCCTATTGACCTTGGAAATCCTTTCAATAAATCTTAACTACAAATGAGCTTGCAATAAATTCTAGATACCCGCCCTTTGAATTCTCAGCATAAAATTGTTACAGAATTAAGCGGCTTGATGAATATCAAAACTCTTTTTGTTGTTTAGCATCCAAAGGAAACTTATTTTTCTTACACATTATACAAAACTAGAAGCACATATTAGAGTTCCAATCAAAGAGATTTACTTCCCATTGATTCACAAGCAAGATGAGACACATTTTCATATATTATGGCACCTCAAACATAACAGTTCAAAAAAAATAGATTTATACATATATCATTACACGTGACCATTTCCACATCGCACATAAGTTTTTCTTATATGGAAATTGTCTCATATATTCCAGTACTCCTAACTTCTTTAGAAGCTATTCGTATTAATCTCTGGAATTATTTTCTAAATCTGCCTCTAACAATTAAATAATTGTGTGAAATTGGATATTATCCCAGAAAATAATAATTTCCTTATACTTTTAAATATTTCCAACTTATTTTATTACTCATTTATTTTAGCCTAAGTCTTTTATGCAATTAATATTATTTTACTTATTTATAGCTAATTAATTCCTAATTATATCTCAAGTATAATTTATAAGTACATTACTTATGAATGTTATTGATTGGTTAATTAGGGTTAACGAGTCCCTTTCCTAGTGATTCACTTTCCAAATACTAGAGTAATAACCGATCTAGAGCACAATCGGGGGCTCTGGATCCCATTGCACCCTAACTAATCGGCAAAAATTTAAACTAGGGATGCACCCCTAGGCGACATGCAAATACCCCACTCCACATGTTACATGTAATAAAGATATGAAATCTTGGGGATGGGTTTGAACCAGAGTAGTTGGCTTTACATTCTAAAGCGCCCCAATAGTTCACCATATGCTTAACAATTTTGGTGTTAAATGCTTTAAAGATAATAGAGCTATGAACTGGTGGTTGGTGGATAACTTTATCTTAGTGGGACATGGGGTGGGCTTCACTCATTAATGTCCGCTAAGTGATCCGCATTTGGAGTGCCTCGCTATGTTCTACTTGGTCCATATGAAGAAGTTCAACCCCTACCTCAAGGAGTCCCCATGTCCACTTATTGAAAGCGCCCAATGAGCTCAATGGGAATGAAACTTGGGTTGATGATTACAAACTACTTGTATCTCACCAATAGCCCAAGACATTGAGTTCCGATAATTTATATTGGGGATGGACCCCCTAGGTGACATGCAAATACCCCACTCCACATACCGGGATAAATTAGGATATGAAATTATGAGGACTTGGTTTGAACCTAGGTTGTTAGCTCTACATAACGTATGAAAATATTAATTTCCATACAAAAACTTAATAAACTAGCATAATTATCATAAATACATTGAAAATATCTTTGAGAGATATTAATCTCGAGGCACCTATCTAGCTATTCTAGATTTACTTTTTTTGAATTATTTAAGAAAAGGGGGAAATGAAAAAAAAATTCAACTGACAGTCTAATGGAAGTTAAATTTATGGATGAATGGTATTATGAAAGTTAAATGGAGGTCAAATTTAATGTAAAAAATAACATTGAACTTGCTACATTACAACCTTGGTTATAATTGTAGGAACATCTCTCAACATAATAAGTCTATAAATAATATAAAATGTAAGGTTTGTGAAAATTGCATCAATCAAAACCCTATTTTAGAAATTATGGCTAACATTAAGTGTATATTTAAAGTTTCCAATAACAATATTTTTTATTTTTTTCCATTGGCTCTTACATGTGTTAGGCATAGAAGAAGAAATATTTAAATAGATATGTTTTAATCCTTGAGGAAACGATATCTTAAATAAAAGATGTATACGTCGCTCACCAAAACTTCATTCATGTTAATGATATCAATAACAAAGGAAGAAAATAACAATGTGGCTATGAACAAGTTTAATTATTTATTCACAATGGAATAGCATTTAAATAGTGTACAATTTAATTATCATAGAATAAATTACAAGATGTACTTGAATAGGCATATCAAACTTCGAGATAGTAAGGCACATGTTTAAAGGATATTGTACATGAGTTGTTTTTGGATTATCAAGCAACATAGGAGTAACATGGGAAGGTCAAGACAAAATATAGTTTCCACAATAAATCAGCCATTATATTAGTATGTGAGTAACTTTCATTATGGTATTACCCCTATTGGCATAATGATAATGATATATTGGGGAAACCAAAAACTAATTTTTGGGATTATTATTTTTATTTAATGAGTATTTTTAGAGTCATAAGAGAAATTTCAATATTTGTTATAGAATCATATATTGATTCAATTAAATATGATTTTATTTTAGTGAAATCTAAATCTTGGTATGCTACAAATGATATAGAATGAAATACATATGCTAAGAAATTTTACAAATGTAATTATAAAAGTAAATGAGAGAGTTAGGAAATTTATCTTGATTTAGCTTCTCCCGAAGTGTGTCTGGACATGGTAGGACTGATGAAATAAAAACTTAGAATGTCATAACCAAACCTAGAAAAATATAGCAATGTCGGGAATTTCGGGAAGAGGTCCCTTGAACATGGTCGGGGCACTGGGCGCAAGAGACCTTCCTAGGGCACTTGTGAATGCTTGGAATCTTTGGAATTTAGTTTCATGGGGTCATGAGGTATTCACTAGTTGTCACCTATAGGTCACAAGCTAGATCGTTGTGGTACCTTTAAATTTACAACACAAACAATGACTTGTAAAATCCCAAACTACATCAAATCCTAAGAAAGAAAGTTATAAAATGGGAGGTTAGACTGTCTCAATCAACAAAGTGAACTTATGATTGAGCATTACACTACATTTCAGACCCCATGTAGTTTTATGTGCTTGTGTGTGGAATAGTGCTCCTAGTTTGCTCACACCAATGATGCTAATATAGCAAGCTAAAATCTAGATAAAATGCAAATGTGTAGATGAAATTCAACACTTCTCATTCCTATGTACTATATGCGCAGAGTAAATATCCCAAAAATGTAGTCCCTTTGGTAGTATGTATGTAGATAGGCCTTGACAAAATTGTCTACCATTATAATGGTATGCATGTTATGTTTATATATGAATCTCTTATTTGAATTTTGATACTAATGACACAACATGCCAACTAGTACCTCAGGATAGGAGTAAGAAAACTAAAATGTTCGAATATAAGTATAAAAATTGTGACCAAGAACAAAAGACAAGAGCACCTAGGTTGGATAGAGTGCTTATGCACTAGTTTCAAAGCCCTAGGTGCTAATGTTCAAAGACAACTGATGATAAATGTGAGGCGAGGATTTTGGAATCCTACTACCGAGAAAAAGTGTTAGGGAGATATGTATAGTTTTACCCTCTAACTTTAACTACATCCTGAAAAGGTCTAGCCACTGCAGATGGACAATGACCAAACTTTTGTTCATTTCTATCCAAAACAAATAAACCATATAAGAGAAATATAGGAAAGGAAATAATGTCTCTTTTTTCCCACTCTAAGGGTGTTACCGTAATATGTATGGCTTCATATTAGGTGATCGGAAGTGGTAGAAAATGTGAAGTAACTTCCATGTTAGCTCATCCGGGAAAGTGTTTATGTAACTCCCAAGTTAGGTCATATGGGAGGAGTAGTAAAATTCGTTGTGTTGTGTCGATTGATTGATGTGATTTGAGTATAAAATATTGTGTTAAGATTTGAATGTATACGATAGATTACTAAGGGAGATATTTTTTGTTTGTTGCCCCAGATTAGGTCATTAGGGGGAATCACTAGAAATTTTTGTGCAATATCACATATTGTATGCATTTTTCGATAATGACAAATTAGAAATGTGAAATGATCATGTAACGGTGTGAGTGGGATCATAAGGTGATCATGAATGTTTCCCCTTTCACCGAAAGAGGGAATGATAGTAATAATGAACATTGATCCAAAAGTACATGTGAAATGATATAAGATTGAGTAGAGTGAATAATAACATATATTGCAAGAGTGTATATGGATCGGGTGGAAAATATGTTAGATTGAGATATAACGATGCGAGAATGTGAATCATATGATATTAGGTAAAATTCTAAACCGGACGGTGCATATGAAGAAGAAAACAAACTAATGGAGCTTTAGATATGAGTTAAAATATGTTATCAGTATTAGTTAGAGGGATATGCATAGATAATAATTATAACCAACCTGGGTAATTGAGAGTTGTTATATATAGTAATAGGAAAAGATGAATAATTAATTCATTTTAAATTTGAATGAGTGTTATTTTGAGCTTTGATTGTGTAAATATGCCATAAATTAGAGCAACAACATTGATCCGATTTGAGATTGTGGTGGTGGCCATGACATTGCATACCATAGTTGAGGTGGTAAGCTTGATTTTCTTCAAAAATTGTGTAGGAATAAGCTCATTTTTGTGAATTTTGTGTTTTTGAATTTTTAAGCATTTCTAACCCGAGAAAGAGTTGTCAAAGGCACTAACATCCCTCAAAATGCCAATGCAAGATCTAAGCACTAGTGACCTTCTTGTAAGTACCCACTTCTTACTCCTCGATGTTGGTGATCCAAGAAGTTGTTTTTGTCCTAAAATGCAATGAATGTGAAAATTAATGTTGTTTCATGCTTTTTGTAGTTGGTATTGCATGTATATGAGATCTAATATAGTATTTTACTAGAATTTATAGTTGTATAGAGGATATCCATTTGAGACTAGGTATAAACTTGGTATGTTTTTGGATTGGGCTTATCGGACGCAGTGGAATGTATTAGATTATGTCGACCTACGACACATAGCTAGATTAGGGAGGTACCCTATAATATGCCAATGATTACTACTTTGTGTGTGAGGTGGTGAAAAGACACTTTCACATTTTGGTTGCCTACTAGGGAGATGACTATGACCTTGGCGGATGTGAATCACATATTGCGATTGCCATTGTGGGGAAATGGTTCAAGTGATGGTAATAGAGGATGCACATAAACATATGAGAGAAGCTAGGTAGTATTTCACGGGAACATGGATTCATACTAAGAACTCTTTTAGTCTAGATGTCAAATTCGAGATTGGTTGTTCCATGAATATGGAAGTTTATTGCGGGAGTGATTTCTTATTCGGTGGAGTGGAGGGTGGAAGTTTAGGAATCTTGTATAAGACGTATAATATATGTCGGTGTATATAGGAGGATGGTACGAGATATGCATAGGTGCGGTGTATACTATCACATTTATACATGGACTAATATAAGTTCATGTAGGTGAACCATGGTGGTGGGATAAGAGATACCCAATTATTACATATATGGGCCTATAAGAACATTGTGATACTAAGGCCGATTAGTGGATCATCGGCCAATTGGGATAGGTATGAGATATTAGCAGCCGAGGTGGATAGGTACATAGGATAGGTAGCTGGATACTACTAAGTGTAATTAGTAGTAGCGTCCGATAGAAGATAGCTTGGCTTTGCTTGAGTCTGACACCGCAAATAATGTAGAGTACGGTAATGAGTCAAAGTACAATAGGAATGTTGTAAAAGTAAATATTTGTCGTAAGTGGTCAGTAATGTTAAAATGTCAAAGTTTGGGTAATTAGAGAAGTAGGGTCTACATGATTAGGAATTAGAAATATTATATTAGTAATAAGGACAAGGAGTGAGGTCATAAATATTTTGTGTATTTTATGTAAAAAGTCTAAAAATGTGGAACCCATGTAAAATGATAAGGTTTATCTTATCTTAAGAGATAAGCTTACATGTACGAGATAAGAGTTAAGGTATGGAATATGATTCGTCGAGTGGATTTCTTATCCTATCTTAGAGATAAGATGGATAAGCACTGTAAGTTCTATAAATAGAGAGAGGCCACCCCCTCATTTAGCATAGAAAGAAGTAGTGAGAAATATTGTAGGAAGTGTGCGAAGGAAGCCATCGAGTTAAAGGTGTGTTGAAGAAGCCATCGAGAGGTGTAATTGTAAAGTTTCTCCCATAGTCTTGTTGAAGTACCTCATGGGTGAGATTGTAACAATTTCATGTTAATATTATAATTTACTTTGATATTTCAGATTTGTCATCATTAGTCTTATCATAGTCGATGGTATTCTTGTGTTATGTTGTTGTTTTGTTTCAGTTACATCCACCAAACTAAAGGTTGTGCATTAGTAAATAATCATAGCGAGGAGTTCGGTGAAGAATTATCATAGTGCGGATTGGTGATGACATTTTGGTTCCGTTGCGGGACCATTCCTCGTTAGTGGATTTTACGGAGAGATATTCCCACTTAGTCAAAAATCAATTGGAGGGTAACCTTGTTTTTCTTGTGCATAGTAGTTACCATGGTAAAGTCATTTTTACCGTGAATAGTAGTTACCATGACAAAGTCATTTTTTGGAATAGTATTTACCATGGTAAAGTCACTTTTTCTTGTGAATAGTATTTACCATGATAAAGTCACTTTTTACCGTGAATAGTATTTACGCATGATAACTTCACTTTTTAAGTGAATAGTGTTTACCACGGTAAAGTCGAGTTTTTACATGATAAGTCAAGTTTTACCATAGTTTACCGTGGTCATTTCTATTTTCTTGTAGAAAGGTGTAAAGTCACTTTCTAGTATAGTGATTCCAATTATTTGTGCACATAAGTCTTGTTGATTGTACTTGTGGGTTGGTATTTCACGGTGGTTACTTTTGAAAATGGGAAAGATTCTGTTTTTCAGCTCAATCTAATGAAGATGCTTCTTCTTTCATTGAAGTTTAAGCGATCTTGTATTTGTAATGGCCTCATAAGAAGGAACAATGGACTGAATTTTTCCTACCTTTTTGGATGGTTCGACACTTAGGTGGTTTGAAACACTAGGTGATAATGTGAAAAATTCATGGGATTTATTAGCGAAAGTTTTCTTGAAGAATTTGGTGAACAACAAAAATATGCAGATCTCATGATCGATATCACAAAGCTATCCCAAGGAGAGAAGGAGAAGATAAGGGATTATCATGCTCGTGTTCTAGAGCTAAGGAGGAAGCTCGATGCCCAGATCGGAAGGAAGGATTAGCGGATGGGTTGATGAATGGCGTGGATAATCTCCTATGTAAGCACTTCATTCTTGGGATGAAGCCAGAGATCAGACAACGAGTGAAGTATGACCGCCCAGCTACCATTGAACAAGCAAAGGAGATTGCAAGAAGGCAAGAAGAAAGCATGGAAGAGGAGCCCAAAGAAATTGTTGCTAAAGTAGAGCCTACACCAGCACCTTTGGTCAGAATCCTGACCACTCTCCGGTGAGCACAAATATTTCTCCTAGTACATCTCTGAGTATGAAGATCTGCTCAAAAAGATGGGTCGAGTTAACTATTAATCTTCTTGAGGAAAGGAATTTAGTTCTCGGGGAGGAGATAGAGGTCGAAAAGAAATATTTTGAAGTTGTTTGTTATGGTTGTTATAAAAGGGTCATTATAAGTATAATTGTCGAGATAGAGCTTCTACATACAGTAAAGAGATAATGATAAAGGAAAAGCACACTGTGAATTCTTTTGATGTAGTAGATAAGAGTAGAAATAATGAAGTAGATGTGTTTGTAACAAAAAAAGAAAGAAAGAAAAAGATAATCAAGATGGAAATGATCTAAGAAGATGAAAGGAGAAACTAGTAAGAAACATAGGAGAAGAAAGTTGGGTGTGCGGGATTTTACGATTTCACGGGGGCAAGGACCATACTCCATCTTGGAAGATCTATCCAAAGGGCAAATATTACATATGGTCAACTCTTGGCTATGTCTTCGAGAGAAGAGGCGGGAGTTGCGAGTGGACTCAATGCTCGAAGAAGGAAGGAGGTTGAGGTCCACTGTTTTGGAGGCGAGGCGGATCCCTATGCTCCACAAGTGAGGTATTATGTAATGGTATTTCAATTCATGATGTCTTAGTTGATGGAAGTGCTGCGATTAATGTAATGGCCAGAGTCTGTAATGAATATGTTGGGTTTAAAAATTGATCGCCCTTGACACTTATGTTAAGGTCATTAAATAAAGGAAAAACTAAACCGGAAGGTGTAGTTTCAAATGTGGCAATATCATTATGGGTGTTGTATGTGTGGTAGACTTTAGGTGATGAAAAATGAGTGCTTATTGCGTACCCAATCTTTCTTTGGGAAGACCATGGCTAAGGAGAGTTCATGCGAGAAACTCTTTGGATGAATGAAGGTTTCATGACACTTGGACGTGGTAGAGAGAGGGTGAAGATAAAGCGTGATCCCTCGACATCATAAAGTAGAACTGTGGATTCAAGTGATGGCGATGATTGGACATCCTCGATTACTCTAGTACCGGTGAAGTGGACACGAAGATGAAGAAAGTGAGGTTGATGTTTGAGTCATGGATATCCTTCCGAGTCACACTGACTCATGACCCCATAAAATTATACGAAGAAGAAGTTGATGATCGTCTCCAACAAATAAAGATTGGTGATCTTTGTGATGGAGAGTGAGAAGGAATCCTACCTCCGGCTCTTTCGAAGGTACATACACCTATTCACTTTTGATTACAAGGAACTCCGTCAAGTAAGTTGGGTAGAACATTGTATTGGTGGTAGATGGTCTTAAGCCCATAAAGCAAATGCCATATAGAATGAATCCTAATTTTTCCAAGGCTGTAAAAGAAGAAATAGATAAGTTGCTTGATGCGGATTCATATTTCTTTGTGGAGAATTGAGAATGGGTTTCTCCCATTGTGATCTCAATAAAAAAGAATGGGAAGCTACGCATTTGTGTTGATTACGGGAAGCTCAATAAGGCAACAAAGAAGGATCATTACCCTCTTCCATTTTGGATCAGATCTTGGGCCGAAGTAGGCTGGCGGGAGTCTTTATAGTTTCTTTGATGGATATAGCGGCTCTGACCAAGTTCGTATAGCGAGAAAGATCGGTGAAGACCACGTTCACCACTCCTTGGGAGCGTTTGCTTATAGAGTTATGCCTTTTGGGTTGTGTAATGCTCGGCAACATTCCAGCGTTTGATGAATAGGGTGTTGAACCCTACATTGGGACCTTCATCGAGTATTTACTGGATGATTTTTGCATCTATGGGAGCAAGTTGGACCACACTGCACCAAATGGAGACAACATTTCAAAGGTTAGATGAAGCACAAGCCTCACTAAACCCTCAAAGTGTGTCTTTGGATGTTACTAAAAGGCGTTTTGTTAGGGCATGTTGTATCGAGAGATGGTATTAGTGCTTGATCGATAAAGTTTCAAAAATCAAAGATTTACCATTTCTATGAATAGAAGTAAGTTGAGATCATTTTTAGGCCATGTGGGTTCTTATAGAAGGTTCATCAAGAATTTCTCAAAGATTGCCTGACCACTAACTTGATTCTTGAAGAAGGATGTTACTTATGAACCGGGAAATAAGGCGCATGAAGCTTTTGGACAATTGAAGGAAGCCACTGGTGTCTTCACTATTTTGAAGAATCAGTTGGAGCAAGCCATTCATTGTGTGCTTGATGCCTCGGATGCGAGCACTAGGAAGTACTTTGAGCCAAAAGGATGAAAATGGGAATGAACATCAATTTACTTTGGGAGCAGACAAATGAGCGGTCTTTGAGGTAAATTATCTTATTGAAAAGAGGCTCTGGCTATCATTTTCTTTGTAAAGAAGTTTAGAAATTACTTGCTTTAGGGCAAAAATTTCTAGTTATGTGAGATCATCGAGGCTCTAAAATATATTGTAAATAAGCCTAACCCATCGGGGAGGATAGCGAGATGGATAATTTTGCTACAAGAATTTGAATTTGATATTATAGATAGGCGGGGAAAGAAGCATGTCAATGCGGATGCACTCTCTCGAGCCTATGATGGTTTAGGATCATCTTGTGATGATGATGATTTCCCGATGCGGCATTGTTATCCCTTGACACAATCCCTAGTGAATACATAGATATTTGGAATTATTTGAATGAATTCAAGTTTCTGATGGTGCCAATCAAAGACTAAGAGAAAGATTACTCAAGCCCGATCGTCCATATTCTATTGCATGGAGTATTATTTGAATAGGACACGATGGGCAGTCTGAAGGCGATTGGGCGTGATCAAGGAAGGAAGGCTGCTAGAAGAATTCCACATGATGGTACATGTGGAGGGCACTTCTCTGGACAACTTACGGCAAGAAGGATCTTGGATGCGAGGTTATCACTTTGGCCCACTCTTTTTAAAGATTGTTATAATTATTGTAAGACATGTGATATTTGTCAAACACATGGTACCGTAAGACTTCATCAGCTCCATTATGTCCTATTCTTCCACTTGGTCCCTTTGAAAAGTGGGGAATAGACATTGTAGGTCCACTTCCAACTACCTCACGCCAAAATAAGTATATTGTAGTTGCCACAGATTATTTAACCAAATGGGTTGAAGCTAGGCCATTGAAACTTGACTTCCATGGATGAAGTGGCAAGGTTCATATATGAGAGCATTGTCACAGATTTGGTTGTCCATTAGAAATTATATGAGATCAAGGAAGCCACTTCATTAATGAGGTGGTAGAAGCCCTAGTCAATAAGTTTTCTATTAAGCATAGGAAGGCAACAACATACAAGCCAAGCACAAATGGGACGGGTGGAGCAGCGAACAAATTTTGTGTTGTGTCAAATTCTAGCAAAGATGCGGCCTTGCGAGGTACATAAATGGGATAAGAGGATTCATGCGGCATTGTGGGCATATAGGGCAACATCAAAGTCAGCAACAGGATACTCCCATTTCGGTTGGCCTATGGCATTGATCGATTCTTCTATTGAGTTTGATATTCCCCTTTGTGAGAGTTATGAAAAATGAAAGGATGGATGAAAGTGATTGAGTAAAGAAAGGTTGGTACATCTTCATTTTTAGAGGAAATGAGGGAAATAGCAAAGGATACAAGCCATAAGAAGAAAATGAAGCGAGAAGGAATACTTTGATCAAAAGATCCTTTGGTCTCCATTTCATGTGAATGACTTGGTTCTAGTATATGATTCGAGATACAAAAAAAAGAAAGACAGAGGAAATTTCTTCCAAAATGGATGGGGCCCTACAAAATAGCAGCATTTTTGTGCATGAAAATGGTACGTCTGCATTTGGAGGAATTGGATGGCACTCCCATTACGAAATGGGTCAACCACGACAAGTTGAAGATTTTCCAAGCACGAGAAGAGTCTACTCAGGGACGGAGTAGAAGCTAGGAAGGAAGATGTCGACACTAAAATTTTCCTCCATAATTTCTATTTCATTAATGTATGTATTAGGAATAGGATGTTGTTAAGTATAATTAGTAGTAGCGTCGATAGAAGATAACGGGTATTTGCATTCGATCTGTATGCTGCAAATAATGTAGATACGGTATAGTCAAAGTACAATAGGAATGTTGTAAAAAGTAAATATTTGTCGTAAGTGGTCGGTAATGTTAAAATGTCAAAGTTTGGGTAATTAGAGAAGTAGGGTCTACATGATTAGGAATTAGAAATATTATATTAGTAATAAGGACAAGGAGTGAGGTCATAAATATTTTGTGTATTTTATTTGTAAAAAGTCTAAAAATGTGGAACCCATGTAAAATGATAAGGTTTATCTTATCTTAAGAGATAAGCTTACATGTACAGATAAGAGTTAAGGTATGGAATATGATTCGTCGAGTGGATTTCTTATCCTATCTTAGAGATAAGATGGATAAGCCTGTAAGTTCTATAAATAGAGAGGCCACCCCCCTCATTTAGCATAGAAAGAAGTAGTGAGAAATATTGTAGGAAGTGTGCGAAGGAAGCCATCAGTTAAAGGTGTGTTGAAGAAGCCATCGAGAGGTGTAATTGTAAAGTTTCTCCCATAGTCTTGTTGAAGTACCTCATGGGTGAGATTGTAACAATTTCATGTTAATATTATAATTTACTTTGATATTTCAGATTTGTCATCATTAGTCTTATCATAGTCGATGGTATTTTTGTGTTATGTTGTTGTTTTGTTTCAGTTACATCCACCAAACTAAAGGTTGTGCATTAGTAAATAATCATCTAGTGTGCTCTAGTCTAGGTGAGTCGGATGTGGTGATAGAGTTAAGATAGGTTGATGATGCGAGGTGTCTTGAGACATATAGTGATGGCGGGAAGCACACCGATGGGTTTTATTTTTTTCCATTGATTTTGTATGTAGCAGAGCACCATCATTAGGAGTAGGAGAGAGGAAGGCACCTATCCCTGGTGGTTATGATGTAGCAACAACGACAATAGAGCGTGAGTATATTTGTATTGGTAGTTGTGGATTATCACTTTTTGTTTTTTTGTATTATGCATAGGAACTAATGTGATGTTTTGGATGGTTTTAGGGGATTCTATTTGATTTTTGATTGTTGATACTTCAATCCATAATTTTACATGAAATTTTATTATGGATGTGCTCATTGGAGGTAGAATTCTAGAGTGAGAAAATGTTGTTATGGGTGAGCATGCTCATTTGTTCAATCTAGTGGTGATAGACGTAACTATTTCTACTCTGTTGTTAAGTAAGTGAGACGAGGTAAGAGTGGAGAAGCAACATGCTAGGGAGGATACGTGTGGAAGATCCCTAGTGCCGGATGCATTCACAAAATTTTTGGAGCTACAAGGTTGTTTCACGAAGCATTTGTTTTAGTTAGCATTATTACGTAGGTTGATCTTTGAGATATAGGAGTTGCGACCAAGAAAATAGTTTAAGTGGAGAATCATCTAGTTCTATAGCTCAGACGGTTGTATATATCGATAGTGATGAAGATATATGATATTTATTTATGTAGTGATGTATGGGGATTTCCCATCAGAGATTGAATTTTGTAACTATAGACACCTATAATTTGGTCTACATAATCTTATTACTAAGATTGTACTAACTATCCTAGTTACCTGTGAATTGGCTACACTACGCTAGCTAATTGTCTTATCTAACCTTCTCTAGCCCCTAAACCATGCTAATCCCTCTCTAAATGGATTCTATAAGCTTGTTTCCCTTAATTAACCTTGCTTTAGGTTAATTAACCCTCCTATTGACTTTCTAGAAGGATTTGACTTTCTAAACAAATATCTTACCTTTCCAAAAAGCCACTTAGATTTCCAAAGTCATGTTCACACCCCCAAATGTGTTTTATTGAAAATCACCTTTTTGGAACCTTTTTAGTCCCACATGCATCCAAAACATCCTTTTCTCAAAATCCAAAAACTATAAATAGAGGCATACCCCTCCCACCTTTTTTCTAAGAACTCTCTCTCCCTCTTATTTCTGATTTATGCCATTTTAGGTTGTTTAGAGTTTCCTTCATAGTTTATTTGAGCTATTTGTTTATCATTTTCTTTTTCCATTTCAAAGCTTTGGGTAAATGGGAGAAGCCATTAATGGTGAGCTTCCACTCTCAATCCTTTTTAAAGATCAACAATCAAAACTGATTGCTAGAGCTTTAATAGGTTCATTTGTTTATAGCTTTCATGGAGTAGAGAACTAATATAGACATGTTAGAGATTGATTATTTGTTTCAAGCTTCATATATGCATGCAAATAGGTAGCTCTTGTTTATCTCCAATCGATGGTCCATTGATTTGTTTTCTTAAAGCTTTTGGGGTTTCTTAAGTGTTCTTACCCCATTTCATAGCTTTTACAACTTTTCCTTGTTCACATTTGGCATGCCCGGTGGGACTTATTCCATAATCCATTAATGGAGGTATTTTGAGCTTTTCATGTCCATATTTAACAAATTTCATGCTTTTTTAGGCTTAAAATTATTTTTTTGACAGATTTATAACTTTAGGTGGGCTAAATATCCCTTTTTAATGAATGTTTAATGGATTAAATTTGAAAATAGGTTTTAATGGTTAAAAACAAACGTGTTTTCTCTTTTGAAATTTTCATTTATTTAGATTTCTTTGGTTTTACGAGGGTATGCGTAGGCATTCTAAACAAAGCGTATCTATTGACATGGGCACATATATGTCATTCGGCCGAGTACACATCTACATGCTTTATGATTGACAATCCATTTTACAAAGGGTTGTGTACGCATCCTTATCCAAGTGTACCCATTGACTGGAACATGTATCAACCTCTTGGGACATATAGGTGTTAGTCCAATGCTATGTTAAAATCTCACATTTTACTTTGTAAGTGTACCTTTTTTTGGGATGCGTATCACTAAAACCCACATGTACCTTTCATTCTACCTATGTAGGCATAAAGCCACACAGTCTACTTGCATACCCACGTGTATCCACCATTTAGGGTGTGTATCCATCAGTATGGGTGCATGTCCTTCATTTGGGTGCATAGGTGTCATCAAATAATTAAAATTTTGTTGTAAGTTGTGAAAGTCAATTTTCTTGTTTTTCTAACAACTTGCAGGTTTCTAACAGTGGTTTGAAAGGTCTTTTGATATTATTTAGCATAACTTAGTTAAGTGTTTGCATTTTTAGTTTGAATGGGTCTCTTGGAATGCATATTCTCTTTCTTACACCTTCTAGGTGATCTTAGGAACCAAAAATGTTTCAAAACCTCCTCTTTGCTTTCAAAAACACTTCAATTTAAGTTTATAAGGGATTAAATTTCAAATTTGGCTAAAAGGAACTCTTTTTCGTAATTACTTAAGTGTTTTTCATTGTGTACACATTTTGAGTAGGATGGCGTGTTGTGTATGCTCTTTCCTTATGTCTTAGGATGATCTGGGAAATCAAAAGCAATATCTTATCCTCTTTATATGATGTTATTGGAAAATTACTAATTTTGGTGTAGGACCACAATTACTTGTCAAAGAAATGTGATTCAGAACACTAAAACTACTAATACACGTGTTATAACGGGTTTGCTAAATGGTATGCTACAAAAAACCACACTAAGCTTAAAAAGATTAAAAAACACACCATATTCATCACATTGTATATGCAGGTTTAGAAAAGGGTACATCCCTATCCACTTAACTAGAACGTAACCCCTTTGGCATAACACCTTAAGCTACAACAATGGGGGTGGTTCTAGGAACCCTAAAGTAGTCCACCACTAAGTAACCTCATGGACGAAACAGGAAGTGCTCCGCACACCCACTTGACTAGATTTTTACATTGTGAGTTAGATTCAAATTTGTCTATATCACAACCCCAGTGACAATACAATTGAATGCACTAGTTTCTCATTGTATTAGAAGGGGGTAAAGTAAAGCCGAGATAAACCAAGATTAGTCATTACGACTTTCTTGGAAAATTGAGCTCGCATTAGACAAACTTGTGACACCTAGTTGAGTGAACTACCTAGGAAAGCCATATCTTCTTGGAGCCCACTTTGCTAGTCCAAACCATCGTGTCTTGTCAAAATCTCACAAAGTGATGACTTACTTGAACTCTAAACCTTGTTTTTGAACAAGGAAAAGATTCCACTTAAGTTGAAACTAAGTGTCACTCATCACGAGATTTACGATATATTACTTAGCTTAGTTTCTTTCTCACCTTAGGACAAGGTGAAACTCTACCCAAGTAATGCTTAGTTCATTTCCACCCCATTTGGTCTATTCCTTTGCATTCTTGTTGCCCATTTGGGAAAAGGGAAGGCATGTTTCATGAGTGTTATCAATAGATTGTGTTCACCACTTTTATGTCCATTTATGCTCATCCATGTTTGCAGATGAGTTGTTAAATGTCTAAAGTGTGTGGGTACATTTTTATATCTTGATAGCCACTTGATCTTGATTTCAAGATCATCATCATAGTTAGGATTGATTCATCATTTGATCTCCCTTTGATGTGTTACCTTGTTTATATTATATCAACATAATTAAGATACTTACATCATGTTTCTTATAAATACGATCTAAGTGTACAAATTGTTGTGTCACGCTGCCCAAAATTTAGCACATCCTTAGTATACTTTGACTTATTTTTACTTCAAACATTGTTCAAAATATTGAAGAGTTTCCTTTACTTTGTTTGCATCATTTCAATACAACTTTGGCACTAACATATCGCTTCTTTGCAAAGCTTGATTCATGTGTCCAATTAGTGTGGTTATGTAGCTTACATTTGTAATCCTCACCATTTGATGTTTATGCCTTGTTGGTTGCTAAACTCATTGTGGTATCATTTGATTGAGAGTCACATCCACCCCTTGCTAATACTTACGCCTTGTTCATTTTGAACTTGACTTAAGCATTAACATTGTGTTGATCATCTTTCCATCAAATTATCATTGAGACATGCATTTGCACAAGGAGGGTTTCCTTATTGATCGGTTTTGTGTTTTGCAGTTGCATGATTGTTTCCTTGTGATCATTCATCTTGTATACTTGTTTGTGTAGGGATAATACTTTTATATTCTTTGATCCTTTATACTCATAACTTGTAGTCCAAACCTTGATTAGATCATTGAAATTGTGTCATCATGCAATGTATATTCTCCTTAGGTTCCCTTTGGAAAATCATGCAAACATCTATGTACTTATGAAATGTCTAGTTGGTTTCCGTTATGCTACCCGAATCAACATGGAGCCTTCTTCACTTTGAAGAATTTTGATCACACTATCTAGGTCTAGGCATTCACATCTACACCAACGCTAATAATGACAATGATTATCACATGGTTCCTCACACTTACAAAAATACTATGTTTACGTATTCTCATCAAAATATGCCCATTATGACTAAACCTCATTTGGTTCTTCACACTAGAGGGCACATTCGGGTACCCCATTCCCCACCTTCATCTCATAGTTGGTGGTATGGTTTATACACTTCTGATCCAAATTATTATTCGGGTTACCCCCATTCTTCTTCTAATTGATCCAAATTAATCTTTTGATGCCTCTTAGTCCTCCTCGAGATTTAGATCCAGACTATTATTCAAAAGTGACTCCTATTTCATGGTTCTCCATTCCTTCGTAGGACCTCCTTTATCCATCACCGCAACGACCTCTTCCTCTGTTGAATATCCATACAACTCAAATTCCTTCTATTTGATCTTCTAAGTTGACTCTCATGTCACACTATATGTCAACTCCCATGTCACACTCATTCAAGTTGAATCCTACGTTGTAATCTATGGACTTTAGACTCAATCCTCTTTGGTTTACCATCACCATATCATCATATAGGTAAATTGTTTCATCTTCTTTGTATCTCGAGTCATTTTCTTCTATCAATCATAATCCAATCCCCCTTTGGCCATTGAATCCTTTCAACCATGTTTTACCATATCCTTATAATCTTCTAAAGATCAATGTCTATGACCACATCGAACCATTAGAAAAAAACCATGTGCTAAGATATCTTTTCAAAGCACTATCAAAACTCCTCATGGGAGTGATAAGATTAAGCCTTCCCCTCGTCTACAACATTGAACATACTCATCTTCTCATGTTAATCAATCTTCCCTGCTTATCGGACCCATTTATTTTAGTCAACCTCCTATGGATGAAGAACAAAAAACCTCTACTCATCAATTTCTCTCGGGATGGCGGAATACATTGACTACATGAAGATAATCCTATAGAGGATTACAAAAAATGATTCTTTCTAGAACTAAATCCGCTCGCATATGGGGAGGAAGAAGTTGATTCCTTTTATCATAACATAGAGGAAAATCCTAAGGTCATGCTGACTTAATTCTTCTTTTATTATTCCATCTTCACCTTTCTCTAAGCATAATGAGATGTAGGGGTCTACCATTGATCCATGGCCCTTCTTCTTGTTACCCAATTCTTCTTTATCTATCACAATTACTCATTCAAAATCTCACCTTCGGTCTACTCCTAGTAGCACATCCTCATATTATCTTGGGCCACATCTTAGTAGCCCTATGTTTTGTATTAGTGAATCTGATTCATGTAGCCCTATACCCTCATTCTTGGGACATTTCCTAGTATCCCATCATCTTTTGATATCCTTGGGCCACTATCCCAGTAGCTCTCCTTCCTCTACTTGTGGGTCACCCCTAGTAGTCCCTCACCATATTTTTTTATTCTGGGACCATTTTCTAGTAGCTCTCCATTATTTCTATTTGTGAGTCACCTTGGGGTAGCTCATTACCTTCTATTCTTGGGTCGTGTCCTAGTATCCCTTCATCCTCTTCAATTTATGGGACACCTCCGAGTATCCCATCATTTTATATTCTTGGGGGGCCATATCCTAGTATCCCTAGCCCTTCATCATCTTCTATCGGTGGCTCACCTCCTAGAGCCCATCTTCTTCAATTCTTGGACCATATATTTTTCACCTATCACTTTCTTCTTCTATCAATTACCTGTAAATCCCACTATCATTTTCTCATTCCTATCATCAATCATAAACATCCACTTTCTTCTCCAACTTCTCAAGACCATACGGGTCACATATTAGCTTATATAAAACCTAAATGGATTCTTCATCAAGCTTAGGTCATACATCCCATGAGCTCCAAATATCCCAACAACTTGGAAAATATCAAATCTATAAATCAAACAAGATTCAAGAACGCACACCAATATAACCATCAAGTATGTTGCAAAGTGAACAAACCTATGGATAGGGAACTCAATCTCCCTCTTACAAAATCCATGTTTCAGATAAGTTGGATTCATTTGTTGAGTATGATATCACCTCGATCATTGAGATTGTGGATAACATAACTCTTGATAAGAAAACACACCTAATATACCTTATCAAAGAAGTTGCAAACATTTTTGTTGGATCCTATCACATGGAGTGACTTTGTTAGTCACAATCTTCTAAAAATTATCAAAAATCTAAAAATCAAAACAATTGAAAAATACAACAAAAATGAGAAAACATAAAAAAATAAAACATACAAAGATCACACATTGCAATAAAGTATTGCATATGCATGGATGTTCTTTCGTCCCTTCCTTGTTACCTTCTACAAATATTCCTAACATTTTCATCCCTTGAGTGATATTTTAGTTAGCCAATTCACATGCATTTTGTGACATATTTCTCTATGTATTTATTTGACCTTGGTATTTCACCACCTTGGTAAATTAAAGAATGACAAAACTCTTAGAGATCTTATAACATTCAACATCTAATAATTTTTTTGAAGAACTTCATGGATGTATTTGTTGACACTAGCCAATTTCTTCATCATAATCACTTCCATATCCTTCCATCAAGCCATTAGAAATTCTTAACCCCTTGTCAAAACAAGAGAGCTGAAATAAGTTTTTAGAAAGAAAAAGAAACAAAATCGATTTAAAAAAAAAAAGCTACAAAGTAAAATCAAATTGATATATAACCCTCTCTTGGGGTATTTCCAATAATCTCTATCGGTGCTATGGATACCATCGGGGGTTGGTAGTGGAGAAATTTATGGCTATCCTTCCACTTTCCATTCACATATAAACTTTAAAAATAAATCATTCCCACACATTGGCTAGTTTGTCCTTGTTTATTACCTATGAAATATTCCCTTCAAGAGGTAATTAATTTCAACGTGCTCACACTATAACTCTATGATAAAACATGATTAGTATGTTACCAAGTGTCTTTTTTTGGACCTTATTTAGACTCTTGCTTTAGTCCATATATTATCTCATGATTTTTGCCTTGGTTAATCAAATTTTTATCATGAGTATCCTAGCTACATTTTTAATATCCATATTATTCCTCTACTTTGTTTAGAACATCCGTATGTATAATATATCCTTTTTACATTGTTTAAGTGAAATTGTGCCTTTTTCCAAAAACAATCTTCTACTTCGTTTCTATCATGTGTTTCTTGGCCAACATGCTACTGGAGGCATCCTTACTCCTTCCTTGCACATCATTGGTTTACATTCATTATCATGATTGAACCTACCCATATTGGCCTTGATCCAACCTTTGTGCGTGAAGAATTTTCCTTTGAATACTCCCACCTAACACAGGGAATTTTCACATCTTCACTTTCTTTGCATGCGTGTGGCGGTATTCCCTATGTACATCCCATCTATCACTGGGGGCATCCACTCTTCTTTTTCTTCCTATACATAGCTTGAGAAAATTTTGAAAATAAAAATACATTCAAATCTCATGGAAAAATCAAAACATTCAAATATGTTTAATAAAACTTCTAAAAATAAAAAACCATCCTACAAAATTTTGTTCTATGGTTCTCATTTTTCATGTGCATTACTTGTGGATCATCTGTATCTACCTCCATTAACAAACTATAGTTTGTATGCTTCTTCTATACTTTGGGGCACAACAAGTTGCCAGATCTTGTTTCATAGTGCACAATGCTTTATGATAAGACCCAAGTGTCCTCCGTTATTCCCCTTGTATCTATCCTTGGGGCACCATCACTAACCCTTATTGTTAATTTGAATAGGTTAGAATTGAAGATTGATAAAAAAACATTACATTATGTTTATCTGTTAGGTTAGCTTGTTTACTTTCTTGTATTGCATTACATTATGTATGTTGCATGGAGTTAGGCATATTTTTATTTCTCGTATTGCATTGTATTTTTTATGTTGCATGTATTTGGTGTTTTTACTAATGGAAATTTTTTTCATATATGGATTTTCATGTCATACTACACTTTTGTTCATTATTTTTAGTAAGGATCGATGATTAAGATAGCTAGAAATATGATGAAAAATAAATTTGTTTAAAAGGCACTAGATGGATATTAGCTCATACCCCCTTCCTCATACTCATTTTCTTTTATATCCATTTTCATTTCTTCTTCTTCACACTATTATTTCTTATGTTCTATTTATATCATCTTTTTATCATCAATCAAGTTATTCCATCACACCATCCATAATTGAGGGGAATCCTTCATTCTACTCATTTTTATTTTCTCTGTTTCAAATTATTTACTTTTTTATGCTTATCTACTTCCTTTGCAGTGACGTTACTTATGCCACCATAAGGAGGTGAAAATATAGACACCTAAAGTCAATTCACACCTATCGTCTCCTCCGATTCGATTGATTAACAACACTTCATTAATTAGATACTCTTCGCTCCATTCTGGATGATTGATTGCGACACCTTATTGGTCATATTCTTCCTATATTAAACCCATTTGGTTAATAAACCCCCTTTTATTATCTAAAAATATTCATATTTCCCTCTTGATCACTTTTATAGGCTTTCTAGGCTATATATCACCACAAATAATTAACTTGAGACCCCTCCCAACTCTTAATGAGTCTCCAATCACTTGCTAATCAAGTTTATCTAGCCTAAACCTAGCTTAACTATCCTAAATAATGTTTATCCTAATATAATCTAAAAGTACTTTTGGAATTTTTTCCCACATGCTTTATAATTCCAAACTCTTCCAAACCAAAACTATTAATACAAGCCTAAGGCTTTCCTTTATAAATACAAGGGTATGCGTAGGCATCCTAAACCATCATGTATCCATTATCCTTGGCATGTATCCATCATTATTAGTGTGTGTATGTCATTCTACACATGTACATGTCATTCTAGGTGATATCCTCTTATTGCTACTCCCTGGTGATATTCCCTAATACATGTGATGTTGATGACATTATGTACATTCCACATCCTTCTCCTCTTGGGATTAACCCCAATGCTATATATTTACACAATAACTTTTCTATGGAACCCATGATACTCCTCCCATTATGTATCACTCTTTATGGACTTCTATTTATTGTATGCTTAGTGCTTCAAATGTTACATCTCTTGTTGTACCTTCTTTATCACAAGTTAGAACATCATATTATTATTTTACTATGATTTCTAATTCTCTCAATTTCCAAGATCCTATGTATGATTTATTTACTATGGGAAAACTTATTTGGTTATATTCATTAGGAAATCCATTCCCCTCTTTCTAAATTTGTTTTATGATCATAGGGGAAAGTCCATACTACTCTATTGCTTCCAATATTCTAAAATTGCACCTATTGCTCTTGATATGTCTTAGGTCTCTCCCTCCATCACTTACCATTTCTATTGATGAGCCTCTAGCATTAATTAAATCACATCACTTGAATCACATATTGATCCTTATGTTTGTGCTTACTTCTTCCATTTTTTCCAACAAGCCCCACCTCACAACTATGCCATGTTTCCCTAATAGAAAAATTATTATTTCTTACACAATTCCTATTATTTTGGTTGGTATATTTGAATCTATAGGGTTCTCCTCTCACTATGTTGAAATTATTTTCTGGTAGCTATTGTGTTTCTCAAAGTTATACCTATCCATGTTTTTCTACATTCATGACACAATCCTAATCCACAAGTTATGATACATGCCCTATCACATGACACTAGGTCCTTCGCTCATATTCACTTGTGTTTATCTCTTTACATAAATAGATCATGAGCCCTTACCTCCTACCGTAATTACATAGATCATTCTTTTGTAATTCACATATGGGGGAATCCATCTTCCCCCACACTACTTGATGACAAAATATTGTTCATGTTTCATACTTAACTATCGAGGGAATTCTTACATAGATCTCACTTTGCACAAAATACACTAGGGGCATACTTATTTTTTCCTTTTCATTGTTCTCTTTCACATATTTTCATTTAAAAATCCAAACACATCTTTACTTAGATCTCTGATTGGATATACTCTTTCTTCCTTATACTACTATATGTTACACCTTTTCTTATCATGTTACCATGTCTCAAAGTATTCTTTATCATTCTTCATACACACATGTGCATTCACATGGTCTCTTGGGGTGAATGTAGGAAACTTACAAGTTGTTCCATGATGCATGATGGTTGGTCCTACCCATTACCAATCATATTGAGAATCTTGGGAAGTCTTACCTTTTCTCACCTACTATCGGGTGTTATTATTACAATATTACACATTTTCATTCTTATATTTAGATAGTACCTTTTTCATACTATTTATCTTTCGAAAATGCTAACAAGTGATTCATGTGGAGCATTTAACTTACGGGAATCCTTCCAATCATGCTTATTTAATTTTCTCATGCCTTTTTTGTCATTATTTACATGTTATGCTATGTATTTACTTGTTACCTTATTTTCAAAATACTTGACATCTTTTATTTTCTTGTGAAATCCTAAGTGGTGTTACATGTATGCAATCAACTACTTGTCGTGTCTATGTTTACTATTTTCCTATATGCTCTTTCCTAGTTGTTATTTACTGCATTTCTTGTTAGGAAATAAGGGATAAAATATGTGGAAACTAATAGGTAGAAAATATGAAATAAAAGTGTAAAAAGTAAAAGAACAAAACATAGAGACAATATTTAACGTGGTTCACCCAATTTGGGCTACATCCACCAATAATCTCTTTCTCATATTTTATTATAAGCCACCACTTTCTCTTAATACCATACCCGATATATTTGGAGTTGTGCTCAGCAAAATATCTTGAATTCACACTGGAATCACACATCTACTACGTTCTATGTCGCCTACCATATAAAAACACACAAATAAGCAACTACTTAAGAAATTATACAATCATGGGTATCAAAACCATATGCTAAAATGGTCTCACAAACCTATTGTTCAAAAATATTACCCATATGAGAAGAGAGCATTTCACGAGATATTATACATGTTTTTTGAGGTTAAAAATATTTTTGGGGCTACCATCCCAAACCCCTATTAGCGGGGGTTTCCACCCTTATACCCCTGCTCGAGGCACAGCTCGACCTCGAAACTTGGCAAGAAAATTGTGTGTAATGTACATTAATTTTAGTGTATAGTCTTCAACAATTCCACACATGAAAAAAGGTCCACAACATAACATTGCTTTTTTATCAACAACACTTGAATGTTATCATTTTCCCATTATTTTTCTTATACCATACTAACTACCATCCATAATCCCTATTCCCTTTTAGGATTCATATATATAATATGCACATCGGTTTCATTTTTACTCATGTAGAATCCATTCACTATTGTTCATCTCGCCCATCCCAAAAAGAGGAAAAACATGGGTGGACCTTGTCGATATCCCAATAGTTAGATAAAGTTGTTATAACATCTAAGAAAATAGGAACATAATATTTATCAATTATAAAACAAGTTTATAAATACACTTGCCACAAACTTAATCTAGACGGAAGCCTTTGAGTGAAGATAATAATAGTTGGTGCTAGTGTCCCACATGGGTGCTCTTGTCTTGGGAAAAAATAGTTACAAAAATTTTTCAATAGTTGTATAGTTTTAGTATTCTCCAATTTTGAGTACTTGCACATCCAATTTTAGATTTCAATTTGTTACTAACATGAACTACCTACTTAAGAACCAAATTAGGAACTAAAGATGGAAACAAATAAGGGAATGACACCTAGGGCATATGTAGGATAATGATATTCCTAGAAAAATGTGACTTTGGAAGCAAGTTACAAATTTGGCTTTTGATCATCTTTAGTTTCACTTATTCGTGGGGAAACATTAGTGGTTTGAGGGAAAAATATAATGCTCTCCCAATACACTTTCCCTTAGTGGTGACATGAAACCGAAATCTAAATTTTAGCACCAAGATGGTTAAATCCCTAGTTTTAAGACATGATGCTCAAGTCCTTTAGTCTTATTCCAACTATCTCTTAAGCATTGAGTCTACACACATGAAAAAATTTATGCCCCTTTCTCTTTTAACACGCCGGATGTGCTCTAACCCCTTTGTTTAGATTTCTTAATACGTATTTATATTTTTATATATTTTCCAAGTTAAATTTCAATTTCATTTACCTAGAGCATGGACTATACTTTTTTTTTTCAAGTCATATCATATCCGAATGAAGGAAAGGAACACAAACAACCATGAAGCAAACCTAAAACATGCTCTCAAAAATATGAAATTTGAAAGATCACACACACACACACACACACACACATCATTATCACTCCATACATGTAAAGGCCACCTCTAGGATCCTTATCCTTCCCTCACCTTATAATTCCATGTTACACATTTTTCATGTTTCCATTTGACAAGCTATAAGACTCATTCGACATGGTACTAGGAACACTCTTCTCTTGACTCCCTAATGTATGCTTTTATTTTCTAGTTTATACTATGAAATTATTATTCACTAGCATAAAGTGGGGAAAAACAATGTAGTCACTAAATCAGACACTTAGTCTATACATATAGCCTTTAAATATGTCATTTATATGCATGATTCTAAGAAATATAATTAATCGTCAATACCCATTTACTTTTCTTTGGCATTGTTTTTATCCTTTTCATCTTTATTACTTGTTGTTATGGATTGACAAATTATAGTTTTACATTCGTCCAACATCATACTCATCTCTAATTTCACTATGTGACCTTTTGAAAACCCTATACAATACGCCCATTAGGGAACAAATTGCATGGGAACTTATATTCTCTTTATCATTTTTTCTTATCTTTAGGATGTTATTTCTTTATGCTCTTTGTTTATCACCCTTAGTCAACCTTTCACTTGTTAATGATGAAACTTAGGAAAATGAATCATATATATAGGCCTTATTTAACCTCAATAAGGGGAAATCATTCTAGAGTTACATACATATGTAAGGAGATAATATTTTTATCTACTATATGAAAGACGTATTTTGGAGTGCATGCTTCATTAAACGGGGGAGATATTCTTGATTCCTTATAACACATTTACAATTTGGGAAAAAGTAGTTGTATCCTGCTATCTATTTTTGTGACTAGCACTAAGGAAACCTAGGTCAAGGGACATTATAACAATCACACAAACACACACACACACACACACACACACACACACACACACACGCGTGCACACACACACACACACACACACACACACACACACACACATTAGGACTATGCCATTGAGTCTAAAATTTAGTGTAGCGCTTGATTCTACAATAGATTGGGGTGACTGCCGAGGTTAGTTTGACTCAATCATATGCATTATTTATTCATCTAAAGTGTAATTGAGTATTGTACAGATAGATGGGGCCTATTTTGTAGGTAAAAACATGATAGATCAAATCTAATGTGATCTAAAGTGAATTTGAAGAAACACTATGTGACCTAGAAATAATCATATCATGAGTATTTCCACAAACACCAACACCTAGATCATACACTAATGTGTGAGTGGCCCTGTCACAAATTCCAAGTGTTCATAACCCTAAGACTGATACATTCTAGAACCATACGGAGAGTTTATAAAGTCCAAAAATTTCCTTCTCAACATGTTCATCTATCAAGACCTATAGTTACAAGATGAGTCATCTTTATCTCCAATCTTTCACTCTTGTTTATGTTTCTTTATATAAATCTTACTTAAATACTATTATATTTATCTCGATCAACAATGTGATTATTTTATATTTAATTTTATTAAATCAAACATATAAGCCAAGTTACATCCTTGTGAGCATATTATCAAATATTCTAGACTTGATATTTTCTTAACTTTGTGGTAACCTTCAATTCAAATTCTATTAGAAAATTTAATTATATAATATTTAGAAGAGAACCTAATTCTTTGAAATCAAATATCATGAGCTTCTCCAATAAAATCAAGTCTTATAAAACTTCTATCTTCTCAACTTTATGAAACCTTTCAATTCAAATGTTTTTAGAGAAGTGAGTTCTACAAAACTTTAAAGCCTATCTAACTCTAAACAACCCTTTATCAAAGATCTCCTTCAATTATCTCAAAATAATCTAAAACTTATAATTTCATAACTTTTAGAAACCTTTAGATTCAAATTCTCTTACAAAATTTAATTCTACAATATTTGGAAGAGCACTTATTTCTCTACAATAACATATCATGAGTTTCTCTATTTTATCTCAAATGTTCTAAACCATCTATCTTCCCAAAATTGTAGACTGTACAATTCAATTTTTTTAGGGAATTTAATTATTCTAAATATGGAAGAACATTTAAACTACCCAATTGTTTATATTTAGCATTTTAAGGTTTTAGAACACAAATAATCCTTATGTATTTCGGTATTTTGGAATAAACCAATTTTATCATCTTTATTATTATTGGCAAGGTCTTGACCTCATTTAAATGGTTAAAATATTAAAGGATAAGAGTTCTAAGGAACGGAAAAAAATCACCAAAAATTGAAATATTTGATAATTCAATGTTGTTATATAGTTACGTCTCCTTGATTTACGTTGGTAGTTATCTACCTATGCAGGTTCCCACCTAAGAGTTTTGGGCTATTTCTAATTGTTTTTCTTTAAATAAATGGTTGTTCCTAGTAATACTAAGATAAAATATATTTTTAATTGAGGTTTTTGTAAAATAATAGCTTTGTTTTTAAATTATTATTTTATTAATTTATCTTGTTTTCCAAACAAAGTTAATTTAGTGATTTTTATTATAAAAGTACATGCTCTCATATGAGAAGCATGTAGAAAAGAATTACCTATTGGAGGCTATAATTTTCAGTATTGGTTATTGTATTTGTAAGCCTTTTTAAGTTAATACAAGGTTGAAGTTTTTTTGGGTTTTATACCTTAAAGGGTTTTCCTAGGGTAAAATTTGTGTGAATATTCTTGGTATGTTCTAATTTATTTCAGTTTTTTTTTTTTGCATATTATGGTTTAATATATTGTTTACATGTTTGCAAATACCAACATATAATATTAGAGCTAGGTTCCAAATTTGGTGGGGATTTTTTACCTTGGTTTTATATTTTTGAGTTGTAGATTCATATTTAGTAGAATCTCTAATATGAAAACTAGTAGCACAAGAGTTGAGATTTATAGGTTTGATGGGATAAAAAAATTGAGTTATGAAAAATCAAGATGTAGGATCTTTGATAGATATGGATTGGTGGATGACAATTACATAAACAACTCCCATAAGTTTAACACAAGATGAGTGGGATAATATTTATACGAAGGCTAGAAGTATTATCAAGTTATATTTTTATGACTTTATGTTATTGAATGTTTCTTCCGAGAAAACATCAACGAAGTTATGGGAAAATATATGGACACTATATTAGGCCAAATATTTTGTGAACAAGTTTTTTTAAAGTAAAAAGTATTCATTATGGATGAATGACGGTGATTCATTGCAGACCACATGAATAGTTTTATCTCTATCATCGTTAATTTCCATTTATGAGAAGATAGATGATAAGGAGAGGTGTATTAGTATTCTTTATTCTTTTCTAAACTCTTGTGAAATTTTGGTGATGTTTATTACCAATACCACTACAAAATTGAAGCTTGACGAAATAATCACAAATTTACTATCTAAAGAGATGAGAAGAAAGTTTGTCGAGGACTAGCACTCAAATAAAACTTTGTCAAACTTATGGGAGAGAGAAATAAAGAGGAAAAAAGAAAAAGGGTAGAGATAAAAGGTTCAAGTCTAAAATAGATCAAAGACTCCATATCAAATTCATAAAAAGTGTCAAAAATGTGGCAAAAGAAGGAACTTTAGGAAGGATTGTAGGTAGAAGGAAAAAACCCCAAAATAATTCACATTTTGAAAAATGAGAAGGAAACAAGGATAATGATGATGCTTACTTTGTATCCCTGAACACACATGGATGCACTAATGCATACAAATTATTGATTCGGGTGAATAATTTGACATGATCCCTTATATGGAAGGATTTTATAAATATGAGGTGTATGATGGTTGCCAAATTTTCAGGAGAGAATGCAACATACATAGTTGTGGGGAGAGGAAGATTAAAGTTGAATTTTAGAGATGAGAGGACCAAGATCAACCTCCCTACTATTTTACACATACCATACCTTACTAGAAATCAAGTTTCAACAAGTAAGATGAATGACATTGGAGTACAAATATGATTCAATAAAGAATGATGGATGGTGCAAGAAATGATTGTATTGTATCAAAAAAACTCTAAAGTGTATTCCCTTATACTGTACCAAATTTAAATTCTCAAAGGAAAATTTCAATGAAATATCAATGGATATCAAGTTCTAGTGGATGAAATTAAGACTGCGTGGAAATATCATGAAAATGAGATTTATAGAAAAATAAAGAATTGCTTTTGAAAGATAGATCAATGTTTTAGCATGAAATATTGGGCCATATTTGTGAAAAAGGTTGCATGTCTTGCAATCAAAAGGCATGGTTAAAGGAATTTCAAAATTTCCCTCATAACTTGAATTTTGTGAACATTGTATATATGGAAAATAATGTAGATTAAAATTTCAAACTTTTAGTACTCATTCAATCATTATTTTGCATATTATACACAACAATGTATTTGGACCAGTAAAGGTACCCTCACATGGAAATTTAGTATTTTATGTGTCTTTCATATATGACTATTCTAAAAATACCTAAATATATTTTCTCATGAAAAAAATGAAGCTGTTGAATGCTTTTAAGAAGTTCAAATAATATTTTCAGAACTAGTCTAAGAAATGTAATGGAAGTGATGCTAACATTTCCTTGCCTATGAGTAACACACACTTTTACAATTCTTGATCCATGTGTAGTAGTCACTAAACATTGTGGGCCAATAGCATCCCCCCTTAATTATTTTGAGAGTTGTTACCCATGGAGAAAAATGACCTCCGGCTTCTCCATCGTGAAACTCCTGCAACACCTTCTCAATTTGACTTGTCCTAATGCATCTCGGGAGAACACCATTGATATATTTCTTAAACAAAACACCTTTAACAAGCACATACAAAATGGCTTGTAATATGAAGTATATCCTCTTTGCTTCTCTCATTTATAGAGGGCATAGGCATGTTTATAGGAAGTGTATCATATTTTGAGTCCAACAAGGAGTGGGCACATTATCATTTTCTTGCTCTTGATCATCCTATAGTACCAGAAAATCTCTTTTCCATCACCTCCTTCAACATGTTTAATTGAGACCAATTATTTGCAAAATCCTTTTCCACCAACCAGCTTAGTGACCTTAATTTCAATGTCATATTCTATGACATGATTGATCCATCCTTCACATTTCTCATTTAGGTTGTTGTTCAAAAGGAATTCTTTGACTCCCATGGGAAACTAGCAATTGAATCTTGTTATTTGAGACTAGGTGTTTGAACTTCTTCAAAGTCCTAATCATAGCAAGGGCATACTTTTGATGAAGGAGTACCTCACTTTATAGCCCTCCAAACTTTGGTGAAGAAGGCCACTTGCTATTATTCGGATCCCTCTTTGTTTTGTTACAATAGGATCACGAAATTGTGTCCCTACCATCAAAGGAATAAAGCATGAAGTCCTTAGAGAATTCCAGATTGATGAGAGTTGGGGCTCAAGATATAGCCTCTTTTATTGCTTGAAACTTGCTTTACCCTCAACTATCCACTTCAAATTCCATGCTCTTCTTCAAACATCAATGTTATTGGCTTCACAAGAGTGACAAATTTTCATATGAATCTATGGACAAAATTTATCCTTCCTAAGAATATCTTAAGAGCCTTCTTATGACTTAGAAATGACAATGCTCGAATTGCTTCAACTCTTTTTGGGTCAATCGTCAATCCTTCTTTTGACACTATATGGCCAAGGAGCTTTCATTTTGAGCAAAGAATATGCATTTTTGGGGATTCAATGATACCCCAAATCTCCTACACCTTTAACATACCTATCTCAAGACGAAAGAGGTCATATGTTGCATTTTTAGAGAATACCATGATATCCTCAAGATATACTAGCACCATTTTGTTGATCAACCCTTGAAGGCCATATCCATTTCGCTTTGGAAAGTGGCTCTAGGATTTGATAGTCCAAATGGAATTTTATTGTAGGTATAGGTTCCCCACTTAGTGGTGAAATCCATTTTGAACTGGTCATCTTCTTTTACCATTATCTGATTGTACCCGAGTAGCCATCTAGGAGAGAGAATCATTCCACACCGGCTACCCGTTGTAAGATTTGCTCCATTGAAGGGAGTTGATAATGGTCTTTGAGAGATGCTCTGTTTAGGTCTCGAAAGTCCACACACAATCTAATTTCTCCATTATTCTTCCCGATCGGTACCAAGTTTACAACCGAACTCGAGTGTTTGATTGGAAATATAATACTTGTCTCTATCAACTTGTTTATCTCTTTCTTCATTAGAGGCTCAATGTGAGGCCTGACCGGTCTTTACTTTTTCCTGATGGGCTTAGCATATGTATCCAATTCTATTGTATGGTGTGCCAACTTTGGGTTGAATCCTCTCAAGTCTTCATAGTTCCAAACGAAGACATCTAGAAACTCTTGGCAAAGTTATATAAATTCATATCTCTCTTGCTCGATGTCCACTTTGCCAATTTGAAGCTCTTTACCTTCCCCAACTGGAATTGGCATTGAATCTTTTCCTTTGACCTATATGTTAGCCTTCTATTTACGAAACTGGTCATTAGGATTGAATATTGACTCCAATGTTACTAAACCCTTTAGAACCTTGTTTATTCACGAGATGGACTACTTGATCCACGAAATTGCTGCTCTAATTTATCTTGATTCTTAGCTGAGAATTCAACCTCTTCTTGCAAGAAATTAATGATCTCTTGATCATTATAAAACACTTGCTAGCTTGTGTTGTTTTTGGAATTGTTGACATTACAATCACATGGATATGTGGTTTTGTTTTGTCTCTTTTAATACTATCAACCACATCAAAAGTTACTCCAACTGCATTGCAATCATATCTGCACTTCATTATTCTTACTAGTTATGGACTCAATGTTGAATGCTTCAAAGTCATCAATGAGGTCACATACCTATCTTTATAGCTCTTGAGTAGGTCAATCTTTGCAGCATGCTATCCTTTGACTTTGTTCATAATTAGCTCGCTATCCCCAAATACCTGTAAATTATTTATGCCTCTTTTCCTTGCTAATGAAGTCCATGAATCAAAGCCTCGTATTCAAATTTGTGTTGATTGAAAAGTAAAAATCGAAACAAAAATTTGAATAATACTTGATACATTCTATGGTGAAACAAACATTTCACCTCCTCCATCACCTTGTTGCTTCTTGAACAATCTAAAAATAGTTTCCATACTTCATTGTCATCCTTATTTGTTGGCTTGGTGATGTTAGGAATGGGTGAATTTTCTTTGTGTACACAATATACATCTAACTTGGGTTCTTCAATTTCCCTGTATGGGTCAAATGCATGCCTTTTGTTTTCCCATACATCTAGAGTCAAATCTAGAATTCCCTCGACCTTAGTACCGGTTTCTAGATCATTTTAACACTCTCCCTAATAAAATGCTAATATTTTTTTGTTGATTGGGCTTGGAACATGAGGCTTAATGTGGAAATTGGCAATTGGTTCTGACCTGATTGTTTTTTTAGTTCCATATCTTGTTCTAAAAGCATGTGTGACCAATCTGTATATAGATATCCACCAATTTTTTTGTTATGAAGTCCTTGATAGACACAACACAAAGAGTGGCATAAGGTCAATTAAAAACACATCCTAAAAGACCGTGACATTTGGGAAAGCATGTAGTGTAAGACTTAACCATTTGATGATCATAACCATTCTTATTTCTATCCCATCCAGTTACACCACTCCTTTCAGCACTGGCTCATACTTTAGACCCAATTGATCTATTATTTGCTTTGGCATCACCGAGCTAATTTCCCGAATCGATCATAGAATTGTGTACTAAGTTGTTCCCAATAATCAATGACACATATAAAAATGGATGCTTCAAATTGTTGTTTTGTTGACCACCATCCTATTGCACTGCATTAGTGAGAACCTTTTCCTATCTTTGGTTTGATCCATTCGAGGCAGACCAATTGGCCATTGCAACTTGCAACAAATCTCATTGTCCTGGGATTACTAGTGACTCCCACATGGAAATACTCACATGTGTTTTCTTCATTTGATCGATGATGTTGAAAGGGGATGGATTATCTTTTTCTTCCCCTTACTTGGTACAACTTTCTCTTTCACATGGAATGGCAATTGGATCACGCGTAACAACATGTCCATTAGATTGATTAGATACATTTGGAGTTGAATTTGGTCTACTATGATCCTTGTCATGACAGAGTGGGATGAGAAACTAATGCCTCGGTTTTAGATGGTTGTCCCTCTTACATGTTCCTCTTCGACCAGGAGCCCACCTTGGAAAGGTGGTTCGATAATCCACAAAACTCTCATTTTCCAACGACCAATGTCATTTCTATCGGAGGTGCCCGTGGGTCGCCTAGCGTCGGTGAAGTGGGGACTTGGTTCTTGGAACACACCAATGGTCTGCACCATCAAGGCTGATTTAGGCACCATGGTGAAACATGTTGATTGAGTGTGGGTTATATTATGGGGTAACACCATTTATGATCCTCATGTGTTGATTTGGACTAAGCCTCGATGTTGAATCTTCATTTGGATCATATGTTCGTTAATCTACTAACTACTTGAGGTTGTCACGGGATTTGAATGAGAAATAACTAGATTAGATGGTATATTTCCCTCTGATATGGGGGCCTATTTTAATATTGATTTTGAGGTTGATACCTTGGAGAGGTTTTAGGTTGGTTGGATAATTCACACAAAGCTCATTCCCTAGGTTTTGTAGTTGTTTCATAACCTGACCAATGTCATTTCTTTTGAAGAGCTTGAAGAAGTATAAGTCCTCACTATTTCTTTGATTCTAGGGGTGGAATGGGATTCAATTTGGTGAACACAGTCAATGAGCTCTCATGTACCATCGAGGATGCATTTGGTGAACCATTGAAAGCTTACCATCTTGTGGGGTTAGATAGTAACACCACTTATAGCTATGTCAGGTTGTTTCCTGTGATTGGATCATCATGATGTTGAAATTTGGATACCATATAAGAAGTAATGGAATGCTCCTTCTTGAGGTTGTCCTAATGATTTGAATCCTATCCCATGTCTAGTTGAAATGAAATTTAAAATATGTCATTTTCTCGATATGGGAGCCTATTTTGATTGATTTTGATTGATTATAATAAAGATATATTATCTAGCTCTCTTCTAATTGGTTGATAATGAACACATATGGTTCATTGAATAGGTTCTATTGTTGTTTCCTAAACCATTATAATTCTTTTGAAATATGAAGCTAAAAATTTAAGAAGTTATATCCATTTAATTGATTTCATGAATTACCTGAGACATTGCAATGTCTTGATGTGGTCAATAGCAGTAGTATGATTTTTCCGTGAAATAAGGAATATTATTTAGTGGATTCAAATTGAGGTGATTTTGAGCATTTAGGAGCTCTCATGTGGGCTCTTGCCCGTGAAGTTAAAAAAGGGATTCGGTGGTGGCCTTGGTTGTAGATGTTCCATTTGATTGGCCTAAGATAGTTTTACTCGAGAAAAGCTATGTCGTAGACAAAGTCCTATTAGGTGTAGATGGTGATATTTGTGGTCTCCTCTCCTTTGGATCTTCATAGTGATAGTTAGAAAATATACCATCCAAGTATCAAAAGGAACTCTTCTCTATGGTCTAATACTTTATTGGAATCATATCTATATGATTCATCGGATGAGATGGGAAATGAGCCTTAAAGATATGATTTTCCAAGTTACAGCCCTTTGAACTTGACAAAATTAAAATTAAACTTTAAGGAGATATATTTGATCTTTTGGATGTTGAAATTTTTTTCAAATGAAAATCTTGAAAACCTAAAAGTCAAGACACATATCGAAATCCGAAATTCTAAAGTTTGGAGAACTCTAAAATTGAAACTCCGAAACCTAAATCCTAAACTTTAAATCCACAAACCCAAAATTTAAAAACTATGAATTTTTGAAAATCAAAATCTCAAAAAACTAAAAATATCCATTTGAAGATTAGATTGATCTATCAATGGTAAAATTTGGACATTGGTAATTTACAAGTTAAGTCTAAAATTGAGTTTGAGTTTAAACTTAGGGGTGAAAGGTCCAAAATTGGAATATTATTTTATAAGTCCAAATTTCTTTAAAATGACGATTTTGGAAGCATTTAGGTCCCAAGTGGGCTAAAACTATGATGCATAATCACAACAGGGATTCAATGGTTGAGATTGTTAATGTAGATGTTCCATTTTGATTTTCCTAAATTATGGAACTTTGTAATCGAGAAAAGGTCTCTAGGTGAAGGTGTTCCTATTCCTTATTTGTATTGGTGATATTTGTAGAGGTCTTATTCTCTCCTACTCTCTTGCCAAGGAGCTTTTAGGTTAAGAATATTGAACACCTAAAAAATTAAACCTAAACTAACAAGAGATGATGCACCAAAGGAATGTTGAACACCTTATTTGCATGGAGATGAAAACCATAATCAGATTAAGAAGAATGAAAATACACCACAGATAAAGCCACCGATGAGAATCTACCAACTATTAAACACAAACCATTAAAAATGTAATCCATGCACCATGAACATGTAACTAGGATTGTAATGAGAGATCAAGAAGATGCAATGAATATAAGAGAGGGTTGAAATTCATCCACAGACTGTTATTATTTCTCCACAAATTTTGATACAATGCATTACAATGGCCAAGAGTAAAGATTACATTTATAGATTTGATGGGAGGTTTGAGCTCCACAAATTCACTTATAAACAAGAGAAGAAGGGAGGGTGCAAAGCAAAATTATCCAACATTATAAAAATGACCCTCCTTACAATATATAGGAAGAATGAGAGAAGGAGATAGAAGAATTCAAATTATTGCTACAACCACCCAAAAATGAATTTCATTCACTCTGCAACAATGATGGGTGCCACTGCAAAACCCATACCTCCATGTATTATTCCTTGTTGGACAAGAAAGGAAGCCCATCCTTCATCATTTTGGTAGGTGAGAAACACAAAACATTCCTCTAAAATGGTAGACTATATTTTTCATTTCGAGAGCTTTCCAAAAAGTCCTTTCTTGTGTAAATTGAGCTCTCAGTTAAAAGTTATGGCCATCTAAAGATTGGGGTGTCATTTGCACTAATGGCGAATAATTGGCTCTCTTTCTCGAACTCGAAATGCCTCATAACCTCTTAAATCTGAAATTTAGACTTTCGGACATCGAGACTTTAGACATTGATGCTTCGGAAGTCATTAGCACCTTTAACTAGAAAATCAGCTTGAGAGTTCCAAAACTCTAAAACCCAAACATCGAAACTCTAAATTCCAAAATTCGGACTTCATGTTTCAAAATTTACTACTTTTGGACTTCTTTCTACTTCAACCCCGAAATGAAACTCTAAAATTGGGACCTCCGAATGTTTGAAATTGAAACCTCTCGAAAGTCTAAAAAGCCCTTTTGTTGACCCCAAACTCAATTTTGACCTTAAAATCGGAACCCTTTCGGACTTCAAAATTTCAAGATTTCGGGCTTTTGGTTGATGTTATCCATTTTACTCGGTGAAGACTCCTAACCTCTATGAAGTCCCAAATTATGAACCTTAAAATTCTAACTTTCGGACCAAACTTTATCATTCCTAAAATTTCAGCATCATTGACCCGAAACCAATTTTGACCTCTAAAAGTCAAAAACCTTTCAGACATCGACTTTGGGATATCGGGTCTTTTCTTATTTTTACCTGTTTCTTTTACCTCCGAAAGGTTCCACCTCCGAAGTCTGAAATTCTTACTTCGAAGCTTCTTCACTTCCCGAACTCCTCTTCACATTTTTGGGCCTGCTTCAACATATGGACCAACCATGAAATGCAAGCTCCCATGACTGAATGAAACCCTCCATTTTATCCTATGAAAGGTCATGTTTGTCTAATTTTGCTTGGGGAAAAATTGGATAACAAGTATTAAAGTAGATCTATTTATTGTAATTGCATGGCTAAGTTGCCCTAAGTTTGTATAAGGTATTTATAATCTAGAAATCTAGGGTTAGAAGTAAGAAAAAGGAAAATGATTATTGTGAAAATTATTGTGTGAGAATTAATTCTTGGAGAAGAAGGAAAAACTTGAGAGAAAGAAAGTATTGTACATCATGAGAGGTGTGGAAGATTATAAATCTTCATTCTATATCTTCGAAAACTTGAGGTAATAGATTGGTTTGTTTCTTGGTGGACATAACCCACATTGGGTCAACCACGTTAAATATGGTGTTGATTTATATCTCTTTTTTTTAATATTTCTTCTAGTAGAATATCTTATTTTATTGCATGTATGTTTAGATCGATATATTATCTTGTAAAATGGTGTACTAACCCCAACAACTGATATTAGAGTTTTATTTGAGGGTTTTTTTGTTGATGATTTACTCACATAGGGTTTTATGATTTAGTAGGAGCTACAATAATGGCGAGAAGAAAAAAATACAAGTTAGAGAAGCTCGACGGCCAAAATTATCAACTATGGAAGATGCAGATTGAGGGATATCTCTATCAAAGAGGTTTTAACTTGTTGTTGGATGAAAAGTCTAGACCTAGGAAGATGATTGATGAAGAATGGAATATTCTTGAAAAAAGGATTTGAGATCTACGAGATTGAGCCTTATAGAATCTATGGCTTCTAATATTATAGAAGTGAGATCTATGGTAGAGTTAATGAAATATCTTGCTAATTTATATGAAAAACCTAGTGCTTCAAATAAAGTTTAATTGATGAAGAAACTATTTAGTTACGAGATGCATGAAGATTGATCTACATCTAGTCATTTGAATGATTTCGATTTATTGTAAAGTGATATTCCATTTGATGATGAATTGAAAGAACTCTTATTCTTATGTTCTTTACATGATAGTTGGGATAATTTGTAATGATGTTATTAATTTAATAATATTTTGAAGTTTGATGATGTGGTTTGTATAATTGAATGAAGAAATTCATAGGAAATGTATAGAGGAATCATTATCCGGAAATGCTTTGAATGTGGAAAGTAATTTCATGGGTTGATGATGAGCATGTGGCACACATCCCCTTAAGATCACCCGGTAGGATTTCATATGGGTGGTTGGATGATAGCATATAATTTAAAGCGCACTCATTATATGGCTTATTCTTATGTTTCTGGGGACGAAACATGTCAAAGAGGGATACCTTGGGATATATATTATAATGTATATGGTTGATTAATGCCGACATGTGGCACACATCCCCTTATCTTATTATATCATTCATTTATGATTTATTATGCTTAGGAGGTGTGGCCTCGGTATTGGCCAAGGTTAGAATGGTATATATAGGGGTTGAAGGTCAGAGGATCATCATATTGAGTATTGGAGTGTTATTGTATGGTTTGGAGGATAGAAGTGGATTGGAGGTTGCCCCCTCGAAGTGGCAAAGCTATTATATGAGCATAATGTCATCATTTATCTATATTTTGGTGTTCTCTCATATTATTACATTTGTATATGTTACGATTTATCAAGTAATATCCTACCTAGAGGTAGAGAAGGAATATCCAAGAGTAAAGATAATGGGAAATCAAAGTCCAGAGGAATGGAGATCTAAATCCAGAGGTAAGGGATGATGACCGTTGGAATTATGGAAAGAAAGGACATGTAAAGAGAGATTGTTGGTCAAAGGATAAAGAGAATCAACACCAGATAAAGGTAAAGAGGTAAATATTGCAGAGGTAATGCAAGATGCTCTTATTCTTTATTTGGATAATAGAATAAAATTATGGGTTTTAGATTAAGGAGTTTCTTTCCATGTAACCCCTAATAAGGGTTATTTCAGAAATTATGTCCGGGAAATTTTGGGCATGTTTATTTGGGTGATGATGAACCATGGGGCATTCATTAGCTAGGAAATATCCTAGCACGTGAGTTCATATTGAGGTAATTAAAATTAATAAAAGTAAATTCAATATACCGGTAGACATTACGGGATGAAAGGGTTTAATTTATTAATATTTTCAATCATGCATTGGGGGTAGGTTAGAAAGGTGGGCCAAAGGAAAGAGATGTTTAATTTTAATATAAAACTAACATATTTGAATCCTATTTTTTAAAACTAAATACCTTAAAATTGTAATTTAAGGAGTGTGGTCCTAAAGTTAAATTATAATCTCTTTTTGAATAAAAAATATCAATTAAGATATTCTTAACTAAGAAATAATAAGATGGTAGAAAAATAGGATTGAGTATGCTTTTCAACACAAGTGATATTATTTCACTATTGTTACGAGAATCAAAGCACCCCTAAAATCAGTAACTTGATGGGTTAAGATCCTCAGTGTGACTGCACAACATGGAGCATCTCTCAAAGTGTGGGACTTTGTGAGTCGAGAGAGCTCTTTGGATGAAGGCCGGATCCTATTCCTCTGTTTAGGTGCACACATTCAGATTGCAGAGGGTCTATCCTAAATCCTATTCTAATTTTCCAAGGAGACAAAGTTAAGGGGATGCAAGAATTAAAACCTAATCTAATAGAGGTGATGCACCGAAGGAATGTTGAACATTTGCATTGCCTTTAAACACAAACCATTAAAATGTGAAACAATATCCATGCATAGATGACCAAGATTGTAATGAGGATCAGAAAGAAGAAAATAAAACATAAGAGAGGGTTGAAATCATCCACAAACTTATTCTATTGCTCCAAGAATTGATACAGTGCATTACAATAGCCAAGAGGTAGAAATTGCATTACAATTTGGATGGAGGGGTTCGAGGCTCCACGAATTCACCTAGCAGAGCAGAGAAAAAAGGGGGCACAAAGAAAGAATGTCCAACCCTTGAAATTTCCCTCTTATACAATATATAGGAAGAATGAGAGAGAGAAAAGGAGGGAAAAATTCAACCCTGTTCAACCGCCCCTGAAGGAGCATTGAATTTCCCCTACCACAATGATGGGTCTCATTGCAACACCATGCCCCCGTCATTTTTCCTTACTGGGAAAGAAGGAAACCCATTCTTCATCATGGTGGTAGGTGGGAGACTTGATGGCCTCAAAATGGTGGGTCGAGACATTAATGGTGGTAAGTGGGTAGTAGGTGCCGAGAGCTCTCTAAAACGTCCCCTCTCGCTCGATTTTGAGTTTCGATCGAAATATATGGCCACTTGAAGGTACTTGAGTCTGGATTCTATTCACGCATATCCACATGGTGCCCCATGTGCATCTCAAGGTTTTCCCCTCCTCTACACTCTTGAATTTACGCCGAAGAGACACATGGCATTCCATGGGCCTACTCTATTTCCTTTGTATTCTACCTAAGCCCCCTATTGGCATAGAGACATTATGCCGACCCGAGACACGTGGAGATTCGGTGCATGTCATTGGGAACCACTTTTGGATCTTTCCTTTGAATTTTCATGGATGTGACATGTGAAGGCCTCGTAGGCCTATCCTGAGCTTGGAATGTTCTCAATGGCTTAAGTGTTCCTTTTTCAGACCTAGGACACGTGGAGGGCCTGCGCTTGTTTGGGACTGGCCTTTGGGCCACACCTTTTGAATTTGCACCATTGAGGCATGTGGCACCTTCCACTGGCTCTTTCCTATTTATAATCGATTAAACAAACGAGTCTGACATTTTTTGGTGAGCCTGGACACGTGGAGAGCTTGGTGCTCATTTGGGAGTCTGCCTCGGATTTTCTTTTGAAATTATGCCGATGACATACACGGAGGCTTGACACGTTACCTTTTTACTAGCCGATTAAACTTTTAATTCCCTGACCTTTTTGACTCCTTTTTGGACCCTGGGACATGTGGAGATTTGGCACTCATTTGAGTCTCCACTTTGGCTTCACCCCTTTAAAATTGTGTTGAGCTAACATGGAGACTCTTTCCACCCTCTTATACTTTTCAACGCCAACTTTGTCCCTTTTTCACCCATTTAGGAAACACTTTAGACCTGGATGTGGGCTCCATGCACTTATTTAGAGTCTATCCTTTGGGTAACCCTTCAAAGTTACACCGATGAGACATGTGGAGCCTTCACGGGCATTAGTTTTCAATGGATTCTGATTGAGACTTTTTGACCCTCGACCACGTGGAGGGTTGGCGCTCATTTGGGACCACCTCTTGGGATTCTTCCTTTAAAGTTGCTGATTGACGATTGAGACATGTGGGGCTTGACCTTTTATACTTAGTTGATTTGGGCCCTCCTGTCCCTTTTCCACCCATTTAGGAGCTACTGGGTCGGACCTTAGACACGTGGAAGCTCCACGCTCATTTGGAGACCCTGTTTGGACTTGACTATCTCCCGGAGGTGTGCCATTGATGAGGCATGTGGAAGATGGCACTTATTTGGATACCGCCTTTTGGTCTTGACCTTTGAGAGATGTGCCATTGAGACACGTGGCGGATCTTCCCGATTTTCTTATACTTCCAATTTGGGCCCAATTGGGTCTACTCCCTCTTTCTCCATTTTTTTCGATTGGGCCTCTGACCTCTTTTCTCTTGAGCTCCCATTTTGACCTTCGTTGACCCTTCACCTTCATTTTGAGACTTCCCCCCCCCTTCGATTTGGGAGAATATGATCTCGCAGACTAAACCGACCCTTCTATTTTCTCCTGTGTAGGGGTGTGTTTGATTAATTTTACCTAAGGGAAAAATTGGTCAACAATTTGGTGACTCACGGGATCACTACTGCTAGGTAGAATGGATCTTTCCTTGTCATATCCATTGGGCACAGAGTCATGGGTGGTGGCCTGATACTAGTCTTGTTCTTGAAGCTTGAAATATGATGCTTGCACTTGGTGACCTGAACCTTCCCCCTGTTCTAGAAATGGTCCCCCTCGAAAACCTGATTTTAGTTTCTCTGTATTTGTTCTATTTTAAAATTAGCAACTATTACGGAAACTATGGGTCTCCCTATTGTAAATGTTGAAGGGTCTGTGCATTCACCTGGAGGCACATGAACTGTATAATGATGCAAACCTAGAGCAACAAAACTTGTTCTAGCACTTAGGGAAATAAAACCTATGCTATAACAAGACAATGTGCACATGCACTTAGAGAAATTAAAAATCCTATGCTAATATTTACAAGGGTGAAACCTTCCTTTTAGTAGCAATGTTTGAGATGGATCCCATTGACCAGAATCGGAAGTTCCTCTCCTTCCAATGTAGACAATTAGAAGGAATTGCTACTTTTACATCCTGTGACCATGTAGGGGCCACTCCAAATGGCATCAAACTTGGAATGCCTTCCCAGTTTTTCCCGATCTGCATCCCATTTTAGAACTAAGTCCCCTTCTTAAAAGGTCCTTGCTCTTTCTTTCTTATCAAACCATCTCTTAATTAAGGTTTGATCCTTTTCCATTGTTTGAACTACATGTTCCCTGATTTCTTCTAATTCAATCAGCTCTACATACCTAGCCTCCATTGGTTCAAACTCAGACAACTCCAACTGCTTCATGAGCTCTAATGTGGGCAATTCTAAAGATATAGGAAACACTGCCTCTTTCCCATAGACTAATTTGTAGGGAGAATTACTGTTGACCTCTTGGGGGTGACTCTATCTACCCAAAGAGATGATTTGAGTTTTGTGTGCCAAGTTCTCTGATTCTCATCAAGAGTCCTCCTGATGATTCTCAACAAGTTCTTGTTTGTGGACTCTACTTGGCCATTACCTTGAGGGTAATAGTTTGAAGAGGTGTTGAGATATACCCCATTCTTGATAGCCCATTCAAGTAATTTTTGTGCCAAGGAATGCCAATGCATTATCTGATATGATAGTAGTAGGGGCACCAAACCTTGTGATTATCCCTTCATAGAAATCCAAGATGTTGGATTCATTTGCCTCCTTAAGTGCCACTACTTCAGTCCACTTGGTGAAATAGTCAGTCATTGTGAGTATCCACTTGTGGCCCTGGCTTGAATTTGGGTTGATCACTCCAATGAAGTCCAATCCCCATTGCATGAATGGCTGATTTACCAAAATTGGGTGAAGAGGCAGGGTTGCTAACCTTTCCTTCCCTATGAAGAATGCACACTTCTTGCACTTCTTGATCCATGAGTAGCAATCCCTAAACACCGTAGGCCAATAGTAACCAGCCCTCATAATTTTGAGCATTGTTACCCATGGAGAAAAGTGGCCTCCTAGCTTCTCCATCATGGAACTCATGTAACACCTTCTCAATTTGGATTGTCCCAATGCACCTTAATAGGATGCCATTGATGTCCCTTTTGAAAAAAACACCATCAACAAGCACATATGGGATGGCTTGTAATCTAAAGTACCTTCTTTTTGTTTTTCCTCATTTCTGGAGGGCACGAACTGTTTGGAGATAATGCACCAAATTTTGAGTCCAACATGGAATGGGTGCATCGTTAGCTAGATGCTCTAGCTCATTCTATGCATTAATAGGACAACCTCTTCTTCATCCACTGACTTAGTTTGTTTCTTGGAAGTGAGCTATTCACATAGACCCTTGCCACAAACCAACTTGGTCACTTTGATTTCAATATCATACTCCATTACACGAGTGATCCAACCTACTCTCTTCTCATTCAAGTCCTTGTTTAGGAGAAAGTCTTGACACCAACATGAGACACTAGTAGTTGAATCTTGTTGTTCGAGACCAAGTGTTTGAAACTTCTTCAAACTCCTAATGATAACAAGGACATGCTTTCAATGAAATAATACTTTACCTCGTAATCTTCCAAGCCTTGACTGAAGAAGGCTATGGGATTTTGAACCTTCCTTGTTAGGCTGAACCAAGATAGTTGAGATTGTGTCTGACCCTCCAAAAGCATACAACATGAAGTCCTTTGAAAATTCGGGTTAATAAGAGTTGGGGCCTGTGATATTGCAAGCTTGATGGCCTCAAAACTCTCTTTTCCTTTTATTTTCCATTTGAATGCAAGACTCTTCTTTAGCATCATCATTAAAGGCTTTACAAGAGTGGAAAAATTAGGCACAAACCTGCAGACAAATTTTATCCTTCCTAAGAAGCTTTGGAGGGATTTCTTGTGATGTGGCAGTGGTAGTGTTCTAATGGCTTCAACTCTTTCAAGGTCAATTATCAACCCTTCTCTTGAGACAATGTGGCCCAACAACTTGCCCTCGTGTGCCAAAAATACACATTTCTTTGGATTCAATGACACTCCAAACCTTCTACACCTTTGAAATACTTTCCTGAGGTGAAAGAGGTGGTCTTGCATTCTTTGAGAAGATAGTGATATCATCTAGATATACCAACACCATCTTGTTGATCAAGCCTTTGAATGCCATATCCATAGCTCACTAAAATGTTGCTCGGCATTGGACAATCCAAATGGCATCTTCTTGTAAGCATATGTGCCCCATTTTGTGGTGAAGGTTGTCTTGTATTGATCTTCCTCTTTCACCATTATCTGATTATAGCCTGAGTATCCATCTAGCAATGAAAACCTTTAGAGCCAGCTATAACCTGCAAGATCTATTCCATTGATGGAAGTGGATAATGATCCTTGAGTGATGCTTTGTTTAGATCATGAAAGTCCACACACAATCTAATTTCTCCATTTCTTTTCCTCATAGGCACCAAGTTTGCAACCCAACTTGAATGCTTGATAGGGAAGATGATGTTGGCCTCAATTAGCTTGTTCAACTCTTTTCTCATGAGAGGTTCAATGTGAGGTTTACTGGCCTTTGCTTCTATCTGAAAGGTTTAGATCCCGATCCAAATCGATAGTGTGATTGTGCCAACCTTGGGTTAAAACCTCTTAAATCCTTGTAAGTCCAAGAAAATACATCTGGGAATTCTTGACAAAGTTGAACGAATTCATATTTTTCTTGTTGAGTACTTACCTTGTTAATTCAATGTTTTTCCTTCATCTATGGAAATGGGCTCTAAATCTTCACCCTTTACCTGAATATTTTCTTTCTCCTTCTAGAATTGATCATTTGGGTTGAAGATTGACTCCAAAGTTACAAGACCCTTTGGTAATTTTTGGTTCTCAGCTACACCACTTGGTCACCATACCATTGTTCCAACTTGTCTTGGTTTCTAGTAGAGAACTCAACTTCTTCTTGTAGAAAATTGACAATTTTTTGATCATTCTCGAAGACTTGCCAACTTGTGTTGTTATCTGGAATATTGGTCTTACAACCACTTTAATATGGGGCTGAGATTTCTCACTCTTGATACTCTCTACCACATCAAATGCCACCCCCGATTGCCAATATAATCTTTTTTGCTTCATTCTTCTTCCTTGGGATGGAATTGATGCAAATGCCTCAAAATCTTCAATGAGATCCCATACCCGATTCTTGTAGTTTTTTAACAGATCATTCTTGGCAGCATTTTTTCCTTGGAACTTGATTCATAACTAGCTCACTATCACCAAACACTTGTAAGTTTTTAATCCCTCTCTTTCTTGCCCAATGCAGTCCATGGATCAAGGATTCATACTCTGATCTGTGTTGTTTGAGAAAGAAAATTGGAAATGGAAGGTGAGTAATATTTCATACCTTGAGGTGAAACAAGCATAGCTCCTCCTCCGGCTCCTTGTCTACTTCTTGAACCATCAAAGAATAACTTCCATACCTCATTATCATCCTTGTTAATTTGTCTTAGTGATGTTAGGAAGAGGATGATTCTCCTCATGCAAACAATAAACTCCTAGCTCAGATTCCTCCATTTCCTTGTAAGGGTCAAAAGCATGCCTCTTGCTTTCCCATTCATCAAGAGTCAATTCTGGAATACATTTGACTTTGGTATCTAGCTTCATAAGTGCTTGGATAATCTTCTTGATCAAGTGCTAAACAATTTGCATTGATTGGACTCGGTGTATGAGGCTCAATATGGAATTTTATAATAGGCTCAGATCTGATCATAGCCTTAGCTCCATACCTTGTTCGAATAACATGTGTGACCAATCAATAGACAAATAACCTCCAATTTTAGCAGTGAAGTCTCTTGACAAACACAATGCAAAGTGTGGTGGCAAGTCTATGACTGATACATTTTGCAAGATGGTCACATTAGGGCATGTGTGCAATGTGAGGCTCAAATCCTTGATGACTCCAACCATTGTTACCATTTTCCCATCCAATTGCACTACACCCTTGGAGATGACTTTGTATTGAAGACCCAATTGATCGGCTATTTGCTTCGGCATGACTGAGCTACTCACTCCCAAATCAATCATGCAATTATGTACCAATTTTTCCCCAATGATCAATGAAACATAGAATGGAGGGGGCTTTGATTCTTACCTTGTTGTCCTCCATGATTTCCTTCAAAGGATGAGCTACATTGGTAAGCACTTTCTCTTGTTGGTTGGGGGTTGATTTGAGGTTGACCAATTGGCCATAGCACTCGAAATAGGTCTCTCTATCTGGGATAGCCAATGACTCCCACATTGAGATGTTTACATTGTTTTCTTCATTTGTTCAATGATGTTAAATGGGGATGAGCTATCTTTTTTCCCTCTTTCCTTGCACATTCTTCTCTTGCACATGGGTCATTACAACCGGTGCCTGAGTGGGTCTGGAAGGTGGCTTGGGATGACTCTACACATTGGGAGTTGCACTTTACGGGGAAAAGAGGGTTGTGGACCATTTGAATTGGAGGATTTCCCCTCTCCAATATTCCTCTTCTTGGACCGTGTATTTTCTACCACACTATGAGGAGGTGTTTGATTCATACCACAGAAATCTTCAGCCTACCAATTGACAAGCATGGTCTCACTTGGAGGTGCCTCTTTCTAGATTTCTTCTATTGATTGATTCCTTCTTGACTGTCTCTTTTCCACACTATTTTTGTCACCATCAAGAGCTTGATTAGTGCACCATTGAAACACATTGACTTGTTATGGGGCTGATTTCATGGGAAACACCAATCATATTCTTGAACCATGTTGTTTTGTGTTGGAACCAAGGCCTTGATGTTGAAGCTATGTTTGGATCATATGGTCAGAAAGGCCTAGCAAGCTTGAGGTTTGCCCTTGGTTTTGGTTTTTATTTGCAGCTTGAGCTAGTGGTCTATTTTTCTGATATGGGGGTCTAGCTTGATATTGAGTTTGAGGTTGATACAGCCTAGAACTCTGAGCTTGTTGTCCTCTTGATAGTCACTAGCTCATTTCCTAGGTTCTATAGTTGTTTCATAACCTCTTGTAGCTCTTTTGAAGTGATAGAAGATGAGGTGGAAGCTTCAGCTGAAACTCGATTCCTTGGAGCAGGTATGGGAGATAATGTGGGTGTTTGACTAGTGCTTGGAGCTCCTAGTTTTGGATATAGAGGCATAGGTGGCCTAGGTGTAAGTTTACCAGCCTAAATTAAGAAATTTTCAGCTCTAATAGCAATGTTATATGATGCAGGTAAGGTTATACCTCCCATTGATTGAATCATCATGGAAATATCAGAATTTAAAGCTCTAAGGAAGTATAGAAAATCACCTTTGTCTATTGGTCTCATGGCCACCGAATCCTATCCCACGTCCACTAGAATCTGAAGTTGAAGTCAGTCAACTACTCATTAGGAGCCCTCTTGATTGTTGTCAGTTGTTCCAACAAGGATAAATTATCTCCCTTCTCTCCAAATTGATTGTGAAGAGCCATGCACAAATGGTCCTAGTTATGGATGGATCCCACGGTTAGACTCTGAACCACTATAAAGCTTTACCCTTAAAAGATGAAGCCAACAACTTGACTACAACATCCATTTCAATGATCTCATGAATTGCACAAGACATTTGCAATATCCTAGATGTGGTCAATTAGAGTCATCTAGTTCTCTCTCGGTAAAATATGGGATGCTCTTCACTTACAGCTGGGACTGGATTTTGTGTGTTGAGAGTCGGCAGCTGCTACCAGTGAAATTGATGTAGGGGTTGGGCTGTGCCATCCTGATTGGTCGAAGGACTCTAGTCGATTGAATGAAAGGCCTACCAGGTGGAGGTGTCGACAATGTCCTATTTAGTGGAGATGGAGACCTTTGGGCTCTTCTTCCTCTCCTTACTCTTTCCGGGGATAAATGTAGATAGAAAAATAGTCCCTCCTCTCTAGTTCTTGACCTTGTTTGTATTCTTCTCATGAACTTGACAAGCTTGGACTACTAAAACTAGTGGTTTTGCCTCTTTTGGAGTTTCAGATGTGTAATTTTAGAGCTTCTTACAAGTTGGGAACTTACAACAAGTGCACATCAATCTTGTTGTAGTAAAATGAAGACTTCTTGTCCCACCAAGAGTGTGCAAAAATGTTGTTGCAAAATCACAACACCCCTGAAATAAGTAACTTGATGGGTTAAGATCCTCAGTGTGACTACACAACATGGAGCATCTCTCAAAGTGTGGGACTTTGTGAGTCGAGAGAGCTCTCTGGATGAAGGCCGCTCCTATTCCTCTATTTAGGTGCACACATTTAGATTATAGAGGGTCTATCCTAAATCCTATTCTAATTTTCCAAGGAGACAGAGTTAAGGGGATGCAAGAATTAAAACCTAATCTAACAGAGGTGATGCACCAAAGGAATGTTGAACATTTTCATTGCCTTTAAACACAAACCATTAAAATGTGAAACAATATCCATGCACAGATGACCAAGATTGTAATGAGGGATCAGGAAGAAGCAATAAAACATAAGAGAGGTTGAAATCATCCACAGACTTATTCTATTGCTCCAAGAATTGATATAGTGCATTACAATAGCCAAGAGGTAGAAATTACATTACAATTTGGATGGAGGGGTTCGAGGCTCCATGAATTCACCTACAGATCAGTAGAAAAAGGGAGGGTGCAAAGAAAGAATTTCAAACCCCTTGAAATTTTCCTCTCTGTACAATATATAGGAAGAATGAGAGAGAGAAAAGGAGGAAAAATCTAACCCTATTCCAACCACCCCTGAAGGAGCATTGAATTCCCCTACCACAATGATGGGTCTCAGTTGAAACACCCATGCCCCCATCGTTATTCCTTGTTGGGAAAGAAAGGAAACCCATTCTTCATCATGGTGGCAGGTGGGAGACTTGACGGCCTTGAAAATGGTGGGTCGAGACATTAATGGCAGCAGGTGGGTAACAGGTGTTGAGAGCTCTCTAAAACGTCCCCTCTCACTTGATTCCGAGATTTTGATCGAAATATATGGCCACTTGAAGGTACTTTGGGTCTAGAGTCTATTTGTGCATATCCATGGTGGCCCCGCGCATCTCAAGGTTTCACCCTCCTCTACACTCTTGAAGTTACAGAAGAGACACGTGGCATCATCCATGAGCCTGCTCTATTTCCTTTATATTCTACCTAAGCCCCCTATTGGCGGAGACATTGTGCCTAACCCGAGACACGTGGAGAGTTGGCACATGTTTGGGAACCACTTTTAGATCTTGCCTTTGAAGTTGCGTGTACATGACATGTGGAGGCCACCGCAAGCCTATCCCAAGCTTAGACTTTTCAATGCCGGTGTTTTTTTTTAGACCTGGGACACGTGGAGGGCCTACGCTTGTTTGGGACTAGCCTTTGGGCCATGTATTTTGAATTTGTGTCATTGAGGCACGTGGCACCTTCTGCTTGGCTCTTCCTTGTTTAGACTTTTCAATGGCCGATTCTACCTTTTTGGGCTCTGGACACGGACACGTGGCGATCTGGGCTCGTTTAGGGGCTGCCTCTAGATTTTATTTTTGAAATTACACCAATGAGGCACGTGGAGGTTTCCGCTTACCTTTTGTACTTAGCCAATTAAATGGCCCCGCTACCTTTTTTTGACTTGTTGGATCCTAGACATGTAGAGATCTCGACACTCATTTGAGTCTCTGCTTTGGGTCACCCCTTTAAAATTACCTGAAAGCTGACATGTGGCTCTTTCCGCTACCCCGAGACTTTCGATTTTTGCCAACTCTATCTCCTTTTCAAGACACGGGACACATGGAGGCTTGGTGCTTGTTTGATTCTCCACCTTTGGCTTTGACCCTTGAAGGTGCATCGATGAGACATGTGGATCCGTCCATGTATTGGCCTTAGAATTTTCGACGACCGATTTAACTTTTTAAAGCTTTGACCATGGGGAGGGTTTGCACTCATTTGGGGCCTCCACTCTTGATCCTTCCTTTAAATTTGTACCATTGAGACACACGGGGATTCTCGCCAACCCTTTTATACTTAGTTGATTTGGGCCCACCTGTTCCTTTTTGCCCATTTAGGAGCAACTCATCGGACCTTAGACACATTGAAGCTCTGCACTCATTTGGAGACCTTGTTTGGACCTGGCCTCTTGAGGTGTGCCGTTGAGGCACGTGGTGGGATGGTGTTTATTGGAGACTACCTTTTGGGTTTGACCTTTGTAGATGCGCCGATCGGACATGTGGTGGCTTCCGCTATCTCTTCTTTCCTAGACAATTTGGGCCTACTCCTCTTTCTCCGTTTTCTTTCTTGTTGGGCCTCTGGAATATTTTAACATCATTGGCCTCCCATTTCTTGACCTTTCACCTCCATTTTTGAGTCCTCCTACCCCTTTGATTTGGGATCGAATATGAGCTCACAGGACTGAACCGACCCTTCGATTTTCTCTGTGCAGGCACATGTTTGATTAATTTTGCCTAAGGGGCAAAATTGGTCAACATTCACCATCTTAATTATTTGAAGAACTATTGATAAATGATTAAATCTTAACATTTATAAGGTAATTGGTAATAGGTCTTGAATGTATTCAAACAATATTTTGAGAGAAAATGCATATGAAAATAAATATTAAGTCATAAATATGACATATTTTTGTTTAATATATTAGGGTAGAAATTAAAAGGGGTAAATAAAATTGTCATGGAAAAATGGGTAAGTAAGGTACATGGAAAAAATAGGGGGTATTTTCATTATAATAATATAATGGGAGGGGGTATTATAAATTGAATAATTAGAGGTAAAAAATAGAATTAAGGGTATTCTTTAATACCCTTTGAATGAACGTGATATACCATACTTTTACTAAGTGAACCCCTGTGTGATTAACCTTGTAGTATTATTGGTAAAGGGAAGTTCGTCTAAAATTATAGAATGGAAATACATGGGTATTGAAAGATGTGAGGCATGTGCCAAGCCTTAGGAGGAATCTTATTTCGCAGGAAAGTAGGTAAAGGTAGTTGTATGGCTACATTCATAGCCGAATCTTGGAAATTCACCAAGGGTTCCCTTATTATGGCAAGAGGTAATAAGGAAGGAATATTATATTTATCCACATGTGTTACTGATTCCTTTTCTATATTATCTACTTCAGATTCAGATACATGCATATGGCATAATTAGTTGGGCCATATGATTCAAAAAGGAATGAAGATATTAAAGTCTAAGGGTAAGTTATCATATTTGAAATATTTAGATCTTGATTTCGTGAGCATTGTATCCTTGGAAAGAAAAACAAGTTGAGATTTCTTAAAGTTGGGGTAACTAAGAAGGATCATAAATTGGAGCTTGTACACTTAGATGTGTGGGGACCATCCGGGTAGATTCTCATGGAGAATTATAATATTATGTTACTTTTATTGATGATGCGGAAGAAAGTTATGGTTTTATTGTATTAAACGTAAATATGATGTTTTTGAGACTTTTAAAATATGGAAACCCTTGTTGAGAATGAATCAAATTTAGAGTTAAAGTGCCTTAGATCTAACAATGGTGGTGAATAATGTATAAAGGATTTCAATGATTATTATTCAATGAATGGAATACGTAGAGAAAGGATGGTTCCAAGAACACCACAAGAGAATGGTGTTAGGACGAATGAAAAGGACAATCATGGACGTGTTAGAAGTATGAGGATACATGTTAGATTGTTCTAATAGTTTTGGGTAGAAGTAGTTGACATAGTGGTTTATTTAATTAACTATGGGCCTTCAAGTTCAATAAATGGAGGAATACCAAAGGAAGCTTATTCCGGGGAAAGAGGTAGATATTTGTTTTCTTAAATTTTTTGGTTCAAAAGCTTTTGTGCATGTTGATAAGGAAAATAGAAAAAAGTTGGATGAAAAATATAAGAGGTGCACTTTCATTGGTTATGGATCTAGTGATTTTGATTCCGTTTTTGGGGTTTAGAGAATTATAAAATTGTTAAGAGTCATGATATTGAGTGGAATGAAAAGAGAATGTATAGAGATAAAATTTGGGTACCCAAGGATGAATGGGTTGAGAATTTGATGAATAAAAATGAACTCTCGGATTTAAAACTCATACTTACATGGTTACACAATAACTAGTGTTGGTGACCACGACCGACATTGACTATAGGTGACTAACAATGATCACGGTCAATTGGAAAGAAATGTTTATGAGGTCAAAATGAGCCTCTGGTACCCCAAACTCCGTGAGAAGGTCACAAAGGGTAACTAATCCTTCAAAAATATTTACACCTTCACTATCTTATTTATTATTGGTGATAATGGTTAACCAAGAGTTTTGAAGAAGAAATACAGGATAAGACCCATGTGCAGTGGGAGCATGGCATGGATGAGGATATGGACTCCTTGGAACAAAACCAGACTTGGGATTTGGTTAAGTTTCCAAAGTAAGTAAGAGGACATTGTAGAACAAATGGGTTTATAGGATTAAGGAAGAAGAGGGTGGATAGAAAAGGTACAAGGCAAGGCTTGTAGTAAAAGGATTTACATAGAAAGTAGGTATTGACTTTGGTGAAATATTTTCTCTTGTTGTTAAAATGACTTCTATACGTACTGTATTGAGTATAGTTGTAGTAGATGATTTGCATTTAGAGCAACTAGATGTGAAGACGGATTTCCTTCATGGTGATTTGGATGAACAGATTTATATGAAGCAACCACTTGGGTATGAATTCAAGGGTAAGGATAAATTAGTGTGTAGGTTGAAAAAGAGCCTATATGGGCTCAAGAAATCTCTAAGAAAATGGTACATGTGGTTTGATAGTTTCATGCATGAGCACGATTATTTGAGATGAGAATATTACCATTGTGTTTATTTCAAGAATCTTGAAAATTGGAGCTATATTATTTAGTTATTATACATGGATGATATGCTTATTGCGGGATCTAGTATGCATGACATTAGTGAGCTTAAGGGAAAGATAGCTCACACATTTTCTATGAAGGATTTAGGAGCCGAAAAAGAATCATGGGCATGTAAATACATAGAGATAGGAAGAACAAGAAGTTGTATTTATCTCATGAGGATTATATCTACAAAGTGTTAGAAAAGTTTAAAATAAAGAATTCAAAACTTGTAAATACACCTATGGTTGGACACTTCAAATTGAGAAGAGATAGTGTCCTTCATCACATGAGGAGATCAAATACATGACACGAGTACCATATGCTTCAACAAATGGGATTCTCATATATGCTATGGTTTTACTACCAGACCAAACATTCCACAGAAGTGGGAGTTCCGAGTAGATTTATGGCCAATATACGTAAAGATAATTGGAAAGATCCAATGGATACTCAAGTATTTGAGAGGGACATCTAACATGTAGTTATCTTTATGAAGGTTAGAATATTTTTGTATATGGCTATGTTGATTCAGATATGGTTGGAGATATGGATAGTAGGAGGAATACTATTGGATATATTTTCATAGTAGGTGGGATGAAAGTTAGTTGGATATCAAGATTGCAGAAGGTTATGACTTTGTCTACTACAGAGGTAGAGTATGTTGCGAGATACTGAGAGGCTAGAAAAGAGATGATATAGATGAGAAGGTTCATCGAAGAGTTGGGAAAGAAGAAGAGTATTGTAAATTGTTTAGTGATAGTCGAGTGAAATTCATTTGGCAAATAACTCAACATTTCATTCTAGAACAAAAAAAATTAATTGAGATATCACTTCATACGGAAGGTATTGGAGGATGGGCAGTGAAACTAGAGAAGATTCATACGAGTGAGAAATCTATGGATATGTTGAAAAATCCATTGAAAAAAGAATTTGGAGCTACACTCCACTTCGTTGGTCTTGATTTTGAGACTCGAAGAGGAAGAAACAAAGATAAGGAAAGGATCCAAGAATGATGATCTACAAGTATAGTGTAGTAATTTATCTCAAGTGGGATATTGTTGAGATGTGGAGCTTAATTACTTAAGTTTATAATGCTTTATCAACTTGTTGGAAAACATAGTAACCAACATCGATTATGTAGGGACCGACATCGATTAGGAAAGGAGGAACTTTCATTAGTTACCTATACGTGAGTGTCTTATTTAACTCATGGGAATCAAATATAATTTTAGTATTAAAGAAAATCTATTGATTGTAATTGCATGGCTAAGTTCCCTACGTTTGTAAAGGTATTTATAAGCTAGAAATCTAGGGTTAGAAGTAGGGATTGATGATTATTGTGAAAATAATTATGTGAAAAATAATTCTTGGAGAAGAAGGAAAAGCTTGAGAGAAAGAAAGTATTGTACATCGTGAGAGGTGTGGAAGATTGTAAATCTTCATTGTATATCTTCTGAAAGCTTTGGATAATAGATTGGCTTGTTTCTTGGTGGACGTAACCCACATTGGGTGAACCACATTAAATCTAGTGTTGATTTATATCTCTTGTTTTGTATATTTCTTCTGATATAATATCTGCTTTTATTGCATGTATGCTTAGATCTGATATATTATACGTAAAATCAAAAAGCTAACCCCAACACTAGATGTTTGTGCATGCTTTGGAAAAGAAGTGGAGATGTGTATTCACTTGAACAAAAATAGTGTAAGAAAGGGAAAAAGTACTTTAAAAATCCTTGGGAGCAACAAGCATAAGTCCCATAGTGAAAACCTCTTTGAGCGCTAGTGGACAAACAAAACAAAGAAATCATAGGAAAAAATGGTGTACCCTTTTAAATATGATGATGAGCCACCCATAGAGGTTGATCTTACTCTTATCCCTAATCCCATAGGGATGGAAGATGATTCTAAGATGATCATTGAAGAAACAATTAGTGTTAATATTGGTTCAAAAGAAAATCCTAGAATAATCAAGTTAGTAGCTTACCTCTTAGCACAAGAACAGAAGGAAATCGTAACATTGTTACGAGAATATGCAAATATATTTTCATGGTCATACACAAATATGCTAGATGCAAACCCATCAAGAAAAAGTTAATAAATATGCATCTAGAGGTTACACCGCTTGTTTAAAAATAACTTTAAAAGCTAGTAGCAACAAATTTTATCAAACCGATTAACTATTTACATTGCATATCTTATATAGTCCCGATTCGAGAAGAAGATGATAGGTATCGTATATGACTTTGAATTTCAAGAAATCAAAAAGCATGTCCTAAAAAATAATTTCCTCTACCAAAAATCAACATGATCATTGACTCAACTACCGGTTATGACATGTTATCCTTAATGGGTGGATTTTCAAAGTTATAAAAAGTCAAAATTGCAGAGGAAGATCAACACAAGATTAATTTCATCACCACTTGGGGAACATTTTACTATAAGGTCATGCCTTTCAGACTCAATAATGTTGGGGATACATATTTACATGCAATGATGGTAATATTCCATGACATGATGAATGACATCATGGAAGATTATGTTGACGATATCTTAGCAAAATCCAAAACCAAAGGCAAGCACCCTGAAGTGTTGAGATGTATCTTCCAAAGATCTCGGAGATTAAAAAGTTTTTCTAAACACTAGAAAGTGCATCTTCAACGTATTATCAGGAAAGCTCCTGGGTTTCATTATCTCACAAAGAGGGATAAAGGTAGATCCAACTAAGTTTACTGACCATCATAGAGATACCTCCACCAATGAGCCTAAAACAACTAAGAAGTATATAAGTAAAAATTAAGGCAATCCATTGATTCATTTTACAACTTGTGGATAAGTGCCACCTTTTACAAATCTTCTTAAAAAGTATGTTACCTTCAACTGGGGACCAAACTTTCAAAAGGCGTTTGAATTGCTTAAACAATATCTAATCAATCCACCTATTCTCATGCCGCCTACCCCAAAAAAAAACCCTCCTATATATTTTAGCCACTCATTTTCTATTGGTGCACTAATTTGCCAAATGATCCTAATCATAGGGAAAGGGCATTTTATTACCTCAACCACACCTTGATTGCCTACAAATTTAATTAACCATAGATTGAGAAGGCTTATCTAGTAATGGTCTTCACTTTCCAAAAACTTCACCATTACCTCCTTAACAAAAAACCCAAATTAATATCCAAAGTTTACCCTCTCAAGTACCATTTATCCAAACCCTGCATTTACGGGAAGAATGGCTAACTAGATTATTCTCCTTAGTTAATTTTACATTGATTTCATTAACCTAAAATCTCTGAAAGGACAAGTATTGACAAATAAGTGGTGAAGCTCCCTTACCAGAATGTAACCATTGTGTATGGATCTCCGGATGTATCTATGATGTATGTCTAATAATCCGTCCTATGGCAAGTCTACTTTACAGTCATTTTCATTTCTTGGGTCGAGCGATGTAGTGGTTTTCATCACTCCTACACGAGATTTTTTTCCATGAGTATCCCATTTGGGGTTCCTTGACAAATAACATGGAAGATTATGAGGCACTCATCACCGATCTTAAGTTACCTATCACTTGGAATATTCGACAGCTACGAGTCATTGGTGACTCCCAACTAATCATTAAACAATTTAATGATGAATACAAGGTCAAAGATGAAAAACTTGTTCCATACAAGAAAATGGTGGAGACCTTAAAAGAATACTTTGTGCAGATTATCTTTGAGAAAAGGCCAAGATCACACAACCGCTCCATGGATTGGCTACTTTTGGATCATCTATACAAATTCTACCTCAGAAAATAAAATTCCATTCTTTGTGGAGCACTTACAAGTGCCCGCATATGACATGCCGAAATCTTGTTTGGCATGTGAATTTTTCTGGTCGTTTCCCCTTGGTATCATTCCATATTTAATTACCTACAATATCATATACATTTCCCCAAAAATCACCCATACCGATATAAAATCCCTTATCCGCCATATAGCCTGCTTTATAACCTCCTATAAGGCACCATCTATCGTCATGGCTTCGATGGTAATCTACAAAGTTGTTTGGATGTTAATGAGCTATTCCAAACTATTAAATAAGTGCATGGTGACATCTCGTGGAGAACATACTAGCGGCATGGACCTAGGTAAGAAAATATTTAGAGTGGGCTATTATTGTCCCACCATGAAAGTTGATTATTGCAACTTCATCAATAAGTGTGAACTATGTCAGAAATATGGTAATTTGATACATGCGCTAGAACAACATTTGTAGACTATCACGACTCCTTGGCCTTTTTCTAAATGGGGACTTGATCTCATAGGGAAGCTCACTCCTACTTCTTCAGATGGCCATACCCACATTATCACCGCCACCGAGTACTTTACTAAATGGGTAGAAGTTGTGCCTCTCACTTACATAACTGGTGCACAAATTTCAAAATTCATCATGAACCACCTTATTTTTCATTATGGAATCCCTTCACCTTTGTCACATATAATGGTTAATCTTTCAAGAACAAGATGGTTAAAAATTTATGCCAACACTTTTAAATCCAAATCAAGTGGTCCACCCTCTATTACCCTCAAGGTAATGGACGGTAGAAGCCACTAACAAAACCCTTGTTCTAATCATAGAGAGAACAGTTAGTAAGACTAACTGTAATTGGCACTTACAAATCCATCCCGCCCTCTAGGCCTATAGAACGTCCATCCACACCCCTACTCATGTGACTCCATATTCATTAGTCTATGGAACTAAAGCCATCATACCATTGGAAATTGAGCTTCCCTCTCTAATAATATCCCTTTGAGACTAATTGGATAAATATGAAGATCTGCGGGGTTGCTCAACCGACATAATTAGAGCTATCGGATGAGAAGCATATGAGAGCGCACTCAATCATCTAAAATTTTATCATAATTGGGTATAAGACGATACAATAAATTGATAATTCCTTGATAGTTTGACGTAGGTGATATTTTCTTGAAGGAGAATCGGAAAAACACTATTAAAGACAGAGAAAAGAAAGGAAAGTTTGAAGCAAACTAGTTAAGACCTTATGTGGTCGTTGCAAAGTATGGATCAGGAGCTTATAAACTGGTCTATTCAGATAGAGAAGAACTCCTAGATCCCATGAACGCCATGTACATCAAGTAGTTATACACTGAAACATGGGTGATATATCATAAAAGAACTAAAAATAAAAAAGAAAGAAAAAACAAGCAAAAAAAACAAAAAAATCAAGAAAACAATAAAAAAAAAAAGGTCACCCAGGTGTGAAAACCACACAAACGTGGTTTATTGGGAAAGTCCTTGAATGAAAACTAGTTTCCGGTGTTTAAGGAGGATTCGTTGTTCCCAATCCACTCTCACATGTAGATGGGTAACTCTTTCTTCTATCTAGGGTTAGTTTCCTATCGTGTCAGGAACCCTGTTGGACCTATCTTGCAAGCCATGATCCTGGATCCTCTATTATTGTATCTACGTGAGGGAATCACCCCTTATATTTTCCCATCTAATGTTGGGGTAACCTTTACATCTAAAACTTCCTAATCATAAATGTGTGGCATTGTGACTTTGTATATTCCCATCTCACGTTGGGGGCATTCATGCTTATTTGTCATTTTACATTGATTTCAAACTCACCTCGAGAAAAACACAAAACCATTCATAAAACGGTGTAAAAAAATCTAAAAAATCAAGAAAACTCCCTCTTAGGGATGACACTACACAAACCAATATAACATTGTCTTAAGTAAACCCCGAAAACAATGTGAACAATAGCCTTATAAAACTTATCTTTAGAGATAACACCAAAAACATTAGAAAATATATCAATGTTGTCCCGCAAAAATAAAGTAGTAGTTTGATTACTTTTAGTTGACGATTTTTATAGTATTGATTTTAGATTCTTTTCATGTATGATTTCAAGAGTGATTCATTTTCTCACCTTGGATTAAATCTCATTTAAGTTGATTTTGTATTGCATTCATTTTGTGATTTCATACTTGTAAATATTGGTATGTTTTCATCATATGTTGTGTGTGTCTATTAGGATTCATTTACTTAGATTAACTATCAATTTAATCTATTGTTAAGATTGCTTGAGTTAATTTTTAGTTCCATGTTGTTGTGTTGTTTTGTCTATATATATTTGTTTATTTGATTAGTTTTGTTAATTTTTTTTTGTGTTTTTTTACTAAACATTTGTTTGTTATCACATCTATTATCTAATACATAATATATACAAAAAATGATAAGTTTTACATCAACTTGTATAATAAGCTAATAATCACATATCGTATCATTAATGGGGCAAGAGGGATTGCACATGATCACAAATCTATCCCCCACAACAATATCATCAATATCATCTCATACACTAGAAATAAAAAAACATTTCATGTACAAAACACATGATATTATATAAGGATATATCATAAATACAAAACATGTGATACATCATCCACATCCATCGTGATACATACATAAGAAGTAAATCCATACAACATCATGATATAATCATCATCCATAAATCATCATCATCATCAGTCATATAAAAACATGAAAAGTATAAACATAAAATGTCCATATACATATATGAAATGTCTATCTCAAAAATATATACATCATCAAAAAAAAAATTCCATCATAGGGCATGAATCAAAATGAGACTTCATCATGAGGCATAATCCAAACATGATACATCAATACATAATTGATCAAAACCGAGCCTTGATAAGAGGAATACATCAAGAATACATACATATGTAAATATACAAAAAGATAAAGAGAGTCATCCATAACTCTTAGCCTCTCTTGGGATGTCTCAGCCTATGACCTTGAGGAGGATTTTGGCTGATGAGATGGACTTGATGAGGCTACAAAACTCGGTTGTACAATGTGTTGTTTCACTAATCTCATTTATCGAGATCCTTGGGACTGGATCTAGATATGCTCACATCTATCTAATCAAAAGGAGTGACTCTAAGCTACTCGGGGCTGCCTCAAAATAAGAGGCCTTGTAATAGGAGGACTCACCACTATCTCTCATGAAATATGATAAAATGTGTGTCATCTCACTGTCATTGATGCATGATGTAAGGCATCATGTTCCCTTATGACCCATGCCACATCTTCCTAAGCATATCGTATCATCAATGGGGCAAGAGGGATTACGCATGATCACAAATATATCCCATGTGCCCAATATCATCTTGTACATTAGAAATAATAAAACATATCATATACTAAATATATGATATTATCTAAGGATATATCATAAATCAAAAACATGTGATACATCATCAACATCCATCATGATACATACATAAGAAGTAAAATCATACAACATCATGATATAATCATCATCCATAAATCATCATCATCATCAGTCATATAAAAATATGAAAATGATAAACATAAAATGTCCATAAAAATGTATGTAATGTCTATCTCAAAAAGATATACATCATCGATACAAAATTTTCCATCAAGGGCATGAATCAAAATGAGCCTTCATCAGGAGGCATAATCCAAACATGATACATCAATACATAATTGATCATAACTGAGCCTTGATAAGATAAATACATCAAGAGTACATACATCTGTCAATATACAAAAAGATAAAGAGAGTCATCCATGACTCTCACCCTCTCCTAGGGTGCCTAGCCTATGACCTGGAGGAGGATGTTGCATCTCGATGAGATGGATGGATGAGGCTACAACACTTTATTGTACATTGGGTTGTTGCATTAATCTTGTTTATCGAGAAGTCCTTCGTGAGTTGGATCCAGATCTGCTAACATCTAGCTGATCAAAAGGATCGACTACGAGTCTGCAGTAAGACTGCGCCTCGAAATAAGATGCATTGTAATATGAGGCCTCATCAGTAGCTCTCATGAAATATGATGAAATGTGTGTCATCCCACCTATCATCGATTTCTAATCTAAGTCATTACACTCCCCTATGACCCATGACACATCTTCCCGAGCCTGTGACACTGCAACGGATAGTTGATCTCTAGTTGCACTCATAGCTTTCTCTGGGATGGTGCCTGGTCTCTCTCTCATCAAAGGATAGGACATCAACCTTGGCATGATCCCTCTAAAATACTAATTCTTGGGCCTATTCTGAGACTGTTAGAGCAAACCTAAAATTTTTGTGGGCTAATATGCTAGCTATTAGATCTAATGGAACCAAGTAGCACTATCTAAACTATCTCCATGGCTAGCTTGAGCCTAGCCTATTCCACTTTGTTGTAACTTCCCGTAGCTACGTTCTATCCTTATCTCTCTTGTTCATGACCTGAATTTGTACAATTATGACCTCACTATAGCTGATATTGTAGTGTAACTATATGTCCATACAAACCACCTCCATCTCCACCTCTCATGTCATATCCTCCATCACCGCCTAGAATATGTGGCGGATCTAGGAGGAGGACCTACTACTGGAACCTACTGCCTTACCATATGATGCTCTAGGGAATGATAAGGAGGACCTAATGTATCTTCGGGTATACCTACTATAATGAAATGTGAACTCCAACTAGAATACCAACTAGAGGTAGATGTACTGTGGAGCTATGGGTACTGTCTCTACCTCTTCCTATGACCCTATCATTATGCCTAACATAGTGGAGGACATTTTCCTCCATTGTGATGCTAGCCATCAAAGGGATCATCATCATCATCCTCATCCCCACCCTCATCCTCATCATCACACCTGGTGGCCCCTCCAAAGGTGGCCTAACCCCTTCATCCCCTGGCTACCCATGAGATCATCAAATGATGAGGTATTACTTGCATGATACCATGTGGAATGCTCTATTGTCACCCTAGGATCCCTAACATGTCTCAATGGTACCCATAGATCGCACAATCTACTCATAGCTGGTTGTATCCATGTCCATATAAATCTGTGGCCCCATGTCAAATAGCTTATGATCCTTATGTGCATACCACATGTCATGCGAGGGCTCATCCTTAATGAGGCCAAAATGTCACCGACTTCTGTCCCCTCTATAGAACTCTCTTATATAGCGTCGGATACCAAACTTGAAGTGGCCTATCATGGTGAGGTTGAGCTCTAACCCATCCTCCACCATTGAAAGTTTCTGCAAGGCCTTCATATTATGTGGCTTGTTGTAGCTCATCAAACTCGCGATGATAATGATAAGTATCCCCATGTTCGGCCACACATCATCACTAACCGGAACCCAACCCATACCAGATGGATGCTCTAGATCACCGGCTCATATTGTACTGTGGGATGGCCTATGACTATGTGATCCATGGCCTATATCTGCAATAACCTAGTAGGGACTACTATCTTCTGACGATAGTATGTGATAAGTTAGATATCACACTATAAATGTGCTAGTATACACTAACCCCAATAAGTATCTCTCCTTCCACTAATCCACGTATAAATCTAATGAGGCCTAAGGGAAATGTGGCACCGGTCTTGTCATTAAGAAGAACACCTGGCGATAAAGGCCATCAAATAGACTACCAACCAATCTAGCTTGAGTCTACTATGCATCGATGAAGTTGAACCACCATGTCATGATGAAGTATATCCTCTACTCCGAATAGATCAAAAATATAATCTCTAATATCAGTCTAAACACTCGTATACTCAATGAGCTGATGTTGGATTGGTACCCACAATATCCTCCATACATCCTCTAAGGTAATGGTGATCACCACCGGTGGGATCCAAAACTCGACTCTCATTATACCACCTCTTAGCTAAGGTTTCAGAGGTCAGTGATCCAAAGTAATTTGTGGCATACTAGCCACGTGATCCAATCCGGTAAGATATAAAAGGATGTCCAAGCACTCCATGTCCTCCTCATCAAAACTGGCCTCTATCATATCCAAGCATCCATCCGCTCCCGGTGCGTAAGGATGGTGATCATCTCTAAAAAATAAAAAATACACTTGTTATGATCTACTTCTATCTATTATTCTTCTATTTTTATTCTTTTAAGTCCTATTTTTCAATTTTTCTTCTAAAAATCTAGCTTGCATTCTCCTACACTTAACCTATTTTTCTTAACAAATTAGCTAAGTGTTTCTTCTAGCGTATACACTCCATTTTATATGCCTACATGCCTATCCCGATGTATACGCACCTAATGCATATACACATCCTTTCCAACATATATGATCCTATCACAATGTGTACAAGCCTAACTATTTCCCCCAAAATTCTAACTCCTCCTAGTGCATACGCACCTAGTTGTGTGCCTATGCATCCCTTGACATGTATGCATGCACACATGTGTGCTTATTCCCCTAATGCATACATAACCCCTTTAATGAGTATGCATACATGTACCAATTTTTAACGTGTACGTGTGTGCATACCCATGTTTTTACCCTAATCTACCCTAAAAATGTGCTAAAAACAACATTAAATTAAAAAATAGACATGAAAGGATAGACCACTCATGTAGTGTCTATCGGCCTTGTCCTAAAGGTACTCCCAGATCTGGTGCGCACGTCGAGTCACCTCTGAACTCTTTTCATCTATCTCGCAGCTCACAAAGCACTCGTGGTGAAAATTTGCAAGATCTCTACAACAAATGAACTGATCATGATTGATTTACCCCCCCTCCCTTGGGCGGGGTATATAGGGTTATTTTGACCCATCGTGATGTCTAAAACACTTCATTTGACTGTCGTGGTCATTTAAACACTTTCTTCTACTCACTAAGATAATTATTTTTTTACTAATTATTTTTCGGTATGCTAGGGTACTACGTGCCACCTAACATTCATTTCTTCTCCTTGTGACATTTTAAAAAAACAATCAAGCAATATTTTCTTCTAGTTCAACCGCCGTGATTATTATTTTATTAAATAATGATTTTTCGACCCATTTTCTTCTCATCGGGCGTAAATCTGCTACCTGATGTTTGTTTCTTCACCCTAGAGAAATTCTAAGTGCTTAAAAATAATATTCTATTTTCTCAATTCTTCTGACTAATCAAAAATTCTAAAAATTGTAAAAATCACAATTTTCCTAAAAATTACAAAATTTTCAACAAAATTTCAAAAAACGTAACAATTCCAAATTGTCAAAATTAGTACAAAAGCTCATTTGCAGCTGAAATCTATGTCTCTCGCATGGCACTCATCTCTTATCTTGTTGATGTTTTCACATATTTTGAAACGATGGCTCGTGGATCACCCGAATCTACAATCATTTACAAAAGATACGTTGCTTACTTTTTCGTACTACTGGGGCACAACGAGTTGCTTGGTACTATTTCATCGTGCACACTACTTTTTCATAGGACCTACACATCCTCCATTTTTCCCCTTGCATTTACAATTTTCTTGGGGCATTATTTTAACCCCTATCATTTATCAAAAAAATTGGGACTACAATTAGATAACAAAATATTTGTGCAACTATCTTGAAGATTGTTGGTTTAAGTGTGTGTGTTTATACTTATTTCCCTATTATATAAGCTTGTTTACTTCTCGTATTGCATTGCATTCTGTATGTTGCATGGAGTTGGTGTTTTTAGCGGTGAATTTTTTTCGTATATGGATTTTCATGTCATACTACACTTTTGTTCATTCTTTTTCCTAATAAGGACCAATGATTAAGATTACTAGCAATATGATGAATATAATTGTTTCTATAGCACTGGTTTGCGAGATAACTCAAAATCCCTTTTTTTCTCTTCTATCTCCCCTTTCTTTTCTTCACGTATTTTTGTCTTTTGTTCTCTTTTTATCATTGATCGATTTCTTCCATCACCCCATTGACACTCGATGAGGCATCCCTTGACTAACTAATTTTTCTTCTAACCCTTAAATTTTTTAGATGTTTTTATTTGTCTACTTTTTTGAAATGACGTCAATTACTCCACCTCAAAGAGGGAAAAATGTAGACACCTATAGTTTGGTCTACACAATCTTATTACTAAGATTGTACTATCCTAATTACACGTGAATCGGCTACACTACGCTAGTTAATTACCATATCTACCCTTCTATAGCCCCCTAAACCATGCTAAACCCTCTCTAAATAGATTCTATAAGCTTATTTCCCTTAATTAACCTTGCTTTAGGTTAATTAACCCTCCTATTGATTTTCTAGAAGGATTTGACTTTCTAAACAAATATCTTACCTTTCCAAAAAGCCACTTAGCTTTCCAAAGTCATGTTCACACCCCGAAATGTTTTTTTATTGAAAATCACCTTTTTAGAGCCTTTTTAGTCCCGCATGCATCCAAAAAAATCCCTTTATGAAAATCCAAAACTATAAATAGAGGCATACCTCTCCAACCTTTTTTCTAAGAACTCTCTCTCCCTCTTATTTCTAATTTATGCCATTTTAGGTTGTTTAGAGTTTCCTTCATATTTTATCTGAGCTATTTGTTTATCAATTGATTTTTCCATTTCAAACCTTTAAGTAAATGGGATAAGCCATTAAATATGAGCTTCCACTCTCAATTTTTTGAAAGATAAACAATAAAAATTGATTGCTATAGCTTTAATAAATTCATTTGTTTATAGCTTTCACGGAGTGTAGAACTAATATAAACATGTTAAAGATTGATTGTTTGTTTCAAGCTTCATATATGCATACAAATAGGAAGCTCTTGTTTATCTCTAATTTGATGGTCCATTGATTTTTTTCTTAAAGATTTTGGGGTTTCTTAAATGTTCTTACCCCATTTCATAGCTTTTGTAACTTTTCCTTGTTCACAGTAGCAATGATATTTTGATGAAAGAGATAGATAGATGGATGATTGACATTATTTTATTGTGTTGATGTTGTAATGATGTTTGAAATAGATAGATGGGTGATGTGTGAAAATGATGAAGGATAATAGATAGTGTATAAAATAAATAATGTGATTGAGTAATGTGATAGATAAGTGATGAAAAATTGTGTTGTATATATAAATAGCGATAAATGGTAATAGATGTATCTATATAATGAATGATGTGAAAAAGCAATGTGAATGTAACAATTGCAAGAGTATATGTGACTTCATGTTAGTATGATGAAGAGGGAGGGAAGAATTTTGATGCCCGGGATGTGTGTATGAGGATGAGGTTCATTTATATAATACCCCTCAACAATCAAGAATAAACCTTAAAGAAAGAGTGCATCATCAGGAAATGGTATGATAGTGTATGCTAGATAGATATATCAATGAATCGTATGGTGTAAAGATTGAATGCAATTAGTATTGTAATAGATCCCTCGAAAATCATCTAAGAACTATAATAAAATGAGTGCATCATCGGGGGTGAGGTGAAAAAATTCACCTATTAAAGATTGAGTGGGTGAGAAGTGGTAGAAGCATGTGAAGCGGAAGCGGCATGTGTGTATGAGACAAACTAAATGTCCGATGCATGGGAGGTGAAAGCAGTGGGAAGCAAAAACATCGATGACTTAGGAATCCAATCAAGTAGGAGCATTTGCATGGAGGATGAGATGGTGTAATGGTGGATGAATGAGGTGGAATGCATGCATGAATGATGACATAAGGCATTGGATGAATAACGACCCTAGAAGTAGGAGGAGGAGATAAATGAACCAAAGTAATAGTTTGTTTGCACGGAATCAAAGTAACAAATCACTCACAAGAGCGATATCCAAAGGTAATGACACCCTTATCCTCTAATTGTTGTAATTTATCATGAATGGAAAAACATTCATTATCTCGATGGCCATTGATATGATGATAAGCTAATAAGGATGGCGTGTTGGTGATGTAAGTGATACGGAGGATGATGTTGATTAAAAGGAAATCAAATGAAGGGATTATGAAGAAAAACACATAGCACATCATGAGGCTTATAAGAATGTGAGAAATGTAATGGCTCTCCGGTAGGAGGTGGTGAGGACCTATGTAGAAAGTGACGTAGTGGTAGAGATGGAGGATGCTTATGTGGTAAAGGAAATGGAACATTCTTGTGAGGTGGAGGATATGGAGATCTTGGAGGTTTCTTAACAGATGGAAGTGGAGAAGAACTAGAAGACAAAGAATTACTAGAAGGGGATATATAACATGTAAAATAATTAAATCTTGTTCTAGATAAATAACCTTGTAGCATAAGAGTGTAAATTATTCATATGTATGATATTGCAATTTTTTTAGAGAAGGGATCAAGTCACGACAAAAGATGAATTGATTTTCTAGTTACTGAAATATGAGATGATGCATGCAAGCATTGAAATGTAAGACATAGTTGTATTCAATTTTACTCCCATTATAAAAGGAAGGAATCCCATGCCCACTCAGGCCTATCACCCGGCCAGGCCGAGCGCTCACCCGATGATCAGGGGATCATTTCTGAAAGTTCCCTAAACATCTTAAATGTGTTTCAAGAAGCATCATCTATGATTAGTGTAATAGTGACAAAGGAGGGAAGTTAAGATAAACAAGAACCATAGGGAAAGTCAACTATGGTCAATCGGGTCAACGGCCTCTAGATCCTTGTAGTCACATGTGGCTTCAACACCGTAAGTGCTTTAACGAGTCGGGAGAAACATATATTATAAAAAAGAATTATACAAGCATTCATACATAACATGAAAGGAAAGAAAACTCATATGAGAGAAACATGCATTAAAACCATTGATATCCATGTCTATTTCAAATGGTAACATCTATATATTCATATGATTCATTAATGTTTCATACAGAGTAGTAAAACCATGTGTCATGTATACCACTTTGGACTTATGTAACTAAGCTAAAAGAAAAAGAAAAATTACAACGTTGTCATGCTTAGTACATTCTTTCTGAATCAAATATCCACTAGGCGATAATTCACCGCTCCAGAGCTCGCGCCCATTCTTATCTCTAAACAATATGCGCTATGTATATAAAAAGCCCTTCTCTCTCAAGGTGATCATATTTTAAGATTATCCTCATTTCAAATGTATGGCAGAACTTGTATTTATAATTCTCTAATCCGCCACACTCACCTTTAGCGCCCTCGGATCGATACAAGTGTGAATGTGGTCCTTTATGCCTGAGCATGCTCCTCAGGCCTCGAGCTTTCCACTCCATCTCATGATGATATTCTAGAAGATTCCATGCATTGCATGCTCCTACACACAGGCGTAAGACAAGCTTTGAGCTTGCGGATGGCATCCTATCCGCACGCAACCGATCACACTTTTCACTTGTTCTCGACCATGGGTGCCCAAATTGAATAAGTCTTGAGCCTCATTTCGCTCGTCGCCTGAACTATGTGTGTCTTAACTCTTTCTTTTGCACACTTTTTCTTGCGTGACTTTTCATAATCGGGACCCTACGCGCCCACGTGCCTTCATACTTGGTTAATATTTGGCTAGGAGGTCCAACATCACCCCACACTACGCATGTTCTCCATAGTCCTCCTAAACACTTAACCAAGATCATGTTGTCGAGGAACCAATAAATAGTCTTATACTTTACAAAGAAAAGAATAAGGAATGAAAGAATCGAGAAAATAATGAAGAATGGGGGACATCAACCCAACAAGCTAAGGAAATATTTTTGGAGAAGTCAAAATAACTTATTCCATACTTGTGACCCCGCCTACAAGTTGCCTTCCAGTTCGATCAGAAAGGTCACCCACCAATTTGGTGCTCACTTCATCAAAACTCGGGCGAACTTAAAAGGGTGCCCAAAATATCCATAATCTGCTCCATCTTTGCCTGGGTCCTCGAGTTTATCCATCCTCCTAGTGATCGGAGGGTATAGTTCCTTTATCCAGCGGGAAGCCTTAATTGAGCTCCTTAAGGCCTTAATTGCCTATGATTTCTTCTCTACTTCGGCCAGAACCTTGTCTCTCTCCGCCCTGATTCTCCTTGTTCTTTTCTTGGAATTATTTTAGTTCCATCTCAAGCATGAAAACCATATGAGGAGCTTGCCACCTTATATCATGTATTAGTGCATGTATCATATTATATTCATTATTCATGGGCAGTAGACCACGACCTTAACCTCCACAAGTACTTGGATGTACTAAGCTAAAAGAAAAAGCACTACCACCTTCAACCGGTCTTCCTCTTTCAAGTGCAAGATCCACTTATTGCCAGATTCCACGGATAAGGTTCATCTCTCTATAGTGAGGACGCGCGTTAGATCTTCTAAGATTATACACTATAGGAGGGATGAGTATTTCTTTTTCTTTGGTGGCGCTAAGTCCAGTGCTTGAGGAGGATGGCACCTTTGATAGACTATATTTTCTTATAAACTTCCTACACCTTTACTTTCTCTTCCTTCAACCGTTCGAGCTTTCCACTCCATCCTTAATTCTAGAAGTCATGTTGATCAGTTCTTCCTCTTTCAAACCGTTGGCCAATTCTTCAATTCTTCCTCCTTCTTCCCTAACTTCACCTCCAACATTCTAGCCTCATGTCGCGCACGTGAATAATCTAGCCTTGGTTTTTCTTTTCGTGACCTTGTTCTAACGTGCATTGCACACTTTCTCGACCTAGAGCCCCTAAGCATTCACTACATGGATTACCCCCTTAGATTCTCGGCGAGTGTGATGAGCACTTCACCCCAGACTTCAAGTCTAGCTCATCAACGTTAGACGGAAAACACCCAAGATAGCATCTTAAGGGTTTATGGGTACGTGTTATCCTTCTCAAAAGACCCCATGGTTATGAAAGAATCGAGAAAATGCTGAAGAATGGGGCGTAACACGTTCCTTGTCCCATCAACATAGTTCATTTGGAGGTCGGCCTATAACTTTTTATACCCAAGAATACACCTTTGGGAACCTTACTTATCGAGTGGGGCCTCCCCAAGCTGCCATGCTCTTTTTGATGTTCTCCTCCTTCCTTACCTCAAGACTAAAATATCGCACTACGCTCCAACTCTTGGTCCTACCAGACCTTGAGCATCCTCTGTGTGTCTCTTTCGCCACCTCCATGATCTTAGTTCCTTTGTAAAACTTATGGCTCCCTCCTTTTCCCTGGGATCCTCCTCATTCCCTCTATGTCCCTTGGAATTAGTCTTCCCTCATCATGTGCCCTTATGTCACGCAAATACAAACTCTCGCTTCTCATCTCCACTCTCCTCTTCCGAGTCGTAGATGCTAACCACATGGGGCTCTTGGTCTTTCTCTGTTTCTTCTTCTTTTCCACCATCTTCTTCACTCTCATCCTCTTTTCCGCCCATGTATTTTTCAGATTCAGGCCGGTTACCTCCGAGTGAGGACTTCCTCATCCACCCTCTGCTTCTTCCACGAGAGGTGGAACTTTTCGATCGCTTAGTCCAAGGATTCACCTTATCTTCTTCCTCGGGTGATTCTTCCTTGGAGATGGGTTGCTTAGGTGCTTCTATCTCTGGCATCTTCTCCTTCATCAAGACTTCTTTCTCTGCACATAAGTGCTTGGTTTGGTGCTCATGGATGACATGCTCACTATGAATAATCTAGACACCTTGGTACTTCTCCATCTCTTCCTCTCTTCTTTGACACGAGGCCCTTCATTACAGAAGGGATCTTGAGTATGGATACTTCGTTCTCGGCGGATACATGCCCTTCTTGAACTTCGGCCTTATGCGCATTACACACGCACCACGGATCCTCTCGGTGATGGGAAGCGTCATCGACCTAGTCATCCGAGTCTTGTGTGACATGTAATTCTCCACGTACGCGTGCTTACCACTTGGGTAGTTCACTTCTTTCTCATCTCATCCTATGTTCATTACCGGTCCACCTACCTAATTCCAACCTATTGACACCCCTTTGGGGAAGTATTGAGCAAGTAAATCAAAGGGAGCTTATCCCAAGGGCTCCATGACTCTCTATCATGTTTGAATCTTCCCAAGCTATGTCAAGGCTAGTGTTGATAGCGGGATAGACCACAAATTTAGCCTCTCCCTCACCTGGTTGCTCCTTTGGGAGTTGCTTATGGATTCTCCTTTTTCTGGCGCCTCGAATGCATTCCTCGGGCGCGTGTACCAGTTTTCCGGCCGTGCCTTGTGGGTTTTGTCATTTGTATCACAAGCATACTTTTCAAACATCTTCACGGGCGAAGGATCCTCGGGGCTTGGGTACTCCCACATGAACTTGTCTAGCACATCGGGAACTCCAATCTCCATGAACACAATGGTGAGCAAGATTTTTCAAGACAATCCTGTCGCCTTCCCTTGTGCACTTAACAATTTATTCAAATGACTTACGAGGATAGGCTGTATATAGTTCCTTATGTAATCTTCCCTGAGATATGTTGGAGATGGGTTGACTACGTGTCCACCTTTCCTTGCCATTCGGAGACTTAGTCACTAGATGCACGGCCATTTTCATTATGGGGTCCTTGATGACCGAAATGTCATAGTCTCGAGCCGTGACCCTTTGCTTCTGAGGATCTTGCATGATCTTTCTTGAATGGCATCCTTATCACCAATGTCATCTTCTAAGCTATCTCCCACACATATGAGGCCCTAAATTGTGAATTTGGCCTTATGCGGAGTCACACGCATCTTGCGGATCCTCCAAGAAAGTGGAAGTAATCTTCATGCACCCATGACATGTGACCACCGGTACATGCACTCGGCTTTACCAACATAAGGAAACTTATCTCATCTCCCCTGTGTTCCTGGGTGACCACCTGCCTTCTCCATTTTCACCTTCATGTCATTCATCATATATATTGACCCTCGGTGTTTAAGTATGGTGGGGCGATACTAACTCTAATTCCATTTCCTTTTATATGGTATTTGTGTGGTGATTATCTTCACTATAAGTACATTTCTTAAGTGGGATTCCCATTCCTTTCCCATCATCACCCCATATGGGTTTCTTAGAGATTCTCGCATATCATTCTTCATTTATGTCTACCTTGCATGTTTTGGGCACTTGTGGGTTTAGCCTTGGGCATACTTTTGAACTCTCTCCTTTCTGGGTGTCATGGTCGTGGTATTTTTATCACTCCAATTCTCTCCTTGTTACTCTATTTTACTTCCTCCAATCCTCTGATCTCAAATTTGTGATATAACTCTTCTAAACCCATGCCCTAGTTTGTCAAACCCTAATTGGGATAAAATCTTCACAAACAACACCTCTTTGACTCTTTACATGTTGTGTAACCCCTTCCTTTTGGTTCCAATATCAAATCAAGGTACTTTAATCTCATAGATCTTCCTTCATTAAATCGAATCAAAGCCCTAGTTTTTCACACTTGATGCTAAAAATGTATATATCCGACTCTTTATTTCGCAAAGTAATAATGAGAGTTTCTTGAATGGATCCTCTATTTATAGTTTTCTCTATTCCCACGATCATTAAATGCTAATTAACCTACCACGCGTATCTTTCTCATTTAATGGAGTTTTTCAAACAAATCTCGTCTTTAGCGCACTTCGGCTTTATCATAAGGCAACTTACGTTGAAAATCCTCCAACCTTCGACAAGTAACCAATCAACCTAATAGGAGACTCTTGGCACACATAACCCACGCTGAAGGCACTTATTCTATCCCGATCATTTCTCTCACCTACCTCGTGTTGATTTCAAATGTGCTTTCTCCTCCTCAAGACGTGGGATCTACCAATAGCTTTTACCTGGCACCAACCATTCTTTTATCTTTTCTCTTTATATACCTCTTTCAACCCAGCTACTCAACAAGGATTTTCAACACAACTTCCTTGGTACTTTAATCACGTGCTTCTTCACATCTCTCCACCCCACACTTTAAGCGATGTGGTCCTCTGCACACTCACAAATTCTCCAAAAATAACAATAAGGTTATGGTGCCCATGGCATAAAACAAAACAACAATGCGAAAGGAAACACAAAAATGGAAAATGCAAAGGAAACTCCTGACTAACTCGACAAAATTGTGTTATTTACAAACACCAAGAAGACTTCTTTATAGTAGGGCTTCACTACTCCCATTGAAGTGTCCAAGAAACTTCATCCCATCTAGTGCTTGTAACTGGCACACGCCCGAATCAAGGATGTATGATATTGTGTAAGGACCCAACCAATGGACTTTCAACTTCCCAGGATGGCACAGAAACTTGGAATCATATAATAACACCATCTACCCAACCTCAAACTTCTTATTTCTAATATGGAAATCATGCCAAGCCTTTTTCTTTTCTTTTTCCCTTTGTTTGGCTCCATCGAGAAAGTGATCATCTCTCATCGGTTTCATTAGTTCATCAATTCTTTCTTCGGTGCTTGTTTGTTGGCTAACCCTCCTACGCGCACTATTCAAAAGAAGGTGACATAAATTCAACTGCGGAAAAATAGCTTCTGCCAAACACCAATTGAAAAGGTGTGGATTTATTTAGTATTTTATACATTGTCCTGTAAGCCCATAATACTGCCGATACTTTGTCATCCCAATCAAGTCTTCCGACATCACAAATCTTGGTCAAGGTATGACTCAATATTTTTTGAATGCTTCCACGGTTCCATTTTCTTGTGGGTGATAGGGCGTAGTATTGTGATGAGCCACCATGAACTCAGATAACAAGATCCTCACGGTCTCATTCAAGAAATGTGTACCCCTATCACTGGTTAGACTCAAAGGGCATCCATACCTCGTGATAATGTTTTCCCACAAGAACCTTGCTACTGTTGTTCTTTGTGAAATCTTTAGTTGGGGCTGCCTCTACCCACCTTGTGAGATAATCTATGTAAGTGATGACATAACATGACCTAGTCCTACGCGCTACCGGTGTAATAGGTCCTACAAAGTCTATCGCCCACTTTTCAAAAGGCTCCATGCTAGGAATAGGGTGCAAAGGAATTTCATCTCTCCTTCCTGGTTTGCCAATGCGCTGACAATGGTCACATGCTTTACAATAATCTCTACAATCTATGTGCAAGGTTTCCCACTAAAACCAACCATTAATATCTTGCACACGGTGGCATCACTGTATAATTCCCACCCACACTTCCTCCATGATGGCCGGGCGCTCATGCTCTAAAGACACACTGCGCAAAATTTTGTCACGTCCCAATTTGTATAAGTTTCCACTGATTAACATGTAGGGCTTGGCGCGTATGGCCAACTGCTTCTTTTCCAATGCCTTCATTCCACCCGGTGCCACATCTTCCTTTAAGAATACTACAATCTCCTCTAAATATGAGGGCACGCACTGCAACCTAAATAGTTTCGTGTCTTTCATTTCTTCCTCAATACTCTGCGCATCCTCCCCTGAATCAATTCTTAATAGATGATCAGGCCCACAGTTGCTTTTCCTAGGTTTTACTACAATGGTGAATTCAAACTCTTGAAATAACAACACCCATCGACAGATGTTCCCTTGTAGAATAGGATTGTTCACCAAATACTTTAAGGCCATGTGGTCGGTGTAAAACACAAAGGGTGTTACTAGTAGATATTGTCTAAACTTGAAGAGCATGTAGATCATTGACAATGCCTCGTGCTCGGTTGTGGTATAATTCTACTCTTCGGTGTCAACTTCCTGCTTGCAAAATAGAGAGGATGATCAACAATCCCTTCACCTAGTTGTGTAAGTACTTGCTCCAATGGTGGTCCTGAGGCATCTACATGGACATGGAAGGGCTTGTCCCAAGAGGGAAAACGTAAAATAGGCATGGTAATAAGCCTATCTTTTAATGTATCAAATGCCCTCTATTGTGCCTCTCCCCAATGGAAGGCACTTTTGTGTCTAAGTAGCTCCTCTAAAGGCACGGTGATCTTGGCATATCCCTTAATGAATTTTCTATAATACCCCATATGCCCAAGGAATCTACGCATTGCACTCTGGCTAGTAGGCTCCCTTAACCCCATAATAACTGCAACCTTAGCGGGATCTACCAACAAGCCCTCCTTACATATGATATGCCCCAATAAAGTCCCAAAGGGTGTAGAAAACACGCACTTCTTAAAGTTGAGGGATATCCTCAACTTTCTACACCTCTCAAACATTAATCTCAACTTTTCATAATGGTCCTTAACCGGAACATATAATTGTCAATCATCTAGATAGACTGAAGAAACTTATGGATGAAGTCTTGGAATGCTTGCACTAATATGCGCGAAAAGACAACAGGCGCATTATTTACCCAAAGGGCATGACCGTATATGCAAAACTTCCCCACTCGGTGGTGAAAGTTATCTTCTCTGGTCTTCCTTTGCAATCCGGACTTGGTGGTACCCTGAAAATCCATCCGTAAAGGAGTAGATTTCGTGCCTAACGACTCCTTCATAAATTTCTTCAATGAAGAGGGTCGAAAATGGATCAATGACACAAACTACATTCAATTCCCTATAATCCACACAAATCCTAATATGCCCATCCTTCTTGATGTTGATTACCATTAGACTTATCCACTCTGATTCTTCCACTTCCTCAATGATCTCGGAAGCTCATTTTGCCTATCTCCTCCTTAACCTTCACGAGCAAATTGGTATTCATCGGTAGGGCTTTTTCTAACTCGGCGCACAAGACTGTCCTTCAGCTTTATCTTCATTTCCCAAGGAGTGGTGAACGCCTTTGAGCTCATGGTACTTGCGTGGGAATAAATCCTCAAATTCGTGCAATAGATCAATAATCTTTGATACTTCCTTCTCTATCTAGTAATCTCCAATAATATCTTCCTTAGGTTCTTCTCCTGAATCGATGTTAAATTTTGTTATCTTTAAAGGCTCATGGTAGGTGCGTGCACAAGCATCTACACTATCCACTACCTCGCGCATCCCTACAGAATGGCTAACATCTAAGCTTTCTTATTCCTCTCCATCAATCACATATACCAAATTTCCCTTCTCCTTTTCCAAACACGCGTGCTCAAGCTGTAACTCTTTTGTTTCCTCAACTTCTTCAAAGCACACCCCTACACTTGGTTCACCTAATAATTCTAATAGCCTATCTTCCGTCCTACCACTATCCCCCATGGTAAGGCGCTTGATACCCTGCAAGGCCTTATCAATCAATGGCTTGGTACTCCGATACTCAAAGGTTTGAATAAGGTCGGAAGTGAGCTCTTGCCATTCCTTGTCTCGGTGGCGTGTCTTTGAATGAATGTACGGATACGTGTGCATAACCCGCAATGTAGAATACAACTTGTGCACCTAAGAGGGATGGTGGTAGAGCTTCCGCGCCTTCTCTCTGACTCATTCACACTTCTGGATATGGAAAGAGGTGGGCTCCTTCCCATGGTATTCCTTGATGACGGTGGGTACTTTACTCTAGAAAACCGACAGAGAGCAATTCTTACCCAACGCCATTCTAAAAGTGATGTGAATCCAGCTGCAAGAGGTTGAAATACCTCTAAACACACATAAACAGCTTTGCAAATAAAACCAGGAGTTTCAAAATAGCTTACTTCTCATTCTGGAATTCACACTGATCTATTACATCATTACAATCCTCCTTTTATTTCAAGACTACTCTAAAACCCTAAAATGCAAAACAACTCGGATTGACCCCAAAATTTGCGTGCCAAATATGCATTCATAAATTAGGGCTCACGTGAAATTTGGACTTATTCTAACAAGCACAACAAAAGTTATTAAAGTTCTAAGACCTAGTCAAAAGCGAAAAAACATTCGGAGCCAATTTTAGGCCACTAGATGAAGGAATCCGAGCCCTGAAAATGTGCCAAAATGGGCACAACCTTGCACGCAAAGTTGACCCTAGCATAGTACTAATGTATATCTACCACCCTGTAAAATTTCAGGATGATCCAACGGTCGGATCAAAAGTTATGGTCTCTGCAAGTTATGCTCCCGCATCATTCTCCCCTAGTTGAAAAGAATTCAGCTCCTGTGAATTTTGTTGACGGAACTCATCTAATTTTGCACTTTGTAAATTTTCCTCAACTCCCACTCAAGAATCCAAGTATTTTATTCTTGCTGCAAACCTTCCCACTGTACCAAATATCTATTGTAGCTCCCATGTCTAGTAGTGATTGTCTTTTGGTCCAAGACACGCATTACCCTCTCCTTTTTCTTCTTTGGCATCTGTTGCTTCCAGTTTATTTCTTCCTCCTCTGCAAAATTTTCATCATGACCTAGAAAATTATATAAGTCAAAAACATTAAAAATTGGTGAGATAGCAAAGTTTTCAGGTAGCTCCACCTTGTAGGCATTATCACTCATTTTCTTCAGAATCCTACATGGCCCAATCTTCTTATACTTGAGTTTATTATATGTCCCCTTTGGAAACCTCTCTTTCTAAGATGAACCATCACCATATCTCCTTCTTCAAATACACTTACTCTCCTACTAGCATCTGTAGCTATTTTATATTGTGCATTACTCACTTTCATCTTTTCCCTCACTTCATCTTGCAGTTGTAGAATGTGTTCTGCAAATGCTTCTGCATCATCACTAGTTTCATCTTCACCTGGTAGAAAATTAGATCTAGGACCCCCTTGGGATTCCTACCATATACAATATGGAAAGGAGACCTCCCTATTGACCTGTTTACCGAGCTATTATATGCAAACTCAGCTTGAGGTAAAGCTAAGTCCCATTGTTTTGGCTTTTCTCCAACTATACAACGTAGGAGATTTCCCAAGCTTTTGTTCACTACTTCCATCTGCCCATCAGTCTGGGGGTGATATGCACTACTGAACTATAGTTGTGTCCCCAATTTCTTCCATAGAGTCCTCCAAAAGTGACTCAAAAACTTCATGTCCCGATCTGAAGTGATCGTTCTTGGAATTCCATGCAATCTAACCACTTCTGAAAAAAACAAATCTGCAATTCTAGAAGCATCATTAGTTTTTTTACAAGAAATGAAATGTGCCATCTTAGAGAATCTATCAACCACAACAAAAAAATCCATACTGTGTTAGGAATCAAAATCCATACCATCAACCCATGGCCCGTAGGGATAGGCAATGGCATATACAACCCAGTATTCTGTGCATGGCCCTTAGCCATTTGACACACTCTACATCTTGCTACAACCCTACTTATGTCCCTCTTTACCTTTGGCCAATAATACTTTTCTACAACAAGAGAAATTGTCTTACTTATACCAAAGTGTCCAGCCAACCCCCACTATGCAATTCTCTTATAATATTTTCTCTCATTAAACCAAATGAGGATGCACAATTGTTTCCCCTAAACAAATAACCATCATGTATCAAATAATCAAAAGAATCACTACCTACTGTAGGCTCCTTAAGTTTTCTGACAACATCACCAAAATTTGGATCACCTTCATACAATTCCTTAACTGCCTCAAACCCTAGTACTTTATTTTCCATTGTTGTCAAAAGGGCTACACGCCTACTCAAGGCATCAATAACTTGATTCGCTTACGAGAATTATGCTTTAAAACAAAAGTATATTCTTGCAAAAATGAAACCCATTTTGCATGCCTACTATTTAGTTTCTTCTGTGTGTTTACATACCTCAAGGTTTCATGGTCAATGAAGAGTACAAATTCCTTTGCTACCAAGTAATGTCTCTAGTTCCTTAATGCTTGAACAATAGCATAAAATTCCACATCATAAGTAGAATATTTCCTCCTGACTTCATTTCACTTTTGAAGAATGCCACTAGTCGTCCTTCTTGACTCAACACAGCTCCAATCCCAACATGTGAGGCATCACAGTCAACCTCGAAGACCTTGCTAAAATCTGGCAATACCAAAACAAGTGCTTCTAATACTTTCTTCTTCAACAATTCAAAACTATATGTTCTTTACCTTGGTCCATACAAACTCCCTCCCTTTTGTACACTCTATTATGGGTGCAAAGAATGCTATTGAAATTCCTGATGAACTTCCTATAAAAAGTTTTCAATCCATGAAAACTACGAACCTCTGTCACATTCCTTGGAATAGGCCATTCTAGAATTGCCTTTACTTTTTCCTCATCCATCCTCACTCCATCCTCTGATATGAAAAATCCCAAAAAAACAAGACTCTTCTGAAGGAATCTACACTTCTTTAAGTTTGCATATAGACTCTCTTTATGTAACAAGTCTAGCACCAATTTCAGATGTAACAAGTGTTCTTCCCTTACTTCTTGAATATCAAAATATCATCAAAATAGACAACAAAAACTTACCATTGTATTCTCGGAGTACTTTGTTCATCAACCTCATGAATGTATTGGGTGCATTAGATAGCCCAAATGGCATCACCATCCACTCATATAATCCATCTTTTGTTTTGAAAGTAGTTTTCCATTCATCCCCTTCATGGATTCGGATCTGGTAGTAACCACTCCGTAGGTCAATCTTGCTAAAATATCATTCCGCTAGCACATCCATCATATCATCCAATCACGGAATTGGGAACCAATACTTAATTGTGATCTTGTTTATGGCTCTACTATCTACACACATTCTCTAGTCTCCATCTTTTTGGGAGTCAATAACGTTGGAGTTGCACATGGACTCATGCTTTCTCTCACTAACCCTTTCTATATTAGATCTGTCACTTGTCTATTCAACTCTTCACTCTGTGTCGGACTCACGATAAATTTCACTGGTTTGGAAGGGCCGATCCTGGGATCAAATCAATATGGTGTTGAATATCTCACTTTGGAGGTAACCCATCTGGTAGCTCATCTAGTATGACATCTTTGTATTCTTTTAGTATATTTTCTACCTGCAACAGGTATATTAAAGTCTTCTTTCTCTAGCTTCTTTGACATTAGTGCATAACAACATCCAACTTCTTCCATTTCTATAACAAACTCTTTTATATCCAATAAGCCCTCACTCTTCTCTTCTTCCTTGAAGGGTAACAAGACCACCTTTACACCATCCTTCCAAAAGGTATATGTATTTTTCCCTCCATCATGTGTAACCTTTCTATCGTATTGCAAGGCCTACCTAGTAATATATGACATGCATCCATTGGGATAACATCACACCACACCTCATCCTTGTAGGTATTCCCAATTGAAAACTTTATAAGGCATCTTTTATCTATGGTTACTTCATTTCCTTTCTTGAACCATGATATATGATAGGGATATGGGTGCTTGTCATAGTTCAGATTCAGTTTATCAACCATTACAGTTGAAACCATATTTTCACAACTACCACCATAAATAATAATTTTACATACCTTTCCTCTACAGGTGCATCTTGTTCGAAATATATTTGTTCGAAGCCACGAATCAGCTCCACAACATCACGTTCTTTCTTCTTCCTTAGGACAATCATCGTCCTCCTTATCATGAGGGTTTCACCCAAGTCTACTGACCTCCATTTCTTCTTCCTCTTCAGCCTCAACCAGATTTACTCGTGGTTTTTCTCCTTGCCATCTATCTTGTGTAGGATAGTGCGGACACTCAAAATATGTTCCCCTCTTCACCACATATGTAACATGTATATTGCCTTTGGGGGCTATTCCATCCCCATCCTCCATTATAACCTCTTCCCTCTTGAAACCCCTACCTCTTTGGTAGTTACCATGGCTTTGACCAAAATCTTCATGCCCTTCTGTATTAGAGGATTCACCTTTTGTAGATTCAAATCTACCCCTACCCCTCATTGGAGATGATGATGGACCTCTCTTCACACCTCTTCTAAAATTATTCCTCTTGTTCTTTTCTTCTGCCTTTAATGTGAGTTGATAAGCATCATCTAGGCTATGGATCCGGAGCATACTCATCTCATCTTGTATGGTGTAACTCAACCCATTTATGTACCATGTAGCCTTTTGTTCTTCAGACTCTCCCTGTTCCACCCTGATTGATAACTTGTAAAATTCATTAGTATACTCCTCAATGCTGAGATCCTTCTGTCTTAGGTTTTGGAACCTTCGAAAGAGTGTCTGAGCATAATCTACAGGAAGAAAATTTTCTTTGATTCTTTACCATTTTATTCTAGTTTTGGATCTTTCCTTTCCATTCCTTTGTCTTTCATTTTGTAGGTGATCCCACCAGATCAATGCATGTCTGAAAACTTAGTGCATGCAAAATTAACCTTCTACTCTCAAAGGGTTTTCCACTCAAAGAATTTTTCCATGTGATTTAACTAGTCAATCAACTCCTTTGGTCGTAACCCTCCACCATAATCAGGAACATTAATCTTGATGCCATCATTCTTTCCCTCTAAAGCCTTGATCAATCTCTCCTCAAATGGTCTCTCATTCAAGGTTTCTTCATCTCTCTCATTTTATTCTTCATCTCCTCCTTCATTCATTAATGGAGGCTCTTCTTCAATATCACTATCTAGGTTTGCATCCCCATTTGCATGTCTCCTTCTAAGGTGGGTAACTTCTCCCGTGAGCTCAGCAACTTGTCTCTGTAGCTCCTGCATATGCCTATTCATCTGGGCATAACCTCCCCTCCCATGTCTAGCCATGGTTATATAAAATAGAGGTAAAAACTACACATAAAAATGTAATATGTTACCTTAACTATTTCCATAAGATCAAAATCTTGCTCTGATACCAATTGATGTGAATCCAGCTGCAAGAGGTTGAAATACCTCAAAACACACATAAACAACTTTGTAAATAAAACCAAGAGTTTCAAAATAGCTTACTTCTCATTCTAGAATTCACACTGATCTATTACATCATTACAATCCTCCTTTTATTTCAAGACTACTCTAAAACCCTAAAATGCCAACAAACCCTAAAATGCCAAAAACCCTAAAATGTAAAACAACTCGGATTGACCCCAAAATTTTCATGCCAAATATGCATTCATAAATTAGGGCTCACGTGAAATTTGGACTTATTCTAACAAGCACAACAAAATTTATTAAAGTTCTAAGACCTAGTCAAAAGCGGAAAAAACATTCGTGAGCCAATTTTAGGCCGCTAGATGAAGAATTCAAGCCAAAAACATGCCAAAATGAGCAAAACCTTGCATAAAAGTGACCCTAGCATATTACTAATGTATATCTACCACCCTGTAAAATTTTAGGATGATCCAACGATCGGATCAAAAGTTATGGTCTCTGTAAGTTATGCTCCCACATCAAAAAGGCTCTCTGATGTGTGGCCCACCACCGAGCTGATGTGCCGAGCAAGACATAACATCTTCCTTCATTCCTTCTAATCCTTCCACTGACCTTCTACCTCCTGCAGAAAGATCTCAGGGAAGGCTCCTCCTAAATACTTGGGAAGTTATTTTCCTCCAAGGTGCCGAACCGTGCGTGCCTTTGTGACCTTGGTCACCGACCCTCTCAACTGCCGTCCCATTAATTCATAAGTTCCATGTGCCCAATTGTCACAAGCTAGATTGGTGGTATCACTTACTGATTGAGCATCTTCAAATTGGATAACCTTGTTAGTAGGGTGTATCATCTCAGGGTCTCTGATTGAGTAGACATAAATCTTGTCCAAAACTTCTTCTCCCAACAGTTCAATATAGGGCGTCGACTTCCCATCAACCAGGGGTATAATGACCCATTCCTCCTTGTTCTCAAAGTTGATGTACCCTTTGTTGAACCAAAGGTCCGCATTATTCTTGTAACACCAATGGCACCCAAGTAGTGCTAGGAAATTGTCCGCCTCGTGAGTGCCAAGACTTCGAAGTCCCCAGTAAACTTGGCTCCCTGAATAGTAATAGCTACATCCTTCAAGACATTGTTATCCAAAATTCACCCCTCAAGGTAATTTTGATAACATGCATCAAATTATTTAGTCCCAAGCAAGTAGATTGATTCAAGGCCCGAAATCATGTTTTTGGGGCCCCCTCGGCTTCTCTCTAACTCTCCCATCCAAGCAAAAAATCCCAACGAGTTAGAAAAAATGGAAAAAATGCAAAAAATAAGGTTGCAGGATTGTTTTAAAGCATTTCGGGTCTGAAGGGTTCGGGTCGTACAAGGTTCGTCGTCCAAGCTTGGGGTCGAAAAAAAAAGAAAATTGGCTAAGTCGAGACATTTTTGTCTAGGCGGTCCACGGGACAGGTTGGGACTTCGGGATTGAAAAGCCAAAACGGCCGAAAGTAGAAAAAATCGTCAGTTTTCTATTTCGCGCGGTTTGGGACGCGAGGACAAAAAAGTACGTGAGGGACGCCAGCGGGATGCGAAAAGGCAAAAATCCGCAAAGAGATAAGGAAGCCCGAATCGGCCGATGCGGGAGAATGTCCGGGGACAGTAGGGACAAAAGTACGCAGGGAGAAAGCCTTCAAACAGCCAAGGCAAAGAAGAAAAGTCAACACTTGACCCGTGAACTTCAAACGGCCATAAATTTTTACTCGAGCTCTAATTTTCACAAAATTGGAATTTAGAATGACACGATGTCCTACGCCACATATTTGGCTCCGATTAGTTAATGCTCATTCCGTCAAATGACAGAAAATGCCCATCGCTGACTCCAAAATAGTCGCCCCACTCGAGAAGGCCATAACTTTTGCATTTCTCAACGAAATCGCACACAATTGGTACCGTTGGAATCATGGATCGATCGATCCTGACACAAAAAAATCAAGAAATTCCAGATTTGATGAGATATTGATGGATATTTTTTATAAAACGTGGCCGGGTTCATAACAATGTTCTATTTGGTAGTTGGGAGTGCAATAAAGAGGCATGGTCATCATTTCTTTCTTCATGCAAAAGACGAGTATGGGGTGCCTTTTTCAAGTAATATACAATCATGTTACTCAATTTAATGCCTCTTACAAGTGGTTGAAGGATAGATTTTGGGATTTCCATTTTCCCTCTCTCTCTCTTCCCATTTTTTCTATAAATTGGAGTGTTGGGCTCATTGTAAAGAGAGGTAGTTTTTGTAGCAAAGCTCTGTCAAAAAAATCACTTTGTGAAGCCAATGTGCCTAAGCCCTTGTTGTGGACTCTTGCATGGTGATCCGGTCTTTTTCTTGTAATAGATTGAATTGTGCATATCATGAAGCAATAAAATACAAGTTTGTGGATGTATCTTCCCCTTTGTGTTCTCTTGCACTCTTCTTGCTCCTTGACCTTGATTACAAGAATATTATGTCTATTATTATGTTCTTGCAGGATCCATTATCATTGTGTATGTTTGAAATATTATTGTGAATGCATTTTGATAGATTGTGGAGAATCAAGTATCACCCCTTCTAGTGTGCACTTTGCTTCGTATCTCACACATTTGAAGACTACTCTCACACCCTCCTTTTACGGTGCATCACCGCTTTAGTGTAGACTTTCATTTTATGCTCTCTCTCTCCTTGGTCCCTTGGAAAGTTAGATTAGAACAATTATTTTATACCATTAGAGTAGATTGTGGTAGGTAGTTTAGGAGCAAGAACCACTTTCTCACGGAGGTCTATGTCAAGTAGCAAGTCCACAACTTGGAGATAGTACCCATGTTATGCAATCACAGTGAGTTCAAGTATATGCACTTGTATAAACATAAGGGTGTCTTTGTGATTCGGTGATATGACACCGATGGGCATTACCTTAGTTTTGTTTTCCATATACAACACATTTGAAGATGGTGTAATGCAGGTCTCCCCATCCGATGCCATGCATCCAAAGTCGAACATTAACCTTCGTGTAATACATGTCAATGAGAATATTGTTGAGGAACCATCCATCTATAACCGCATTCAACGTAATCTCCTTTTTTCGTAGTTGACTTTTGTGAGGGGGAAGGTTCTCATGTAATACCTATCTCTCTCACTCTTCTCCGAGTGTGTGGTACCTTCTCTCTCAACCGGGATCCTAAAGAAAGGAATGATGTTCTCATGCCTTAGCATTTTACACACCTTGACCTCATCTAGGTCATCCTTTTGCGTCTCGACTCTCCTCCCTTGTTCCTTCCTCCTGGATTACTCCCTTAGACACTAGATCTCCCCTTGTAAGCTTCGAATAACATCCATAGTGTCCTGATATATCTCCTTTTGATGTGCGAGTCTGGATACTTCCCATGAACGACCTCCTCCCTCATAACCATGGTCTTATCTTGGCACCTCTCTTGTGCGCGTAACTTCTACCCTTGTTGTTGCAAGATAGGTTCCAAACCTACATCCGTGTTACCCAGGCATCCACTATATGTCTACCTTCTTGATGTTGACCATCCAGGCGCCCTTGTCCTTCTAGTGTTTTGATTCATATGCTCAAATAATTTTGGGCACTCCTCATACTTATGCTTCTTTCCGCACCATGAGCACTGCAACGAGTTCGGGCACTCAAGGTTTGTAGATCCACAGTTGAAACATGTTCACACGAGAACTCACTCCTTCCTCCGTGGTTACCTTGACCCTGGAATCCTCCTCGAAAACCTCTTCCACGCGCCACCATCTATGTGCTCATAACGACGATCATTATTTTTAGAACCAATGGCAATGCTTTGGTGCAGGCGCACCCCATGATCAATGGCCTCATGGATTTGATCAATGAGCCTACAGTCCTTAGTATCGTGGGTTGCGGAGGTACAAATTTTTCAATAACAAAATACATTCTTCCTAATTTCACGCTACAACAAGGGACATCTACTTGCATCATGGTCCCCATGACATATCTCATAATCTATTGTCACAGTGCGTACCATCCTTCGGGGGTAATTATCCTTAATGTGCCCCTCTATCTCACAATCTATGCACCACAAACCACTACGAGTCTCATGGACTAAGTTCGCAAAAAAAAAAATTCCAATTGTTTGGCCATAGTAGCAATCTGAGCCTCCAAGAACGGGTTAACACTAGTATTAATACTACCAATAGCCTCGGCACACAAGGTAGCTTCAATGCTTCACGTGGATCTGTAAAAGTGTTATGAGACAAGGCCCTTCTAAAAGGGGTGATCAATCCTCCAAAAAACCACTATGCATGTTGTGAAGGGTGAATATCATATGATAATTTAGACAAGAGAGTTTTAAAATGCGCATCATACTCCACACACTCTCTGCCATTCCTTATTGAATCTCCTTCAAAGTGTTAATGATCTTCGCTCAAACTCATGAAACGTGGAACTCGTGAAAAATGTGTTCTTTAAAGCAAAGTGTAGTCCACCGCCGCGTTTGATGAGGATCATACTTTCTATACCACTATGCACACGCCCGCAATGTGGTCGCAAAATGACTAGACTTTCGTTACGGTGTTGTGATACCCTTCGCACGCCATAGTTGCTCGCATTTTGAACATGTTTCACTGCATCCTCAATGCCCCTATAATCTGGAAAATGTAGAGATATTTCAACGAATACTTGAGATGGTGGCTGGGGTCCCTATCCTCTTGATCCAGAGCATTGGTTCCCTCCAGTGTTTCCTCTGTCGCCTGATCCACTGGGTCCACCAGGTCCTATGCCTCCGTGAGCCACCGGAACCACGGAACCACTCGGCCCAATAGGGCTGTAGGAGTTGTGCCAAACGCCCCCATGGTCCCATTGAGGCTGTGCACCGATGGTATGTGATAGTGCCCCACTACCACTACTTTTTCCCATGCCGAGTCACGATGCGAGACCAAAATCTTGTACACTTTCCCCTTGTCCAAAGACTCCTCCAAATACTGGAATATGTGTAGCCATAGAATAAGGAAATGAAAACTTATACCTCCTAGGTGCAGATCTGTCTCTTCCACTGATATCAACTAGGTCAATAACACTTCTTCCTAGATTAGGAAAACCATGCACCACGGCTCGATCCTTTGGGTGGGTTCAAATATGTGCCAATGACTCTCCTCTCTTCATGTGATGAAATATCACCGAGAATTTGAAGGGGTCTCCCTCACGCACTTTTCAAGATGGGGTAGCATAGATTGCTCAGGGTCCACGTCCTCCGCGTGAACCTCAACTCCTTCCCGTAACATCTGTCTCCACGGATCCATCACACTAGTAGACTCGCATCATCTAGCAATCTCTCTTTCACACACTTCACTATACTTAAGCTATCTTTCCTCCCTCTCTTTTTCTGTCGTGATATATGCCATCTTCCTCCACCCAAGCTCCCTTACCCAACACTCAAAACAGTTTAGCCAGCCATTGGGAGCACCTCTAAACTCATGGTAACCATCAATATCTTCATAGCTAGGGGAATAACATGTAGAAACATTCCTCTAGGTTCTCACAAAAATTCAAACTTAGCAACCTCTGGACAAGAATACATAGAAATGGCGTACTCCATAGTGTAGCTAGCTAGTACTCCTATCCACAATGATCTACAGCATGGGTCCACATCAAATCGCATCCCGACCTTTTGTATTCTTCTTTGGTCCACATATGTGATCCATAACACCAACTTGATCTAGACACATAGGCTGAAAGCCATTCATATAGTTCTACTGGGAAGCAGCAGAAGAAGGTCTCATATAGATCATGGTAGAGGTTCTCTTCTACCCATCTACGTGTATTAAACTCAGGTCTAATGTTGTATCTCGAGAAAATTCATCCTCCATGCTCTTGAACCACGATTCAACATTTTCCAATGTCAACCACTCTATCATTACTCATTACATCAGATCATGATGTATGTTATATCCCACTACAACTTCAAAAAGAGGTCCTGGCAATGGAACCAAGATGTAGTCAATTTTACTCCCATTATAAAAGGAAGGAATCCCATGCACGGCAGCCTATCATCCCAAAAGGTGAGTTCTCACCCAAGGCACATGCGGGTACTCGAGTCTCTCTTTTATGTGAGTTTAGTGGGAAGCATCATCTATGATTAGTGTAAGAGTTTCTAGGAGGGAAGTTAAGACAAACAAGAACCATAGGGCTCATAACAACCTCTAGATCCTTGCAGTCACTTCAGACCAAGTGCTTTAACAAAATCTAGAACATATATTATAACAGAAAGAATTATACAAGCATTCATACATAGCATGAAAGGAAAGAGAACTCATAAGAGATAAACATGCGTTAAAACCATTTATATCCATGTTTATTTGTAACAGGTAACCTCATTATATTCATTGATTCATTACAAAGTGTCACAGAGAGAAGACCGTCAGTCATGCATACCACTAGACTTATGTAACTAAGCTAAAAGAAAAAGAAAAATTACAATCCCATGCTTAGTACATTCTTTCATGAATCAAAGATCCACTCGCAGTAATTCTGCAGAGCTCTGCCCATGCTATCTCTCAAACCCGCTATGTATATCAAAACCCCTTCTCTCTCGAGGTGATCATATTTTAAGATTATCCTCTTACTCGGTAGGCACTTGTATTTATAATTCTCCTGTGCTGCCAACTTGCCTTCAGCACGCCCTAAGATCCAGCACCAAGTTTCGAATGTGGTCATTTATGCAAGCATGCTCCTCAAGCCTAAGCTTTCCACTCCATCTCATGATGATCTTCTAGAAGATTCCATCACAGGCATGCTCCTCTCTAGGCCAACCTGTCAGCCGAGTTGACATCTTATCTACATGCAACCGATCATGCTTTTCACGTGTTCTACCTTGGGTGCCCAAATTGACTAAGTCCCAACCTCCTTTCGTGCATCACGTGAACTATGTGCTTCCTTAACTCTTTCTTTTACGTGCTTTTTCATGCGTGCCTTTTCATAATCTGGGACCCTCCACACGCATTCATACTTGGTTAATATTACGAGGTTCCAACAATAGTCCTAAATATATTATGTTTTTCCTTGATGTAGGCTAGGAAGGCGGTCACGTGTGGCATTAGGACCGTTGTTTAATATACAACATCTAAGAAAAGCATCTTCCATTTCACAAAATGTACTAATGGACCTAAAAGGTAAATGAATGTACCATTGAAGAGTTTCATTGATAAGACTATGGCAAAAGGATTTTAGAAATAATCGATCATTTGAGTAAGAAGACATAATTAAATGGTAATGCTTGAGATGTAAATATGGACTGCCAATACCATCAAAACATGAGAATGTAGAAATAATGAAATCCTTAGGAAATGTCGAGTTATGAATTTTCTTTGGAATAGGATTTCCATGTAAAGAATTGTTATAGGTAGAATCATATTAGGCCTTGCTTTCAAAGGTGAGAGAATTAGACCGAGATTGCAATTATCCTATAATATTAATGAGTGATAAAATATAATATGGACAAATAGTAGGAGATGTGAGAGTTACATCGAGTGGTTGAAGCTTTCATTATCGGTGATTAGAGGAATATCGGATGAAGAAGGAGAGGATGAAGATGATATAGGCACAATAGATGTAGATGTAGATTTAGAAGAGCTAAGCGGTGGTATAGAAGAAGTAACACGAATAACATGCGAGAAGAAGAAGAGGAAAGAGATGGAAATGAACATGTAATAACAATGCAACATCAACAATTGGAGGAGAAGAAACCATAAGAGGTGCACTAGTAGAAATTAAAGAATCATCATGAACATTAGCAGAGGCCATCTTAGAAATAGATGAAAGTAGAGTGGAAAATTCACATTCAACAGCCCTATGCAAAGTATAATTTTTACTAACATGCTTATGCTCATACATATCATCAAAACAAGTTCCACATGAAATTATTCATGAAGCGAGTCACGAACATAGTTTGAATTAAGAGAAGATCTATCTTATGATGTGCCTTTACAATCATTAAAAATATGTTCAGAAAAGAGGAGAGTCATTAGATACAATTGTACATTCATCCTGACTAGTATGAGAAATAACATCATATACATTTTCATTATGATGTTTATCTATATTATCACAATTAAGACCAAGCATATAATAGATAATATCATCATCAACTGTTTCTACATAAATTGAAGAAGGTAGAGGAGGCCTACTTCCTCTAGAATAACAAGTATATCCAGAAAATGTTTATGGGTCATAAATAATGCTAAAAGAAGAATGAATGAAACTACTAGAAATATTGCATTCATTGGCCGAAATAATTATGTAAGTATCATCATTAACATGAGGATTGTGATAGAGATCTCTAATTTAAGGTGTAGTAACCAGCTTATCATAAATAGTTTTAACACTCTCATGATGCATAACTTGCCTAGTAGAAGGAGATCTATCCTTAGCCATTAGGGTTTAGTGGATCCTAGGGAAAGGAGTTCTAAGATTTGGGTTTACCAAAATGATTCAATAAAACATAATTTTATTTCATTGAAAATGAATCTAGGTATGCTACAAATGATATATAATGACATACAGATGGAAGGAAATTTTACAAATGTAATTACGAAAGTAAATGAGAGAGTTAGGGCACTTATCTTGATTTCACTTATCTCAAAGTGTGTCTATACATGGCAGACAGATGAAACATCAACTCGAATATTGCAACCAAACCCAAAAATGCAGGAGTGTCGAGAATGCCAAGACTAGGGCACCTATGTAGGGTTGGGGGTGTATGGATCACCAGAGACCTTCTTGGCGCTCCTATGACTTATCGAAGCTTTAGAACTCGGTTCAAAGGGTCATGAGGTATTGGTTGGATGTCACCTTTTGTCACTTGTATGTCCCAATTAGATCGGCCGATGTACTTGTAAATATCCAACATAAATAATGACCTCGCAAAACCCCTACACTACATCAAATCCTTTAAAAAATATGCAAAATGGGAGGTCAAATTGTCCTTGAATGTCAACAAAGTGAACTTACGATCGATCGTTGCACTACATATAAGACCCCATGTAGTTCTATGTGCTTGTGTGTGCAATAGTGCTCCTAGGTTGCCCTCACGCTAATGACGTAAAGATAGCAAGGCTAAAAGCTAGATCAAATGAAAATGTGTGGATGGAATTCAACACATCCCCTTCCTATAAAGTGTATGCAGAGTAAAAATCCAAATAATGTAGTCCCTTTGGTAATATACATGTAGATAGCCCTTGAGAAAATTACCCGCCATTATAATGGTATGTATGTTGAGTTAATATAGGAATCTTTTTCTTGAATTTCGATAGTAATGACATGACATGCCTATTAGTACCTCAAGATAGGAGCAAAAAATAGAAAATATCGACTACAAGTATAAAAATTTGACCAAAAACAAAGAGGACGGAGCGCCCTGTGTTGGACAGGAGTGCATGGGCGATAGTGTCCGAGACAAGCGATGAGAAATGTAAAAATAGTGACAAACATGTCCTTGTGACACGACGAGAAATGGGTGCGTAGTGAGAGATAAAAAACAATAGAGACGCTCAAAGAAAGAAGATGAACTAGGAAGTGTGTCATCGGTGAATAATTTTCTTATGTAAGATCCATATATAAAACAACATACTTGGCAACATAGCAAATAATAGTAAGTGTGTGATTTTATGTCTACATCTATGACTTGGGGTAGTAAGGTATGTATTTATAGGCGAGTTGTATATGATTATAAATTGGATAAATTTAAAATCCATAAATGAGGACATGGGGAGGAATTTTTTTAAAATACTCATCCTACAACCAATCAACCATTATGTTAATAAGAGGGTCACTTTTATTGTGGTCTCACCCCTATTGGCATAAGGATAATGATATGTTGAGGTTTATATGCTACCACAGGACAAGCCAACTAATCAATATAGGATTAATTTAGTGATTTTTTTAATAGTCCCAAAAGGAATTTCAAGAAAAATATAGAGGCATATCTCGGGTTGAGGTAGTAAGGCATGTATTTAGAGGTAATTATCGATGGTATTTTTGGGATTGTGAAACCATGGAGGATGACGAGGGAAGTATGAGAAAGAAAACATCCTCATCCCAAATGTAATCAACCATTATATTAGTAATCTCGAGTCACTTACATCGTGATGTCACCCTTATTGGTGTAAGGATCATGATATATAAGGGCTCATACATTATTGTAAACTAAGTCAACCGACAAATGTGGGATTAGCTTTTTATTTAATGATAATTTTTAGAGTCATACAAGCAATCTCAAGATGCACTAGATAGAAATAGCTGAATTAGAGTAGTAAGGCATGTATTTAGAAGAAATTGTACAAAAATATGTTTTATAAGGATTATGAAGCCGCAAAGGAGAGGGGAAGACCTTGCAAGAAAACATATTGATCCTACAACCCATGAACCATTACATTAGTGAGAGGATCACTTCTATAAATTGAACATGGGGTAGTAAGGCATGTATTTAGAAGTGATTAAACATGATATTTGTTGTTGTGATTATGAAGCCACAAAGGAGAAGTTAGGAAGGTTGTGGTAAAAAAATATTAGGGCCTCTTCCATTGGGGTGCCACCCTTATGCACATAATGATTTTGTGATATATTATGGTTTATATGTTATAGCTGACCAAGCCAAATAACCAATATGAGATTAAAGCTTTTTTTAATGATTATTCTTAAAGTTGCGGAAGAAATTCTTAGATGCACTAAAGAGCCGTATCCAACTTGGGATGGTAGGACATGTAATTAGCGGTAATTCTATATGAAGTTATTTTTTTTGGAGTATAAAACCACAAAGGAGGAGATGGAAAGGATAAGCAAGAAAACATACTTAATCCACAATTAATCAACCATTATGTCAATAAGAGGGTCACTTGTATTGTGACATTATCCCAATTGACATCATAAAGATAACGAAAGATTGGGCTTTTAAGAAAGTGTTTGGAGTCATAAACATGATTCTAAGATGCGTTCAAGAAGCATATCTAAATTGGGGTGGTATAACATGTATTTAGAAGTTAATATACATGATTTCATTTTTATTATGAGACATCAAAATAGTACTTACAAAGACCAAGCAAAAAAACATATTCATTTAATAACTAATCAACAAAACAAATAACTAAACCATAAAAATGTTAAACGAAAAGTAAAAAATAATAATACAAATTTAAAAATTCACCTTAAATATTGAAAATAACTTTGCTCTAGATTTAATTAATATTTTTCATTTTAATATATCAATAACAAAATCTAAGTTTAATATTCTTTATATACTTCCTACAATTATCTATAGAAATGATTTCTTTAAAATTAAATTTACCTTTCAATTTTATAATAAATATTAATGTGATTTTAAAATCATCCCAAATAAAAATATTTATTAGTATTTTTTCAAGTCCCTTTTTTTAATAAAATATGTAGCCGTACATTAAATTTAACACATAAAACACGTACAAGTGCATAAGTCTTTACCTATGCTTATCTTGCAAAGGTATGGAAAAGGTGACGGAAAGACTCCACTATTTCCCCATCATCTTTGCCCGTCATTAACCACGCGCTCTCAACTACATTATTTTCATCGGAAGCCTCTTGAAATATGCGGTAGTAGTTTGACCGATACCAAGCGGACTCTTGTGTGAAGACGCTCATCCATACCCATTTTCCCTGTCCCAGGTCCATTCTGAATTTCCCCCATATGAACTGGTTGAACTTATATCCAAGTCTATCACCGGAGACGCAACATTTATAATAATGCATATTATAATGGCATTGGAACTGGAGGAGGAAAGGTTATTGTACCTCAATTTTAACTGTTCCACCGATCCGATTTTCTTCATGGCAAAGGAGTCCAACACAGAGAGATTTGGAAAGGCTTGCGAGTTGACAAATGAGCCCACATCACACACTGCTCTTGTGCATATTATCACTTCCTCAGGCCATTTCTGCACAATGCTTGCAAACCGCTCAGTTAGCACAAAAGCAGATAACGATGAGAAATTGGGAATAACACATTTAAATTTGTAACAAGTATTATTACCTGATGTATCGTGGGTATGCAGTGTTCAACAACTGATTTCTCGTTTGCTACCACTATCACCTTCCTCAAATCCCTTGCCTTCTCCAACCTGATTATGCATGGCACCTTCAAGCAGGTATATGCTTCAAACTCCTTCAATGATGTCAAGTCTTCTGAACCTTCTATCTTCTCAACTTTGTGGCAACCTCTCAATTCAAATGTTTTTAGAGAAGACAATTCTGCAAAGCCCGGAAGCCCATCTAACTCTGGACAGCCGCATACCTTCAGCTTCTCCAATGATCTCAAATATTGTAAACCTTCTATTTTCTGAACTTTGAGGCAACCTTCCACTTCAATTTCTCTTAGAGAAGTCAATTCTGCAAAATTTGGAAGAGTGCCTAGTTCTCTACAGTCACATATCCTGAGCTTCTCCAATGATGTCAAGTCTTCTGAACCTTCTATCTTCTCAACTTTGTGGTAAGACCTTAATTCAAATGTTTTTAGAGAAGAGAATTCTGCCAAGTATGGAATCAAATTGAAATCCGCACAATTCGAAATCTTCAGCGTTTGAAGGTTTACCAGACCGCAAATACTCCTAATGTCCTTCAACACTTTCATATTGCAATCAACAAGTTCTAAGACCTCCAATGCTGTTGGCAGGGTTTCGACCTCCATTAAACCGTAATTATCACGAACTTCAAGAGTTCTCAGGCAAGGACAACAGTATTCAGAAATTGAAATCTTGGACAATTTAGTGTAACGCAGATATATCTTCTTCAATTTGCACCCAGGCCCAAAACTCAACTCGCTGATCGGGCTGTGTATTTGCAGACTTTGAAGATTAACCAGTCGGGTAAACGATTCTGGCAAAGTCTTCACACCTGAGGAGACTATCTTCAAGTCCTCTAACTTATTGAGACACCCCAGAGAGTCCGGTAGACATTCCAACTTGTCGCAATCCATAACTTCCAATTCCAAAGAGAGCACAGATTCCCGAGAGTGGTCGGCAGGCTTGTCAATGAATCGCTTCCTACTCTTAGGATTTCCAATTTGCTGAGTTGGCCGATGTTAGCTGGCACTTCCCTGATGCGGGTCCCACCTAAATTGAACTCTTTTAAGGAGGCTCCATTTTCTATGCAGGGACGAGGCAGGTCTTCCATATTCCCGCACTCTGAAAAGTCCAAATACTGGAGCCTTGTCATGTTTTCCAGAATGTCTAAGTTCTCTGACTCGATGGTGAGCTTACTACAATTTCTGAAATTTAGATGCTGCAAGTTTGTCAAATTGCCAATACTGCTCGGCAGTGATGAAAGATTTATACACCCTGATAAATTTAGATGCTGCAAGTTTGTCAAATTGCCAATACTGCTCGGCAGTGATGAAAGATTTATACACCCATATAAATTTAGATGCTGCAAGTTTGTCAAATTGCCAATACTGCTCGGCAGTGATGAAAGATTTACACACAGTGATAAATTTAGATGCTGCAAGTTTGTCAAATTGCCAAAACATCTCGGCAACGATGACAGAGATGTACAATTTTTTAATAGCAGGTACTGTAGTGATTGCAGTAAGCAAATTTCTTTCGGAAGGCTCGTCATTCCATCTAAGCCAGAAAACTCTAGGATTTTCAAATGCTTGAGAAGCCCTATTGACCTTGGAAATTCTTTCAAATTCCTGCAGTCGCCAAGAACCAACTCTCTTAACTGCAAAGGAGCCTGCAGTAAATTTTAGATACAGTTAACACAGGACCATTACAACGGAAAAATACAAGTACATATTTAATAGAAGCTAAAACAAAAAAAAATTCTGCCATATTTTGGGCGTAAATTAATGTCTCGATTTTAGACTTCTCCATAAGTGATAAATAATATAAATTGTAACATTTGTTTATCTAGCTGAAAAAAATTACAGCGACGGTCATTTTTTCGTTCTTACCCTTCAAATTGTTACCGATACTGATAAAAATAAAAGGGTCGTTTTTATTATGCTTGAAAAAGACGGGTATTTATCCCTCTACTTTGGTGCTTTATGAACGCTGACACTACTTTTTGAATTCTCGCTCTCACTCTTCTTTGTCTAACATAAGGTTTTCTAAATTTTTACAAATAAATTAAAATATTTTCCCATCTATTAAAAGATGATATACCATATTTTTTTCTTTTTTTTAAATATAATTTGATGCAATCAATATTAAAAAATAAATTAAATTTTCAACACGTCATAAAGCATATTTTCAATTGATGTCTGTTGGAAAATTGTTGCTGCTCAAAATTATTAAAAATAGTAATAAATAAAAAATATAAAAGAGGAAATATTTTCAAAAAGTGATGACAAATAAAGCCATATGAAAAGACAATAAATTATATTATTTTCTTAAAACATATATTTTTAAAAATAAATACATTGTTTTAATCAAATAGATCTAGATAAGAGTCTATTTCCAAAGACTGCATGTGCAAAAATAACCAAGGATGCCAAAAACAACTCTAAAAAAATTAGCTTACTGAGGTAGTGATCATTCAAAGTGGTTAAGTTGTAGGATCTAAAGAGACAATTTGAAGAAAAATAAAGAACGTGGTCAATAAGATGGGTACTATTAGGAGAAATGTTAGACAACCTGGGTTCTCATGAAAAAAAATATTAAGAAATTTGATACCAAGGTGGAAGAAAGTGATGAGAACATTTTTACCTCAAAATTAACGATACAAAGAATGAATGTCCAACACTAGCTAAAAAAGAAGCCAAGGACAAGACACAAAAAAATAAAAGTTATTCAAGAGGAGACAATCAGAGAATAAGCGGTTCAGATGCAAGAGGAAGAGGCAAATGTGATAAGAGAAATATTCAATGAGTTTAATACTACAAAAGGTATGGTCATTAAATGAAACATAATACCTTTTAAAAACTAACAATGAAGGAAGAAGTGCTAATTATGAGCTAGCTAATGAGGATAAGAAGGAATATCCAAGTAGTTTGTTCTTATCATTTGCTAAAATAGAAAATAGTCATAAAGAGGTTTGGTAAATATATTTTGTGGGTTTTGTCACATATATAGAACAAGCCAAGGCTCAATTAGATTCAATTTATTATTCAACAAGAAATAATACATTATATAGTTCAAGATGGCCTCCTTAAAATAGGTAGTTCAATTTTATTTCAAATCTCCCTAAATATTTCACAAATGCATAACTATCTCCTAGAGTCTCTCACATAACTCCTATTCTAATGAACTATTACATGAGTAGCTATTACTTACATTATTTGTTATTCACATGCACACACGTGAGCGCAAACACACACCCACACACGCGCGCACACACACGCGCGCACGCACGCACACACGCACCCACACACACACACACACACGTCAACAAATAATAAATTGGAATACTAAAATCCTAAGCTAAGAAGTCATGTGAGGATTATTCCTAACATTCCCCCTTTATGTAAACACGGGAGAAATGCCACTTTGAAGCTTGACAAAAGAATAAGTAATTACCCCTTATCATATATTTACCCCTCCCTTTACAAATATAATCACCCTTATTCTTAAAGATTTCAAATAAAATAATTTTAAATAAAATTATTGGCTAGGGGTATTAGAAGGGCTCGACCCTTCAACCTACCAACTCACAGTTCTATTTAATAGTTAGCATAGAAATAAGGCTAGAAAAAACTTCAATAATATAAATGCACTAATTAAATTTTATATGTTTGATTATCGATTGTCAATTTTAATGAATTGAAATAATAAATACTACCCGATTTTAGGGTTAGAAGTATTCTTGTTGTGATGAGCCTTGAGAGTTTGTGCACCAATGTTGATATGAGTTGTATCCTTCGTTGTCGTGAGTTGGACTTTAGACGAGCTAAGGGAGATAAGATAGAGCTAGGCCACAAGTTCGGAGTGATCAAACTATGTCATTCAAGGGAGCCAAGTTCTTGAGGTTGCGGAGAATTCGAACCTCATTGTTGGTTTTATGCCAAATGAGAGCTAGGGAGATGAAGTCACCTCGCCAAGAGTAAATATCTATATTGGAGGGACAAGGGGTATATACGATAGTGTTATGATGGATATATGAGCCAAGATATCTTAAAATAAGATTGGTTTTGGATCAAGTTCATCGGATAAGGCGTGAGGTTTAAGTTAAGAAAAGTAGACCAAGAGTTGTATGAGCTAAACATGGAAATAGATGTGTGTGATCTAGAGTGGAATCAATGATTTCAATATCTGAAAAGGACTTACCAAGACTAGGGTCTAATTATTGGAGTGAATAAATGGCTAAGTATTAGCCATGCGTGGAGGTTAAATATCGTGCACGGGAGGGCACACACGGATAGTAAAGAGATATGTAGTTAAAATATGAAGGAACGCGTGGAAGTACGCTCACAAGCATAAGGTTAATAGAAGACAAAACGTGGACATGGACATGCAATGAATCAGGTCAATAAACAAAGATGCGCACAATACAGAGGAGAATCATCACGTAAAATGGTCACACATACACATATGGTTCTAGGGATTAAGCATTTTCCAATCCAAGACTAAAAATAGGAAAACTAAGATGGATTTACATGCAAGGAATTTCCAGAAATAGGAAAATCACATGCAATAGAACATGAGGATGAAGCATGAGGATGAGTTATTTAAATCTCAAATTAAAGTAAAAATTTTTTTATAAAGGCATGCAACCTATATTTAGGATGCCTATTATTAGGAATAACACATGAAAGAGGTGAAGGGAAAGTCCCACCATGTATAAATAGGTGTTGTGTCTCCTTGTAAAAATATGATGAGATATATAGTGGTTCTATATGTGATTAAGAGTCTATAAGTCAATTCAATATGTGTGCATGGATGTACGCAACACATGTGTGTAATTAGTAGGTTTATGCAATGAAATATTTTTGCATTGGATAATAATGTATGATTTCAAAGGTTATTAGATCTGAATATGTTGTAATGTGTAGTGCCCACTTCCCTTCGACACTTTTATTACTGATCATGATACTGCTGACTATATTATGGATATTATTATAGTTTTGATTTAGTATTAGGCTAGATGTTAGATCATGGATTATGGTTGACTTTGATTTATATATGATGCATGATGATTATTAGAGACACTTTATATATTGATGATGATATATTGTTCGACATGGTTATATTTATGGATGTTGTTCGGACATGTGATATTTGGATATTCTGAGTAGACCTAGAAAATGGAATTTATTTGATGATGATATAGTTGTTGATAAAATTACAAATGATATTTTTGTTTTCTTGATGTTGTTGTGATTCATATATATAGATGATTTTGGAATTATATTTATATGTATTTTGGATGTTTTGATGTGGCCACGAGGCTGAAGGAGGTATTTTTTTTGCATGTTAAAATATCACAACAAACATCGGGGGATTGGAGACCAACCACATTGGAATTCTAGATGAATTCAACAAGGTCACCATGGAAACTTGTATTGTTTGTGTGTGTGTGTTTGATTTTTGTTAGGGATTCCATGGGGGATCACCTTTAAATGTGACCAAGGGATTTATGTTTTTCTTTTAATTGGTCCTTTGTTAATGTTGTATGTGTTTTATAAGTGATGTGCTTTCCCTTTTCATTATTGAATTAAATTGTGGTAAATAATGTGAGTAATCATATTGTTAAAATTAATTAATCAAATTGGGTCATAAGAAAGTAATTATTAGAGTTGTTTCCCTAAAATTAAATTGTTGTAAGAAATGTGTAAGTGATGTGTAAGAGATGTGTAAGTTGATTTTGGAGGCTTGTGCATGACAAGTTAAACTTGTCCCATATCTCTTAAATTTGCATACCAACCTTACCTATGGTTGTGTAATATCTAGACAAGAAAATGTAAATTAATGTGTAAGAAATGATGATTTTATTAAATGTGAGTGTGTAATTTGACACTAACAATAAATGTAAAATAATGTCTCGAATGATTTTATTCAATAGTGTATAAATAGAATTGGATTTAAGAGGTTGTGCGATCTGAAAAGTTACATTTAGCCACACTAAACAATGTATTAATTATGCCAACATTCCCCCTTAATACATTGTTGAAAATTACAAATCTACCCTAGATTCATCATCTTGTTTTGAATTTTACATGTCCTATCTACTTCTTGTAATAAGGACTTTGTATGGATTTTCTTGAATCTCTGCAGTGGGAGATGTGCTCTCATTTGTAGATGAAAGAGCTCAAAAGCTCATGTGGTGCACACAAATGTGCATGAGGGCATTTAATTTGGCGTTTGTCATCTGGATCGACACAACTCTTCTTAGTCTATATGTCGAACAAGACTTAGTCCATTATGTCCTCGGGTGCAAGTTTTGGAGGCGGTGAAGAGTAGATACCGATGCTCTTGTGGGCTTGACTTCGGCTCTCTCAAATGTGTAACGTCTCTATGGTTACTTGTAATGTTCACCTTAACATCTTTGGGCATGACTTTCATGCTCTCGGACTATGCATGGGATCAAGGTTGTTCAAGGTCCATCTTTGATAGAAAATTTGATGAATGAATGAAGGGGCTTAATCTCGTTTTGTTCCCGATTTGATTCAAACAAATTCACATGTCTCTTGATCTTTTGTACGATGTGCCAGGTATAGTTCTCTTCACTCATCAAATAAAACACACAGAATGTCGGGACTTATAAGGCAAAGATGTTATAGGTGACTAGATTATTGTAGGGCTGAGCATTCATGTTGCCTCTTTTTCATAACAAATGCATCATTTCTCTCATCCTCTTCTCTTAAGTTTTTTTTTCTTTGAAAGTGGGTTATATATTTCATAACTGTCTTCTTCCACCTCTATTGTATTTATCCCCTCTCTCTTCGATGAATGTGAATCAGTGTGGAAGTGGGAGTAGAAAAAGAAGAATTTTATTCACCCTTCCATCGTACTCGAATGGGGAATTGTAGATACGTTGCATGGGAAAGTTAGGGTTGCCACTCAAACTCTCCTTGGACGCCTCCTCTATGTTGTAATCGCTCACAAATCCTCCAAATTCGCCTGCCATGTAGAACATCCCAGTTAGCGCGCTGGAGCTTTCCTCTGCTTTGGGAGGGGCTTTTCAATTTTTTTTGGGCACGTAGAAACTAACCGCTGGAGCAGGTAAAAAAAAAAACTTGAAGAGTAGAAAATGAAAAATCATCACCTAGAGGAATGCTGAGGCAGATTATAAGCAGAGAGGCAAGCTTGTTGAATGCTCCACCTACAATAATTTGGTCACCTACAAATCTTTGCCTCAAAATGCTAAAAGTCCTGACAGATGTTTTATTTGATGAGCGAATTAATGAGAGGACTATACCTGTGTGCATCATTGGTATTAGAGTAGGAGAATTTTTGGGCGAAGGAAGACTTGCGGAAGGACCCGGTTGATAGAAGTATTCTCATCAACATAGGAGCCATCATTGGCACCTTGGCATGCTCCTCGTTCTTCCCTTGAATGTAAGAACTCCTAAGAATGTCGGTTCTTGTGGCATTTGGGGAGGTGGATCCAGAGGGTGTGGTTGTAGTGACGAATCTCATACCCCTCTCCTAGCTCGATAATGTCACACGTAGGGCATTCAATGGATTTACAGGAAGGGGCTTGGGATGAGCTCCATGTGACCGTCACACGTGCAGGGAGAGTAGCAACACCAGATCCAAAATAGATCTTTCACGCAGAGATTGGTGGGGAGTCAGGACAGGTCGCGTTTTATTCCTCCACGCTCTTGCACCAAACAAAATTTATCCTCCATGCTACTCTGGTGTGCTACTCCCACTTCCACACTCTGATACCAATGTTAGCACAGGAGAAATGTAAAATAATGTCTGAATGATTTTATTCAATGAGGAGTGTATAAATACAGGAGAGAATGTGGTTAAGAGGTAACCACCTGTAACTGAAAGGTCGGTTACATTTAGCCACACTAAACAATGTATTAATTATGCCAACAGGTTGGAGAGTTTAAATCTAGCCTTCATTATGCATTTTTGTAAGTCAAGTTGTATGATTTAATTGCACTTTCTTACATGCTTTCAATTTTAGTCCATATGGGGTGTGGGCTTGATTTGAGTGTGTAAGTAAAATTGTCATTTATTCACCTACTTATTTATTATGCATTGGAGAAGAGTTGAGGATGTGTGAAGTGGCATCCTACATGGATCCACCTCATCCTCTTCTCTTCCCTCTTCTATATATTCGAATTCCTTGGCTTGTTTTTGGGGTTGCTTCACTTTTATCACTTCATTTTTGGTGACTTGCTTTTGGTTTTTGGAGCTCTTGCAAATTGGGAGAAAGTTGGAGATTTTTGCATGCTTGTAGATTGTTGATCTTGGACTGTTTTGCATTAGAAATCTTGTTGTGTTTGAACCTTGGAACAAACTCCATCATGGAGAGGTAAGAGCTTGGCTCTTGAAAATGCTCTTCTTTCCTTTTTATGAATATGTGAATGGTTCTATGTTTGTTATTGATTGAGTTGGGTGATATTTGCTTAGGGATGGTGTGGGAGAAGACTATGGGGTATTCTTGTGGGAGGCATAAGTGCTTTGGGGAGGTATAAGTGTGGATGGAATTGGGATTTGGGTTCCACCTTGTAAAAAGAAATAGCTTGCATTTATTTACTTGTTATGGGGTGCCATAAGAGGTTGGGAAGGAATAAAGAAATGTGAGGAATAAGGGGTACTTGCGGGAGGCATAAGGGCATGTCAGGGATTTGAAATGATATATATTTTAGCGGTTTGTTCTCAGGTGATGATACCCATTTCCCCTTTAGGAGGCATAAGTAGCATCCCCATAGTTACTTATTCCTTTGGCTTGCATGATGAAGCCTTGAGTATTGTTTGTTGTCATTATTCTATGGTTGCTGCTCAGTTTGTTTTAAGATTGTATTTTAAATATGAAATTTGCATGTGTGTTGTGGAAGTCTATTGTTGTTATGAGTTGAAACACATTTCTTATTGCATTGTGGTTGGGGCTCGAGGGCCAATGAAGAGGGCAGCTTCCCCTTGTCATTGGATGTCTTGGTTGGGTGGACAACGTTTCCTTTCCCCTGTTCTGTTGTGATCAAATTGAAATAAAGAAAATGGAGGATATTCATGTTGTTGTTCTGGAGCAAGAGGAAAAGACAAGTTGACAGTCCTTGTTGAGATTATTCTTATTGTAACCCTTTTCCCACTTTGAAGTGGATGACCTTGTACATTATTTGTGATGGAAAGATGTTTTGTATTGGCTATGAAAGTTGCAATTTGAAATGTGAAAGAGATATACTTGTTTTCTGGTTTTGAATAAATGTGGAAGAAATTGTATTATGTATATTGTAATTGAGGAAGAAGACAGAGTTCTGACAGTCCCTTGTGAAACTTCTTTTGTAACCTTTCCCACCTTGAAGTGGATGATCTTGTATATTATTGTGTTGGAAAGACTACTTTGTTTTAGCTATGAAAGTTGTAATTGATTATGGAAGAATATATCTTGTATTTAGTTATGTGAACAGAAAAGAAAGATATGCATTTGGTATGTTGTATTTTGAAAATAAATGGGAAAGAAGTTGTAAGAGATTCCTTTGAATTAATAGAAGTGTTTTGCCTTGTTCATATGATATTATTTCCATTGGAAATATGTGTTTAATATATAGTAGGAAACCTCTTTGTAAAAGTGAAAAGGAAGCACATATGAAGAAATATTGCACTGCTCTGTCTCATTTGAAATGTTTAATTTTGAAAAAAATAGAAGTTGCATTCTTGTCTCTATCATTTGATTGAAGGAAAGAAAACTATTTAAAACTAGCATGGAATAAATTCAATGTTTTTATTGCATGGCAAAAGAGATAGTTTAATCTCTGTTCTTGAAATGTACAAACTTCATTTCTACTTCATTGTATACTTTGCAAATTCCTTTTTATCAAATGTCCAAAACAACCCTACAAATCTATAAGAGACAAATGAAATATTCAATTGGACTTAATGAGATCAAAATGATCCCCAAACTAAACTAAAACACTCAAGAAATTTTTAAAGAACCTTTCAAATCGAGTAAAGGTGAAATTGCAAGGTATTCTGTTGTGTAAACATTGGTAATTTTTGAAATGAAAATCAATCGAACAAATTGACCTTTGTTTTTTGCCCACATTCTTCCAAATGCAGATCTCCATGTTTGTTTGACATGTTGAAGGAGAAAGAATGACAAATTTGAACAAAATTCATAAGTTAAAATGACCAGTTCACTTTTAAGTGACAAAAAAATGTTTTCTCAAAATTGACCCTTTAAAATTTATCAAAATTAAATTCTTAAGGTTTATGTGCAAAGAGGACATCGAGATATTTCTAGAAAGTCCTCGTTTTCCAAAACCGAGTTCCCTATCAAAAGTTATGGCCTTCTGAATTTTTTACTTCATTTGGCTTCAAAAATTTTCTAACTATCAAATTTAATTATTAAAATATTCCTGGCGGACCAGCGGAAAAATCTTTCCTTTTACACTTTTTACCTTAAAAATGCAAAAGACACAATGTTTCCCACCGCTCCGCTGGCCCAAAACCATCTTTTTTATCAAGAATATTCTAAGTTCGAAAAAGGAAAATTTGGAAATTTTCCTCGTGGCCCCGCCGCCCCATTCTTCTCTTTTGGAAGCATTTCCGTGGGTGCACAGGCCCGCAAACCTTAACTTAACCTTTCCAAATTTTGGCAAAAATTCTTACTTTTCTCTGCAGCCCCGCATCCCCACCCTTGCGTTGGAAAAAATCACTTCCGCAGCACGTGCGGCCCATATTCTAAAACTTAACCTTTTAAAATTTTTAGAAAATTTTAAAGAAAATTTCTAAAAATTCTCCACCGGCCTGCCTCCCCACAACCAATGATTTGTTGACATGTGGCTTCACAAACAACGATGGAGGAGCAATTGATTTCTCAACCTTAACATTTTAAAATTCTTTTGGTGAAAATTTAAAGTTTCTCGCGCCCCATGCGCCTGTAGCCAATGAGAGCCTAACACGTGGCATCGTCCGGCGTCGGCGGAGGTGCGGGTTAATTTTAGCCTTTGTGATTTTTATCACAAAAGTATTAAATTCTTAAGTTTCCCGCAAGTCCATTTTCTCCACATGAATCAGGGCTTGACACACGTGGCACCTTGGGCGATAGCAGAGGCGCGGATCATTTTGATCCCTTAACCATTTTTGGCAAAAGCTAAATGTCTTAAATTTTTCCGGTGACCCACCTTCCCTTTGGGTTGAAGTTTTTGGACACGTGTCCCCTTATAGGCTCATGGGTGCGTGGAGGTAAATTGCACCATTGTCCCAAAAGGGAAAAAGTGCTAAATTCCTTCCCCGCTCCACCGGCCCGCGTCTGGGAAAAGTTTGCTTCCCCACTCTACCGGTCCGCATTTCTCCTCCAAGAAAAATTCTCTCTGAAGCCCGCAGGCCCGAGTTAGGGAAAATTTTCCTCCCTAGGCCCGCAGGCCCGCTCTTGGGGAAACTTTTCATCCCAAGGTCCACCGGCTCATATCTTGAAAATATGAGGAGTTAGGAGGACTTCTTTATATCATTGGAAAGGTGAGGAAATTTCCTATCTAATGGGAATGTTTTCAAGAAGTTTTGAGTGCATTAAATGTGATAAAAATCAAGTTAAATCTTTTAAGTGAGTTCTAGGAGTAAGTAATTTACCCCTTTTAATTTTTAATGTATAATCTAATCCTATGTTTTGACCTTGTAAATTAATACCCTAGGGAAATTTGAGCTAGGTATGGATTTATCATACTTAATATTTTATAGTGTGGTTTTATAATGGAAATGTAAATTGTTGAGTTTAATTATCCTTGAAGCCTTGTGAACACCTTTTAAAGAAAAAAATTATTCCATAATTTTCTAACTAAACCTAGGTTGTTCTGGGTCTCAAGTGGTAGATTTTAGCGGGTGTTACATAATGGGGATTCAAATATTGTTGATAATTGTACATGTGGATTTAATTCCTTATTATATGTGTTGTCATTACTATTATGTTATATCTCCATTCATGTGTGTTGTAATGGTTATTATGATTATGTATTCTTTAACCACTACTTGATAAGTAAACAAAGGAGGGACCTGACTTGGTTGCGCGCGCTTTAGGCGAGTGTTCATACCTTTGTCTAGATGAAGTGCCAACACATCCGACTAAGCATCAGTAAATAAAAAAGACTACCTTTTGGTTCCATTTTCGAGACCTCTTTTCGATCTTCTCATCAAGATGTTTTTGCATGGCGTTCAAGTTGAATTTTTAAAATATTGATCATTGGGTGTACAATGGGGATGAATTTGCATAGATTACAATACTAGTAAAGGTTTTGATCCATGGAAATGGGTGGAGGATGACTTGTATGATTTTTGTATGTGTCATTTTTCAGTTTCTTCCCAAGAGAGCTATATGAATGGTTAACATCATACGTACATAATTATGGACAAAGTTTGGGAAAGAAACATGTGTGGAGTCAAGATAATTATCATGCATAGTAGATCTGGATGAACCATGGACATGGGCTATAGATCCCTGGTGAGAAGGATTGTTGCACATTTATACTTTGGAGTGTGTATTGTCATGTTTTCCAGAATGTCATGTACTTAGGAATAACACATGTAAAAAGTGAAGGGAAATTCCCCACCATGTATAAATAGGTGTTGTGTCTCCTTATAAAAGGATGACAAGATATATAGTGGTTGTATGTGTGAGTAAAATTTTGTAAGTAAATTCTTTATGCTGGGTTCCCAATCAATATTCTAATTTTAAAATCACTTTGCGCATGGTTATGCACAAGGATGTAAGCACCACATGGTTATAATCAGTAGGTTTATGTAATGAAATATGTTTGCAAGGGAAAATAATAAATGGACTACCAAAGTTAATAGATTTTAATATATTGTAATGGGGATTCAAATATTGCTGATAATTTTCCATGTGGATTGACTTCCTTATTATATGTGTTGTCATTACAATTATGTTGTATCCTCATCCACGTGTGTTGGAATGGTTATCATGATCATGTATGCTTTAACCACATCTTGATAAGTAAACAAAGGAGGGGCCTGGTGGTTGCACATACTTTAGGTGAGTGTTTAGTCCTTTATTTGGATGAAGTGCCAACATCCCTTACTAAGCATTGGTAAATAAAAAGACTACATTTTGGTTCCATCGTTGGGAATTCTTTTTTATATTTACATCAACATGTTTTTGCATGACATTCGAGTTGAAATTTTAAAATATTGATCATTGAGTGCATGACCAGGATGAATTTGTGCAGAGCAGGTATAATATTGGTAAAGGTTTGAATCCATGGAAATGGGTGGAAGACAACTTGTATGATTGTTTATATGAGACATTTTCCAATTTCTTCCCAAGAGAGATATATGAATGGTTAACAACATACATGTAAAATTAGGGAAAACATTTGGGAAATAAACATGTGTGGAGTCAAGATAAGTATCGTGCACTATCATATCTAGACGAACTATGGATGTGGGCTATATATCGCTGGTGGGAAGGATTGCTACATAGTTATACTTTGGAGTACACAATGTCAATGTACTTGTGCCCCGAGGAAGAAAATTTTCAATTCATGCATGAGCCCGTAGTATCATATCTATGTGTGGTACCTTTAGTAATGAAAATCTTGATGATTGAACTAGGAATGGAGAATATGCCATGAGTAGCTAAATATTATCGTGCGCGATGGAAAGGAAAGAGTCTGGGGTAGATTACGCTGAGCCAAATGGAGAGTACAGATAGAGAAGACATAATACGTAAGTATAATGATGTGTGAGAAAGGGTATTCAAGGAATTAAAGTATTGAGATTGAGAGGAATGATGATTAGAGGAGATTATGAGCACCATGCAGAAGGTGAGGGACCACAGGATCATGTCCTCCCAATATTGGGAAAGCGTACTAGAAGGATTCAACATCAAATGAGAGAGAATTTGAGGAATATTTGAGAATGGTAGATATGCATCTAACCTCTTTCGAACCTCTAGCCCCTGCGCATGATACTTGGACTCTAGAAGTTCATATCTAAGATCATCATAGTGAAGGTGAGCAAAAAGGAAATAGAGAATCTCCATGTTGGGAAGGATATGTAGGCAGGAAAATATTAGTACTAACTCAATATGCACATCAAATTAAGGATGCACACATGGTTGTACAACAAAGTCTAGTGATTGGATATGTTTTTTTGGAAGCAGTACGATAGGAACGACGATAGTGAAGACCATTAACACGCTTCCGATTGGAATTACTCAGGATTAGTAGGACAAATAATCTAATTGGTGTGTAGTTCAACACTACCACAAGGACACAAGACAATACCTCTACCATCCATGGGTTTTAGAAGGACAAGTAGGAGGCATAGGTCCTTCCGGCACATGGAGGAAACTCCATTGGAGAATCAAGCTCGGATTTGGCCCCACCCCTAAGACAAGGACCACAACAACCAAAATAACAACCTAAGTAGCAACAACAACAAACCCCTCATATATTCTTTGATATTTCCTTTCATTTTCCATAGTATCGGGGTGTCGAAGATGCAACAAAGCGTGTGCATAAGTGTGAGCTCTTATAGAGACCCAAGGAAATAACTACCTTAGAGAAGAAGGCTAGTCAAATTTTTACCACACTTCAAGGTCATGCACATAGTTGTTATAGAAAGTATGATCCACGTCAAACAATGGTATATTATGATGTGTTGCATGCCACTTTCTTGGCTAAATTTCACATACTTGAATTTGATAATCAGAGCATTGATGCGCTAAAGGATATCAAGTAGGGCTTGTATGAGAGCATTAGAGAGTATGATGTATGTTTAAAACCTTATTATCTAATATTTCTTATAACATCCATCAGATCCAACATGCACAATAGTTTATAGGAGGCTTGGTTACACCTTTTCAAAGGGTGTTATCACACAAGAGATTTACCAACTAGCACGAAGCCTTAGAAGCAACATTGCACAAAAAATAAGTTAGGAGTGTAGATACTGGGGTACGTGCATTCCTTAAGGCCCATATTGTAGTGATGGCAACTCATCTTTAGAATTTATCTGCCAATTCATCACATGAGACAGACATTGGAAGCAGAGAGGAATTCTAAGGATATGTGTACATGTAGGAATGTGTGCACCCTATTGACAAAAGTTTGAAAATTTTCACCAAGAACCATGATGTTCGTAATTTTCCACTTTTGCAATTTTCTACACATAAGAATATTTATATGTATTTCAAAATATGTGATGCACATATTCATGACACAACCAACTATCATCTGATTGATCAGATTCATGAGGCCTATGAAACATGGTTTTGCTAGACTAGTGTGGAGAGTAGCTCGTAGGCATAAGAGGGGAAAAAAATGAGGGGCCTAACAATGGAAATGGAGGTTTTCAAGGAAGATATCGAGGCAAGAGCCATGATAGAAGAGGAAGGTTCACTAGGGAAATGTTATACTTGTGGATCGCCTAATCACTATCAACGCGAGTGCCCAAAAAATCAGGTTTGTGCATATTGTGGTAAAGGAAATAATGTTGAGGATTGCCTAGATTTGTATTCCCACTTGTACAAGAACAACAAGAAGGATAAGGGGACAACCATGATTTAGGTTAAGTGTGCGAAACAAGTGTAGTGGGAACCTAAGAAAGTGGTTGTAATAGAACCGCAACCATTATTGGTCACCACACACGTAAAGTTTGCACGCATGTGTGAGAAGTTTCAGGAAATAAGGGATAAAATGCACAAAATAATCCCACATAGAATTACAATAGTAGAAACTAATATGTAGAATATATTACAGATCTGAAATAAAAGTACAAAATAAAAAGAACACAAAAAATAGACATTATTTAACGTGGTTCACCCAATTTGGGCTATGCCCACCAAGAATCACTTGCTCAGATTTTATTAAAAGCCACCTCTTTCTCACAATACATTACCCAAATTTGTTTGGAGCTATGCTCAACAAACTCTACAAAATTCACCTTTAAACTCAGACACATCGCCTTTCTACATCACCCCTACCATATGCAAAAAGCACATAAATAGGAAACTTCTTAATCAGTTTTACAATATAATGGGTACCAAAACCATGGGCCAAAACTGACCCATAAACCCATGGGTTAAAAATCCCACCCATATGAGAAAATTGTGGATAGTGTACAATACGTTTAGTGCATAGTATTCAACACTTCCACACATGAAAACATGCTCCACAACATAAAAACAAGTAAAGTCAAATCCACTCATGAGGAAAGATAATATTCTTAAAAACTAAGTATCTAGATGTGGCACAATAGTAGAAGGAGGTGTATCAAGAAACCATGGGAGTCATTAGGGAGCTCCAAGGAAAGATGCATTACCTAAAGGATCGAGCACATGATAAGGAATGAGAAAAGAGTACTAAATTACCTTATAAGAATGTTGATGATATTTGAGAAGTGTGTAAGATGCTTAGACAGGAAAACATCATACCTTTGTTGGGAGAGTGGTTACGAGACAAAATGTTGCATATAGAAAGGGAGCACCAAATACTTCATGCCAACTTACCTCCCCAAGTTCATGAGTATGATAAAGAAATCACATTAAATGCAATAATTGACATTTGGCTTGTCAGCAATATTCTCATTGATATAATCACATATGTTAATGTCCTCACATTAGTTGTGTGGAACGAGATGGGAAGGCCACCATTACAACCTTCCTCAAACGTGTTTTACATTGTCACTAAGATGAGGGATATTCCCATTAGGGTCTTCAAGAATGCTTATATTACAATTCAGGGAGAAAATTCACTAGAGATTTTGAAGTTTTGGATCTCGTGGAAGCAAACAACTTTCCAACATTGCTTGGTCAACCTTGTCGTTTATGCCAACAACGCGTACTTTCCTTTAACAAAGTGCAATGTAAGTTCTGAAAATAAAGAGGAGCGTATTGTGATAGAAATGGATGACATGAATATCACGCCCTATAGAGAACCAATAAATGAATATATTAACAAGATCTACATGCATATAATGTGTGACCCAGAGAACATAGAGCCACCAAAGGAGGGCATACTTCAATGGGAAGAAGCACAATCATTTTGAGACACTACTAGTGTTTCTTGTTATAATTGGGGTTGTGGTACTTATGAGATGATTGGTCTCATGGGAAGAGTGACAAGAGCAACAATTTCATGATCCATCCGACATATGGTGAAGGTTAATTTTCCAAATTACATTGGAGAAGAAAATCTTGAAGTATTTTTGTGTGTCATGAAAAACAAATACGCAATGAGGGTGATAGAAGAAATATGTTGGTATATCCATTACAAAGAACAATGATGCATTGGTAGGATGTGCATAGGGACAACCTATTTGGCTAGTGTGGGATAAGGGTGGCTTTATTGACAAGGTTTTTAGGAATAATCTTCCTTCACAAGTAGTAGATTATGATGGGAAGACATCTCCAATGGCTCACATCCAAAGTTTTGAGAAACATTAGATGAAGGGGATAGACATGCTACCACCATCCCTTTGGGTGCATAAATTTTATTCTACATTGTGCAGGTGCACACATTCCTGGTACATTCATGTTGAGCTCAAACAAGAAACAATAAATTAGGGTGACCTTACCAAAGATATTGTTCATACTTTTTATTATTTTCATCCAAACCTCTAGTATATGAGACTTTAGAGATCATGGAAGTGTATCATGTTAGGAGATAGTGCAAAGAAGAAGAAATTATGATTCAGTTGTTTAGTGAGTTTTATTCTAAGGTGCGCAATGATATGGTGGAGACGAAGGAAAATATTTTGGGGCGTGCATGGAAGGAAAAGGAGAAAGGAATGCTCATCTACCTTATAGACAATGAAGAGGTGAAATATCTAAATGTTGAACACAAATAAGGTGTGTGGGAGGATATGGATTCAAGAGATGAAAATTTTTATGTGTATCATGTGTCGTTAAATACAAATATATTCAACATTGGGATTGAGGACGTGCCGAAAGAAGCAATTATTAGTGATTACTAGTCTAAACATGAGGTTGTGTAGACAAAAACTCAAGTGCTTTGGGTAATTATCTAGTCCCAGGTTGCATACTACTATTCATATGATTCCTAAGTAATAAAAGTACTTATTAACTCATGTCTTTAACCACCTTTATTTTTTCTATTGTTATTATCAGTCTTGCACCTTTACTTTCTCATTCTACCTTTTTACTCTTCAAAATTTGTCATCCTAGACACTAGCTCCCATCCAAGATATTAGCGTCAGGCGCTCTTGTCCCCTTTGGGCACCCCTATCCTCTTTATACTTTACTTACACTTTTTAGGTCCTTTCTAGCCATTTGAGAATCTTATCTTTTTGGTATTCATCCTTTTGGGGTTAATTATGAAATTTAAGCAAGGGAATCATATAAATATAAAGTTATGTGACCATAATAAGGGACGAACACTAAGCACTATCTATCACCACCTAAGGTTGCATCTATCAAGGCATCTAAGAGCTCCATTATATCCATCTAGCACCATCACAATGGATAAAGGCTGGTTATTTTGTATCACACTTCATAGGAAGGGAGTCTATTGTTTCAATGCAAACATTTACAACATTCTACATCTATCTACTTGCTCGATATATAAAGTGTGACACGCACAAGAGAAACCTATTGCACAATTCTACACACACAGATAACTACATTACATCTGAGATGTAGTGTAGTGCTCAGTTGTAATTCCATCATTGTGGCAGCTGAGGACAGTTTGACCCCTCATTTTACATCTTTCCTTTTTAGTATTTGATGTCTATTTGAGGGTTTTGTAGGTCTATTCTTCATTGCAGGTTTCCAATGACTTTGGCGACCATTGTGTGAATCCATAGCAATACAAGGTAAGCATCATTGAACATCTTGTGACCCTGAGAATTTAGGTTTATGAGAATTTCCGAAGACCTAGGTGCCCAAAAAAGTCCTAGGACACCCGTGGGCGCTCCTATCCCTCTCCAGGAGCCCCTATTCATCCTCCTCCTTGATATTTGCAATTTTTTGAGCTCCAAAGTATGATGGTCGGTATGCATTTATCTTTTTTTCCAACTCTTTCAATTTCGAACTCGATTAATCATCTAAGGATTTTTACCCTCTCTTTGCACATTAGGGTTTTATTATTCATTTCTTAGTCTTCTTGTGGAATTTCTATGCTTCATTACATATTTATTTTACTGCAATCTTGCATTCAGATGAGGCTCTATAAATCACATTTTAGCTTAATAATTTTGGTGAAACCGATATTTGAACACACCTTCTCTCTAGGTTTTCTTTCTTCTTATGTGCATCACCCATAGTAGTCATTTTGGGTCTTTTCAATATTTTGAGCTTCCTTCATTTGTCCGTAGAATTTCCAAATCAATGGCCAATATCTCTACATTAATGGCTATAACAAAAAATCCATTGGATAACTCTCGTAATGTTCCTCTTACTAAAATAGAAGCATCTGATAGTGAAAATTTATACGATGAAGACACCAATGTTGACCAAGAACAATTAGACATGCTCACTGATTTTTGACAAGATTTACAAAGTAGTCCCACTCATATTCCACATATTCTACATTCTTTGATTACTTTTAAGAACACTCGCAATGCTTTGACATCTCTTATTGTGCACTCTTCTCCTCCCATGAGCTCCACCAAAGCACTTTATGTTTCAGCCCCCATTCCTACCACTACCACTCCTATCATTCACCCTAGCACTCCTAATGCATAGCTTGGATCTTTTTCAATATTCCTAATTTAACTTCTTTATATTAGGATCTGCAAACACAAATTTTCCAGCTCCAACTCACTACCTCTCGTCTATCACCATCTTTGGATTCCACTTCAATTTTGCATACTCCATTCGCACCCACCAATTCTACTTATTCATTACCACCTAACATCATCTCTCCCAGATTACTCATCCTTAAATGCCATGTGGCCCACAGGAGCATATCCAATCTTTTCATGTGGCATGCCTCAATTATGTGGATGACCACACCATATTGGAAAACTCTTTCCCTGTAGTTTTCAAGATTATGTGATGTGTTGGTTCTATGGCCTACCTATCCACTCAGTAACATCTTTCGCGCATATGGACGATGATTTTCTTACTCACTTATCTATTAACATCAGGCTCCAATATCTCCTATGCTAAACTCACACAACTTAAACATGGATCTAATTAACACTTAGCAAATTATGTTTAGCAATACAAAAATAACTTTGTTAAGATGTCAAATGTGTCTTGCGGACTCTCATCTTCAAGACTTATTTATTCGAATTTATTGCCACCTCTCTAGGAGAGTTTTCTCTTTGAGACATCTCCTTCATTCGATCAACTATGTCATACTCTTAAGCTTTGTGAAACCAAGCTCTTATCTATAGGAAAGCTTAAATATTAAGAACAAGTGTCATCCTCTACACGTTTTCAATATAAGTCAACATTCAAACCATCATAAACCAAACCAACTGACATAAAATTCATTTTCAACACAATATCAACCACCAAATAACTTCAATTGCAACCACCTTGGCATACATACATGAAGTTAACGGTTCTTCCACATATTTTTCTTCCATAAATTATCAAAAGTAATATTATCATGCTTCATCCTCTGCTCCAATTATATCCCTCTCATCCAAAAGGTCATAATTATAATGAAAACTCCTATTGCGACTATCACCAATCCATAGGGAATTATATAGATCATTGTTTTAGGATTCATAGTATTATTTAGGATCTGGTTGACAATTGTAAGATTGAGCTTCCAGAACTTACAACTTTTGCACCTATAAATACCAACCAAAAGATTAAAATCTTTAACAATCCTCTTTCCAAAACATGAAAAAAAAACAACTGAATCCTTAGCCAATCATTCATATCATGTAGTGCCTCATAATGCATCAAGGGCTCTTGATTTCCTAGTTGCTCATACTGACAATTTTCCATGACTCATTTCTTTCTCTTCCCATGATTATCATGCAACATTCTCTTCTAATCACTTACACATTATTTCCTCTATCGGATCTATCCCTATCAATAACACCAAGGTTGATCCGTCATGGCCCATCAGCACATGTTCTATTCCACTTCTTATTGCTATTGGCTATCAACATTCAAAAATTTCATATCCAATGAACAATTCATATGGTGTCGTCAAGATTCATGTTACGTTCGGTTCCTCTTACTATGTTAGTACCCTTCCTTGTGGGACAAGGAATCAATGGCTGTGAGATGATCTTATGCCTCAATTAGATACGTAGGTCTCAATCCATCCTCTCTATGAATCATTTGTGTCTAAAATTCATTCATAAAAATCAAGTAATTTTTATCGGTGGTGTGCCTCTATCCACTCAATGGTCAGCGTCTCCTCCAACTATTGTCAAGGCATCACCTAGTCGATCTCTTACGCCATGGCCTCTAGAACCTAAAGAAAAATTTTATCCTAGCTCGCATGTTCACACACAACCTATGCATTCTCAAAGCTCTGTTATTCTAGTACATTAGACTAGGTCCATAGTTAGGAAAATTCCTACATCTAGACACACTTCACCACCTCATCTTATTCCACGTAGGTGTTCATCACCACTGCGTTATGCTTCACATAGGTCTCCATAACCCACATATGTTATTACACCAAGGTGCCCACAATATACTCATCTGTCACATGCATATAGACTTCACTCACCTACACAATATCTATCTCATATACAACCACTCTTAGAGCATGGTCGTACACATTTATCATCACAAGGGTAGAGGACCTTCCTCCTTTAATTTTATCGGATAGGTCATTCATCACCACATACTTGGGGGGAATTGAACTTATTACTTCCCCCCTTGTATCGACACTCATCTTACATGTACGTTATTACACATGAAACTTGCAAATGCTAACATCGTCATTTCCCTATGATGCACTTTTGTGCTTTGGTTCACACTTGACTGTTGAGGGTATACTATACACACGAACCTCACACACTTCAAAATTGACATTACGCATTGTGTATCTTCATGCATTATGCACTTTTGTACATCTACATCATCCTCATCTTCCATATACTATACAACATCATCACTCTATGATTTTTATACCCATACATTGCACACATTATACACATTATATTATTCTACATCTTACATTATTTTCATCTTTGACATCACACGCACTTTGTATTTCCACACTTATGTAATCTACGCATCTTGCATTGCACACTACACATTTCACATTACACATTACACGCTTTAGATGTCATACACCTATGACATTTTCTCATCACTAAATCTACTACGCATCATATACATTTTACTCATCATCCTCTATGTGTTGTACTCACTACCCAATGACATACTCTAGTCCAATGGTTCATACTCGATTGTTGATGTCTTAAACAAAAGTGAACCTCACCTCATCACACCTACATCATTCTACACTTTGTTCTTCATTATCAACTAATCAATATTTTTATCATACTATGCAACATTTTTAGCCATCAGCTTGCCCATACATTTTGTGATATACACTTTTTGCTACGTCATCATGTTTTCTACCATCATCACATCCATACAGCTCGTGATATACGCTTTTTCTATATCATCAAATTTTCTACCATCACCGCATTCATCTATTTTGTGATATATGCCTTGTGCTACATCATCATGTGTACTAGCATTTTACTCACCTGTCTAGTGGTATACGCTTTAGGCTAAATCATCACGCATACAAAATATATAATCCATATGTCACATTTAGTATCATCTACACACCATCATTCTACAATCAACACTCCAAGATTAATCCACTAACTCTTTTTATGTACAACACATCATTGAAACCATTTCTTGATGACGCACTCTCGTTTATGGTTCATTCTTGAATACTGAGGGGGCATAAATAAATGAACCTTATTGTATACATACACACTCACTGAGGTGAACGTTTTCTCCTATCATTCAATTTTCATTTAATTCCATCAACTCCACAACATGCTGCATATCTTGGTTGCGCAATTAGAATTTCTTATATTTACTTGTTACATGATTCACTTTATTACACATGCTAGATAGATTTATTCTATTTGATTATCTTTATCATACACACATACACGTTCACTTTCATTTCTAGTAGTGATCACAAATTCTATAGGTCTCCACACACAACATATGCTTGGTGCAATACATGTTACCAATCCCATAATGGCTCATGGGGGCATCTAATTTTGTAGATTATAGGAGTTATTGCTTCATTTTGTTTCATAGCAAATCACTTTATCATATTATACACACCTTGACATAATTTTATCTTTCTAACATGATAATGGGTGCTTCATGTGAAACATTTGTTTTCAAGGCTATTTGTTTTCATGGTTGTCTGCTACACTGTTTTCTTTTACTTCTCATTTTTTATGGGATTTTCCATATATCTTGCTTATTATCAAATTGTTTGTGGCCACTACGACCTTGATTGTATTGTGACATCATGAGTGATGTCCCATGTTTGTAACCCACTTTTCATGGTCTACATTTTCTTATGCTTGCATATTAGCCTATACATTGTTTGCGTAGCTTACATTTCATCTTTTACATGAGTGTTTGTCTTTTCTTTACTAACAATTATTTTTCATAGCCACTTGTTTGAGTGTGCCTTAGTTTTTACCAAGAATGATCCCTTCCTCCTTGTAGGGCATAATTTCAACACAATGGTAGTCATCCTTTGGGCTACATACTCCTTCAGTGATGTCGCCACACACACCCCAAACGAGGGGGGAATCATTTGGGTGAATCAGTCACCCCATACGCCATTATACATGGCATAGTACTGGTACAACATAGTTTCAGATTAAAATAGGGCTTACATTCAGACTTGGGTCCTTAACACAACATCCTTTCTTGGATTCCTACAACTAGAGGGCAATACATAAGTCTTTCCTCGACATCTAAAATGAGGGGTCATTTATACAACACTTGGTAGTTCAGCACAGTCTGCAAAAATCCATACACATCATATTTTACAGGGAAGATAGTCCTTAGCACATATGCACACCATTTGTAGTGGTGTTTTATATAGTGGGAAGTAATTAAAGGTTGGAGTATGACACCAAAAATTATCCCTACACTTGTTCCATTTCACTGGCGTGAGATCACCCTAAAAACTCACGTGTCGACATCATCTACAAGATCCTTTCTACACCCATCTTCTCATCACAAATCAAGTGCACATGTTCCTTTTTCACACTTTTAGCATTTTTATATACTTTCCTTACACACTTTTAACATATTTTGATCATATACATACATATTTGACTACTTGTCATCTTCTCTTTTAGAGTCCGTCTTGTATTGGAAGTGGTATTCAACAACAACAACAACATCACAATGACATCGATATTGAAAACAAGTACATCATTACATCTACACATGCGCTTCCGCCCTAGGTTCATTTTCATAATCACTTTTTACACATTTTCCTTCTTAGCATCCACTTCGCATTTTTTATTATTCCACATTTTGTCTAGTTCCTCAACACACTTTTTTGTCGTTGATCTACATGGTTATCAGGTATGCATCTCTATCTACTTTATGTTACCAATATTTCTTCACTCTAGCATAAAGTGGGGACAAATGTAGACACAAAAACACACTTTGGGTAATTATCGAGTCTTGGTTGCATACTATTATTCATATGATTCCTATGTAATTAAAGTACTAATTAACCCGTGTCTTTGGCCACCTATCTTTGCTTTATGTTATTACTTTTAGTCTCACACCTTTACTTGCTTAGTCTTCCTTTTGACTCTTCGATATTTGTCATCTTAGACACTAAGCACCCATCCAGGATAGTAGCACCTAGAGCTCATGTCCCCTCTGGATTCCCATGTTCTCTTTATACATGAGTTACATTATTTGGGTCCTTTCTAGCCATTTCAACATCTTATCTTTTTGGTAGGTGGAATTTTTGGGGTTAATTATGAAATTCAAGAAAGGTAATCATATAAATATAAAGTTATGTGACCATAATAAGGAACCAAGAACTAAGCACTATCTATCACCACCTAAGGTTGCATCCATGAAGGAATGTAAGAGCTCCATTGCATCTATATAGCACCATCATAAGGGAAAAATTGGTTATTATATATCACATTTTGTAAGACCGAGTCTATTGTTTTCATGCACATATTTACTACATTTTACATCTAGCTACTTTCTCACTAGTTCAAGTGCCACACACATGAGCAACTTAGTGAATAATTTTACACACACACAAAACTACATTAGGTATGAGATGTAGTGCAACACTCAGTTGTAAGTACATCATTGTGGCAACTGAGGATAGTCTAACCCCTCATTTTACATGTTTTATTTTTAGGATTTGATGTCTATTTGAGGGTTTTGTAGGTCTATTCTTCATTTCAGGTTTCCGGTGACTCTAGTGACCATTGTGTGAATCCATAACAAAAAAAAGGAGAACATAGGTGAACATCTTGGGACCCCGAGAATACAAGGTTTTGAGCGGTTCCACAGACTCCGGTACCCATAAAAAGGCCTAGGGCACTCGTGGGTACTTTTGTCCCTCTCCGTGCACCCCTGTTTAGCCTACTCCTCAATATATGCAATTTTTCTCGAGCTCCAGTGCAATGGTCAATTCTTCACATTTCTCTATTTTCCATATCGTGTACTTCCCAAAACTCGATGAATCATCTAAGGCTTCTTACCCTCTCTTTACACATTAGGGTTTTATTATTCATTTCTTAGTCTACTTGTGTAATTTCTATGCTTTATTATATTTTTATTTTTTACGATCTTGCATTCATATTAGGCTCTATAAAACACATTTTATCTTAATCAAGTTGTAAAAAACATTAAGATACTTTTTAACTTCCAGGATTTATTTCCTCGAGGATATAATAGGTTAGAAGGATTTCATCCTTTGTTAGGATAAATAAAGATAAAGTTTAAATATGGCACTTGACCGTTCGGATGAGACCTTACCACACGTCAAAGTTAAGGATGAGATTGATAAGATGTTGAAGCTGGGAATTATTAAACCAATCAAAGAATTAGAGTTGATAAACATAATTGTGATCAACATCAAGAAGGATGGTAGGATTTGAATTTGTGTTGACTACATGGTTTTAAATGCCTCATGTTTAATCGATTCCTTCCCCATGCCTTTTACATAAGAGATACTAGAAATTGTTTCTGGGTATGAGATCTATTCCTTCACATATGGATTTTCATTTTATCACCTAGTACAAATTGTGTGTAAATGCTAGGAGGAAACCAATTTTACAACCTGAATGGGGATTTTTGCATACACAATTATGTCATTTGGCCTAAATAATGATCCAGTAGTATTATCGCGCATAGTGGTTCAAGCATTTCAAGATTTCATTCCCAAGTTTTTACAGGTATACATGGATTATTAGACCGTTTGTGGGCTAGTGAATTTTTTTGTGATTTCTTGAGATTGATGTTTGAAAGATGTAGGCAGGTTAACATCTTCTTGAATATCAAGAACTACATTTTTGTAACTCCTATTGGTACCTATCTGAGAATATCATTTGTAAGGAAGGATTGTTGGTGGATCTAGCAAAGATTGTAGCTATTTTGTGGTTGGATGAGCCCACCAATCAGAGAAAACTGTGCAGATTCTTGGGACATATGGGATATTATAGGAAATTTAACAAAGGGTATGCCAAGATCATTTCAACCTTGGAAGAGCTATTTAATTCTAAAGGAATATTTCATTGGGGTGATGTGCAATAACTCACATTTGAAACATTGAAGGAAATACTTACTACTACACCTATTCTATGTTTCCCTTCTTGGATTATATCATTCCATGTCTATGTAGATTCCTCTGGCACAACCATTGGTGCGGTACTTTTCTAAACTTGGCAGGGAAATGTTGATCATCGCATCTATTTTACGAGTAGAAATTTGACACCAGCTAAAAATAACTACACAACTACAAAGCGTGAAGTATTGTCCATGGTTTACGTGTTGCACAAGTTTAAACATTTCTTATTTGCCACCCCTTTCATCTTTTACAATGATCACATGACATTGAAGTACTAGGTTAATAATCTATTTTTGTAAGGGTGCATTTTTATTGGATACTTCTATTTCAAGAATTTGACCTCTAAGTGATAGTGAAGCTAGGAAAAACAATTTGGGACTAGATTGCTTATAAAGGATCAAATATGGTAAGAACGTGCAGATCATAGAGGACACTATGCTTGATGCTCATTTGTTTAGAATAAACCACGTGCCAAATGAGTTAGAAGAAATTATATTATTATTGTGCAATAGAGTTGGGTCTGAAGGTATGAAGAAACTAAAGAAGAAGCAACTTGATATTTGCTTAGTGCCTTACCAGTTGATTGGGGGTGACTTATACAAGATGGTTCGAGATGAAGTATTACACATATGTGTATTTGAGCATGAGAGCAAAGCCATTATGGAATAAATACATGGTGGGATTACAGGACGCCACAATACATGTAAAGAAACGATGTGCAAGATCTTACTAGAAATCTTATGGTGGGAGGCACTTTATAAGGATACTAAGGATTTTGTCAAAACATGTGATCATTTCTAGAGGATAGGTAAACCATGGCACCAAGATAAAATGCCATTTTTACCTATAATAAGTGCTAAACCTTTTAAGAAGTGGGAAATTGACTTTGTTGGACCAATTGCACTAGATGCACATAGGAAAGGGGTGCGTTATATGATCACATGCACAAATTAATTGACAAATTAGGTAGAGGTTGTTCCAACAAAATATTACAATACAACAACATCACATACATGTCTATGTCAAGAACATCATAAGTAGGTATGGTTGTCCATTGATCCTTACTAGTGATAGGGGAACTCACTTTTAAATGCAACAATCATAATTTTATTGGTTGAGTTCATGATAGTACATGAAAATACTACCACCTATCACTCACAATAAAATGGTGCTACAAAGGCTTTCAATAAGATCTTGGGCCAAACATTGACAATGATATGTGTTGTAGGTAGGAAGGATTGGGATGACAAAGTCTCGACTATGTTATGAGCATATAGAACTACTTACAAATGGTTAAATAATTCTTGACCCTTTCAGTTGGTGTTTAGCACAGAGAACAGTTCTCCCAGTCAAGTTCATGTTACTCTCTTTATGTATTGCATGCGTAGGAGGATTAGATGATGAGAAAAATTGATGAGTGCATTGATAAACTGATGCAATTAGATGAGAGGCACATGATTTCAAGGTGGATCCTTAATAAAGTGAATTCTAAAAAAATCTTGGCATGATAGGCATATCAAAAATACATCATTCATAGTGGGGAAGATGGTGGTCCTGTATGTCTCAAAGTTTGCACATCACACTAGAAATTTTAAAGTGGATTGGTTGGGACAATTCATAGTAACAAGGATCTTAGGATCTGGAGCTTGTAAATTATAAGCATTAGATGGAAAGATGTTGTCTGGTTACTTCAATGGGAGTAGGTTGAATCCCTATTATAAATAAGATTCTTTTGGTGTTTTTAATAGGGAAGTATAGCCACTTAGATTAAATTTCCCTTCTATTTTTGTTTTCTTTGTTTAGTTGTAATAAGCGCATTTTTTTGACAAGTTGATTACTATATTCTATACTGATGCGCAGAGGACCGTGCATATTTTTAGTGTGGGGTTAAGCAGATGTAAGAGTGCAACACATACTTAGTATGAGTATAATGAAGACATATGCAAAGGAGTGTGAACATGGTGCGAGAAGGAAGAGTGTATTGATGCGCGAGAAGAAAGGTACAAGTGCACATAAGAAATTTTTGAAGGGATGCAAGAATGTGCCCTTGGGACTGGATACAAAGGTGATTATAGATGGAAAGTGTGAATGAATTTGAAATTGAGGACATTTCTTAGAAGAAAACCACAAGAATGAAAACTCGTGTAGTGTAACACGAGGAAGGTAGAGAAAAGGTACACTACTTGGTAGGTGGCACAAAGAATTTGTGCAGATCTAAAAGATGCATGCAAGATTGTTTCTAGCTTGGGAAGTAGTAGTGCACTTGAAGGTTACGAACTTTTGCATGCAGAAGAAAGGAAGATAGAGAAAGTAAAAAGAACTTTAAAATAAAAAAATTGGTGGTATGTGAGGAGAAATTAATGCGGATAAAATTGGGAAGTCTATAAAAGGGGTACGAGCAAAGTCATTCTCACTTTTCTATTTGGAGAACTTGTGTGAAAGAAAGCTTAATTGCGATAAAGAGTGAAGTGCAAAGTGTGAAATGAACCTAGATAAGTTTTGAACGAAGTGTGAATCAGGGTAAAGTGCACACGACCTTGGGTTTAGAGAGCTCTTTAGTCGAAGTGGAAGCTAGGAGACTAGTAGGTGTTGAAGCAACAAAAACTAGGGTTCAAAGGTGAAGATGCGGAGCTAGGGTTTATAGATATAGGGAAAGAAGTTATTCACACATAACTAGGGCATGGGGTTGAAATAGATAGAGCAACCAAGTGAGAGGATTGATCATAAAGATTGGAATTTTGGAATTAAATGCATGATAATAGAACAATGGACCCAATAAGTCACCAAAGGATAAGAACAAGAAGACTATGGAATAAGCACCGAAGAATGGTATTTAGAGATGTAATACCTACCCAAAGTCATAGTAGGGAAACCATGGGATTCACAATTGATCAAGTGTGAGATCAACGATTATAACGATAGGACTCAATCCCATGAAAAAACTATCAGGAATGATGTTCTAAAGGAAATGGAGCAAAGAACGATAGAAGGACAATTTTTTATATGAAACATTTCGAAAGGATTTGGAGAGCGCAAGAGCCTTCCAACTATATGAGTTTTCATACGTTGGGAATCTTGTGTGCCTTTATCGTGGCTCATGTCAAGAGTGCATGAAGATTACTTATATTTCGCACGTAGGAGAATGCGCTTAACTATGTATTTGATTGGGATATTTACATGGTTGTGTGAAATTAGATGAGAGATAGTACTAGACTCAAATGATGATGATGTAGTAGAAGTCATAGCCACAAAGTTCAGTTACTATAAAGGAACTCACGCATTCAATATTGTGAGTCTAACTGATCTAGGTACTAGAGTTGTCACGCACCTTATCAGTTACAAGTTGGTAGTCTCCAAGCATTGGAAAAAGGTAAATAAGATATTTCTACATGTCGCACATGGGTAAGTGCATGGAAATGGGGGACCAAAAGGGGGTCAAAAGTGGACACATTTTTTTTTGAAATCAATGAAACCTAAACTTAATCTAATAATTTGGCATGCATATGCTCAAAACATGACAAAGTGATAAGAATAAGTATCGTATACCTTGGAATCTAGTTTCTAAACTATGATTTATTTTTAAATGGTGGAGATTAAGAGGGTTCGAGTGTCAAAAAGATAATACCCCCCCGCCCATTTTTTGAGTTCTATAAATTATTTTTCAAATCCCTTTAGTATAAAGTTAGCTAATACCATATACGAGGTCCCACTAATTTTTCATAATTTTTGTAAGAATACATAATTTTTACTAATTTTCAAAGTGCACGCATCCTGAAAATTAAATATTTGTGTGTACACCCCGAAACTTTGAGAAAAATAGTCATTTTTTTAATGCATGTAGAATGGAGTTTAGAAAAAACCAACTTTTTTGAAATTTTGAAGAAAAATAAATAAATGGTACACTAAAGCGTATGCATAGGTTTTGGCAAGAAAAGAAAGCACTAGCAAAAGAAATTATGAATGAAATCCTTAAAGCTGGTTGGATTTTAATATATCGTCACCAAGGTAAACCAAGCTTGACATCATAATATAATTTTTTTAATATTATGTTATAACACATGAGATATCGTGGTGTAGAAGTGAGATTTTGATGTTTTTTTGTCAAACACGGATTTATTCATGGATTACATAGTCCAAACCTTAGGTTTAAATATCCAAGAAAATCCAAGCCTATGGATTGGGAATTTCAAACCCAAAGAAGATGAAATTCACTCGTGTTATAGTGTGAGTGCATTATAATGAAATCAAACTATAATGCGAGTGTGTTCTCTGTTTGTAATATTGTATATGTGCTTTTAGGAGGGATGTATTTATTAATATTTATACTTTAGTATTTTTATACTTCAAATTTATTTTAGTAAATATAAGAAATTATGGTCACTTTGCACCTTATAGAACTAGTATCACAACTCCATCAGTCATGGTTTAGAAGATAGTTTTTCATATTCTAATCTGGTCATTACACAAGTATTTTTTAGGATTTCAACATTCAACCTAAATATTTTAGGGTTTAAATTCTACAATCAATGTCTATTTTGGGAAATAATATAGTCATTAGTTTTGGGGTTTTTTTATTGTTTACTAACATTTGTAAGAGTGTTAGATGTGTCAAAACAGAATTTACAAACCTCACAACTCCCAGAGATAACGAAAATTTATCGAAAGTATGTTCTCATGAATTTTCCTATGAGCATGGATTTGAATCCCTAATTTCATCTTAGAATATTAGTAAAATCATACTATCTAAGAGTACTTACTTTACAGGCTTAGGGCATGCATATTTAAGAGGACCACTCGAGAAATCATCACAATAAAAATGCAAGGAGTGACCTTGGTTCCCATCTTGGCATGTATATAATTCTTTGATCCTTATAATATAGATTAACAATATAGTAAGGTGTGGGAAAGAAGATGATATATCTAAAGACCCGATAATATCTTCATTTGTTTAATTGAAGAATAAGACATACCTTGAAGTTTATAAGCTAAAAGAGTGCATCACATTGATATATTTATAACACTTCACAAAAGTTAGGGTAAAGATTAGGTTAGGGATTTGTTTAGTGGAAAATATTCGTAATTTGGCAAAATTTCATTTAGGAAAATTTAAATTACATTTGTTCAAAGTGTCTTGTTCGCTTAAAATTTCTAGTATAATTTTTTTAGGGGTCGGCTTCACCTACCATTGAAAAATAATCCTATATAAACCTAGGTAATTCATCGGGTAGTATACTAGTAACTTACTACTAGCTTATTGAGGTACCGAAGCATATACAGTATCATGAATTTGTAAGACAGGTTATTGACACATGACAAGAGGTTGTTGACACATGGCAGGATGTTGTTGATGCATGACAGGAAGTTGTTGATGCATGACATGAGGTGGTTGACATGCGACAATCCTATGTTGTTGATACATGACAAGATGTTGCAGATGCACTATGGGATATTTTAATTTTATAATCATGTGATATTAAGTTTTTTTTCGTGTAACAACGAGGTTGTTGTCATGCAACAACAAGTTTACTATCGTGTGAAAGAAACCTTGTTGTTAGGCAACAATAAGGTCATTATCGCATTACAACAAGGTTTTAATCGCGTGACAACAATCTTGTTGTCACACACGCAAGGATGTTGTCGGAAGAAACCTTATTGTCGCATGACAATGACCTTATTGTCACCCGACAACAAGGTTGTTGTCGCATGACAATAAACTTGTTGTCACACGTCAACAACCTTTTTGTCGCATGTATTGAAAATGAAAGATTCTTTCAGGTGAAAATTTTGCACATAAACCCCTGAAAAAAAAATTTCGTGAAAGTGGTTATGGGGATATTCACCAAGGATTTTCCACCTTCGATTTCCCAGAGGTCTCTTAAAGTGAACCTTGGAGTACGTGAAAATTTGCAAAATCTTCCAGACATTCATTTACTTTCTATGGAGAAAGAAACTTGGGACTTTCATCGAGATTTATGCTAAGAAAATTAGTTATATTCTCACCCTAGTGTAGGAGTAGGAAGGTTGATTTAAGTGCCACATACTTCATAAGTAATCAAATCTACATCAACATTAAGAGGAATGTTTTTCATAAATCCTTTGGTCTTATTTCTAAGAAACCCTTGAAATAATTTCATATATCGACAAGACACCAATGAAATAATTTCATGCATTGTAAAAAAGGAATTTGGTGAAATTGGTAAGAGGGTGTTGTCATATAAAATGTATGGTATGAAAAATTGAAACTTTGAGCATGAAAACTAAGCCCACGTTTGAATATTTTTCTTCCTGGTCATTGGTGAATCCTTCATCTAGCCACCCTTCCTAAGTACCACTCTCAACCTCACTCAAAATAAATTATTAACAAGGTTTTTATGTTTTTTTCAATATGCATGGATGATTGAATACGATGATTGATGATTTTAATGTGACTTGATGGAAGATAACTTCCTCTAGAGGCCTAAAAAGGCCATTATGAGCTAATCAAACACCCTCTGGGAGACTTAAAGAAATATAATAAGCATACGAAGGTGATGTCAGGGAATATTTGAAGTGTTAAGGAAATTTAGAAATATTTAGGAAATTGTTTATCATTCAAGGACAATATGCTCAACAATGGGTTTTATAAGTGTAGGGAACAAACACTCTAATGGTGAAATATGACTTCTCCGGATGATTTCGGGAGCTTCGTAAGGAATTAGGAGGAAAAAAATAGGCACTAGAAAGATATTTGAATATAATAAATTTTGTATCATCCATTTTCTCTAATACTTGAATATTTCATGAAGAATTTCAAAAGAGTGCAAGCTTCCTTTCGGTTCTCAACAAAAATGGCCCTAAATTGGAAAGCTCTAGAGAGATGGTCACCACATAATGATAGGTGAATATTTTTAAATGTTGATAATTACCTATCGGAATGGATACTATCATAAATAGAATATTATTTACCATGGGTGAGGATATCATGAAGATGGCGCCAAATTTGGTGAGCTTAAAACACCTTCCTAACACCCCGGCTTGTGTTTTTGAGGGACGAAACTCATAACATGAAAAGAGGTAAAACATTGAGTTACCATGAGTTGAAATCATGTTTCGAAAACATCAGGTGATGACTTAAGTGTTTAGAAACACTTTTATGATATCTTTATTATGATGGGAATAGGATGCTCTCTTCTAATTATAAGGCAAGAGAGAGGATCACTCTTTTAACTTTCTAGGCCTCCATAATGAAACTTAGTGATCAAAAATAAAATCCATGATGCTCAAACCATTTTATGATTATCTATCACTTACTGAAATATGTATTCACGATGTATATGGAAGGATTTTTCACTGAATGAGATTATTATAATGTGGCCACATGTTGGAGTGAAATGAGGTTGTTGAAATGTCCTTCCTCCTTTGAAGTGTGATCACACGACAAGGTTCAAATACGTGTTTAAGAACACTACCAACTAAGTGACATCAAGTGAAACTCATATTCTCATTCTTACATATATGGTGCTCTATATGAATATCATCCTCTTACCCCTCCTGGTTCAAGAATTCTCCTCAAGTGGAATCAACTTCAGGATACACATACACATCTTTGCTCGTATGCATCTCATGGAGATAAATGGTGTCTTGATCCTTCACACATGATGGTCCTAAATGCCTATGTAGCTTGAATAACTCATACCGGATTTTTCCTTGAAGAGGTTTGAACATGATGGAAGATTCAATAGATGATGATCCTCAATTCACAATTCACTTCCCTATGTAGACACTAAATCATGCACTTTGAGTAATTATCTAGTCTCGGTTTCATACTACTATTCATATGATTTTAAGTAAGAAAAGTAGTCATTAACCCATGTCTTTGGCCACCTTTCGTTACTTTCTATTGTTACTTTAAGTCTTACACCCTTACTTTCTCAATCTATATTTATTCTTTTTGCATTTGTCACCTTGGACACCACCGCCCAACTAGGATGTCGTCAGTGCCCTTGTCCCTCCGGGTTCCTTGTCCTCTTTGTACTTTAATCGCATTTCTTGGGTCTTTTATAGTCGTTTGAGGATCTTATATTTTTGTTAGTTGGCCTTTTTGGGGTTAATTATGAATTTCAAGCAAAGAAATCATATAAATATAAATTTATGTGATCATAATAAAGGACCAAGCACTAAGCATGTATAGTAATCACCACGTAAGGTTACATTTATCAAGGAATCTAAGAGCTCGATTGCATCCATCTTGCTCCATCGTAAGGGACACAAGGGTTGGTTTTCTGCATCAAACTTTTTAGGAGGGAATTTCATTCTAATCCATGCACACATTTATTACATTCTACATCTAGCTACTTTCTCATTATCTAGGTGTGACATGCATAAGAGTAACCTAGGGAAAAAAAATTCACACACACAGAACTACATTGGGTCTGAGATGTACTGCAACACTCATTTGTAAGTTCACCATTATGATAACTAAGGACATTCCAACCACTCATTCTACATCTTTCTTTTTTTGGGATTTGATGTCTATTTGAGGGTTTTGGAGGTGCATATTTCATTACAGGTTTGTAACGGCCTTAGTGATCTTAGTGCGACCTCAGAGTGACCAAAGGAAACTAAAGTGAATACCTTGCAATACCTTAGAGTAGGTTTTCTAATCATTTACACATACCCAAGCACCCATGAATAGGTTTTGGCACCCACGGGTGCCCCTGTCCCTCTCCAGGCGCCCCATTCCAACTTGATCCTCCAAATCATAATTTATCAGGGCTTATGTGTGATGCTTATTCCTCCGTTGATGTTCTCGGGTCAAATCTTTTGTCTCATCCAGAATTTACTGCGAATCAACTAATGATTTTACCCTCTCTTTGTAATTAGGGTTTTATTATTTATTGCTTAGTTGTTTGGGTATTTATTGTTGTACTTAGTTATTATTCATTAATTACTGTAATAGCATTCAGATTAGTCATATATTTCCATATTTAGCTTAATCACCCTGGCCAAGATATCACGTAAGTGGAAAAATCCTTATAGTATCTGAACACATCTTCACTCGATTGTTCCTCGTAGAAATAGGTTTCCTCCTCTATATGGAAGGATTGATCCCTGAATGAGACTTGAAGGAATATTTGAGGGTGAGATCCATATTTTTGAACTCCAACTTCATTGAAGCACTATGAAATCCTCTTCCTGAATTGCAAGATGTGAGCACATCGCTAATTATTGATTAAGTGTTTAGAAAAAATATCAAGAGATATGCACCATTTTTGATCTCGAGATGACTATCATCACCACTCATAGTGATCCTTTCTCATCATGCTCATGATGATTATTCCCTTGATAAATTGAATTTCAATTAGGTTCTTGTTGTTTTAGATCCTTTACATACCGCATGATTCTCCTAATTACACCCATTGTCCAAGTGACTATCTATAACACATTTTGATGCATTTTTTACCTCTTAACTCATTCAGGAAACTCCCAAAATATTTCATAAAAAAAATTCACCGTTGAATCTCTCGTTCCTTACAACCTAAATACATGTTGTTGAATAGATGGATCTTGAATGATATTTTCTTTCCTAAAGTTTCCTAAGTTACTTCAGACACCAATTCTCTCGAAAATCACCCTCAAGTGCTTTAGAATTTCCGTGAACATTCCCAAAGTGTGTTTCTAAGCTGCAAAATAGCCTTTTTAGGCATTCAGAGGAAGTTATATTTCACTTAATCTTACTAAATTAATTTATCACCTTGTGTAATCATCCTTGCATAGTAAACAAAATTTTAAAACCTTGTTAGGAATTTCCTCTGAGATAGAATGGAGGTTGAAATGAAGGTAGGATGTTCAGAGGAAGGATGCATAGTTATTGGAAGGATGCACTTATTGATGTGTATCAAGAGGAAAGGGATTGAATATTTTCTACAACCTTAGTCCTATAACTTATACTTGCATATTGTGATAATGTTTCTTCATTTTGGTGTTTATAGTGTTCTATTTCTATTGATATTCAAATCTAAGTAATTTCATTACAAATATATAGTGGTAATTCATGACATCTAGCCTTTACTTCCAACCTTGACTGTGTTTTATTAATTCTCATGATTTTTCTCACCTAAAGCTTAATGTTGGGAGAATATCAGGCATCCACAGATCTGGCTTCTAAAAGAAGAAACTTGAAATTAATCCTCATAAAGCGTAGTCAATAGGTAAATTAGTTAAGAACGTTTGTATGATAAGAAATATGAATTTACTCCCTATGAGGTTATCTAAAACCCTATTTTTTGGTTTCAACAAGAAAATATTAATATCTCAGCTGATAAGGATTCTTATAAAATAAATCTACCTAGAATTGGGTTATAAAACTTAGGAGTCTTCTTGATTCACACCATTGCGGAGAAGACTCTGATACCATTATGAAGAACACACATTTGATCAATTTTATCCAAGTGGAATTAAAACTTGAAGGTGAATCACAAGTTCCTAACCTCTACAATGTATTGAGCTCATTACCACACACTAATGAAGTGTTTCGAATGTTCACTCTTTGGAGGTATGTATTGCTTGATAGTATGAGATGATTGATAACATCATCTTTGATGGCCTTGGATAAAAATGGATGCTCCCACGATGTAAAGGATTATTAAATATTTATGGTACCTACTTGTTTTCCTCCTGACTCCTTATGGAGCTCCCAGAATCAGCTAGAGAAGTCAAGGTTCGCAATTTGACTACTCATTTCGTGCACGTGAAAACTTGTTGTTGAACAAACTATCCTTAAATGATCAAACCTTTCCTAAACATTCTAAACTTCTTCCAACACCTTCAAGTATTTCAAACACCACACTTTTGTACTTTATATTTTCATAAACCTCCCGTAAGATGCACACATGATCTGAAATGGCCAAAATTGGCCTCTTTAGGCTTGAAGAATTAGTATTTTTTTGCACTTTAATAAATGGAATAATGGACCTTGTTAAACCTTTTTGCAAACTTATACATGTTAACCCAATGTGTTAGGACTACCTTCAAGGACAAGGTGATCATGACATAGGAGGCAGGTTTTCCCAGAGAGGGATTCAAGAAGATTTGGGAGCAAGATTTCACATTATGGCTTAGTTTTCATGGTTTAAGTTTTGCATTTTTAGGGTTATTCGATTCACATGACAACATCTCCATATGTATATCATCATATTACCCTTTCAGATTCAAAATCATCCTTAAATGGAATCATATTTAGGATTCTCATAAACTTCTTTATCATATCCCTCTCATGAGAATAGGTGACTTCTTGATCCTTCACACATGATGGTCTTGGATGCCTCAATAGGTTGACTAGCTCATTTTATTTGTTTTTCAAAGATATTTGGACACAATGGTTGAGTCACGATATTGTGATCATTAATTCACTCCATGAGCCTCTTAATTCACCTTTGAACATGATGATCTCTTCTTAACCTCACAATTCGCCTCCATGCCCAAGATGTCACCTGAGTGGAAACATGCTTATGATTTTGGACACCCTCCTCAATTTTTCCTCATGGAGATAGTTTTCCTCGTCCTTATAGAAGGATTGATACCTGAATGAAACTTAGAGGAATGTCTGAGAATGAATTCCATGTTCTTGACCTCCACATTGTACTAGAACACTGCAAATTCCACCTCCTTGACTTAACAAGATGTGAGTTCATTACTAAGAATTGATTAAGTGTTTAGAAACATTCTCATAAAAATAGTCATTGTTTGTGAGCCTTAGATGATTGCCACCATAACTCATGGTCAATTTCTCTTATCATATACCTGATCACCGCTCCTTCATGATTTGAATCTCAATGAAGCTTTTGATGTTTCAGGATCCTTCACAGACCTCGTGATTTTCCTGATTGAACCCATTATCCTCATGATGCTTCAAACATTTCACAGACCTCATGATGATCATTCCCTTGATTATTTGAATCGATAAAAACTTACATGTGTTTTGATTTATCATGTGTTATAGGGAATTGCATGAGACCATATACTCGATCAATTGTTGCAATCTTTAGGAGTTGTGAGGTTTGCAAATTATAATTTTGACACATCTAACACTCCTAAGAATTTCAATAACCAATCAAGAAGGCCCCATATAACCTAAAAATGACTATATTCTTTCCCAAAATAGACATCGATTGTATAATTTAAACCCTAAAATAGTTAGGTTAAATGCTAAAATCCCGAAAAATTCCTATGTATTGACCAAATTTGAATATGAAGAACTATATTATAAACCATGACTGTTAGAGTTGTGAGACTACTTCCATAAGGTGTAGAATGACCCTAATTTCTTATATTTATTAAATATATTCATCCCAATAACACATATACAACATTATAAACAAGAACGAAGTGAGTTATAGTGTTATATCATGATGTAGCACGTGCACACATGTTTTTGGCTTGGTAATTACCATTCCTAGTAATTCATAACGTGATTATACTTTATAAAACACACTCGCATTTCTCTTCAAATTAAAAAATTGGCCATTTTTTGTTCCCCATCTATGTTCACTTACCCACATAAGATGTCACAAAAGATGAAATATAGAATTACTTTGTTCATAAAGGAAAGCATTATAGAGGAGACAAATAATCAAGTAGCCAAAGGTAAGAAAATAAATTGGGATTCCATTCTCCTTTTAATTGTGTTTTGGGAAATTGAGGTACCTGATGGCCCAAAAGACAAGATGTGGGTTTACCCGATCGAAAAACAAGTCCCCAAAGCACAACGATTTGCATAGTTTACTTATGATGTAAAAATCGTAGGCATTATAAGGTGCTCTTAAAACAATTGTACATGAGATTGGGAAACGCCTTGAGAATGAATGGCATGTTCCAAGGAGTTGTTATAACTCTTGGATGGAAAAGCAGAGTTCGTGAGAGTACAAAATTTCCGGCTTGGATTCTTTATGCTTAGTAACGAGGAGATGGTGCCATGGTGTAAACTACCATTTGCATTCATAATAAATTACTTTTAGGCTTCCATGAATCACATAAAAGATGTGCAAAATTTAGTATTCAATGAAGAAAAAGTAGATCCGGAATACAACACTCTGTGCAGGACATATGCATATCCCTCAAAGGCATCATATGTGGAAATTGTGGAGAAAAATAAAAAGTCACGAGTCCCACAATTTGTGGTAGTCGGTAAGAATGCTTATAGGGTATACATCTACCTCAAGTGAAGGTAAAAGTGGGGAAATATGTTAGTGTGCACAAACTTAATCTGGAGCCCCAAGGAAGAAACAAATGGTAGGAGTTTCCAAGCGCAAGTGCGAGGACACTCCAGAAGAGGAGGAGGAGGAGTAACATTTAACTAAGGATCGGTTAGACCACAATTAAAGAAAGAAGGCGAGACAAGAGTGACATGATGCAAGAACCTCGCACATGCAACGAGAGTCTTCAAACAGCAGGGGAACCCAAGACAAGTTCGGAAGAGAAAAATTTAAGTCCGATGAATGCAAATCCAATTCTAGTAAAGAGGAAGCCTCGAGTAGTGTATGATGTGGAGGAATAAAAAGAGGACTTAAAATAGAAACTTCATAAGGAAGAGACATTGTGCATAAAGGAGCCACTATATGAAGAATAAGCACCAGTGAATAATGAATAATATGGACATGATAAGGGTTCTCGTGATGATGAAAAAGAAGGAGAACATGAAGAGGATACATGGGATGCACACAGGGAAAAGAACCAAGGATTGAAGAAAAGTTCAAGGATCAAGGTGAGAGTGGAGAAGCGGTCCATGAGAAGATCAACATTGAGCAAGAAGCACCAAAGAAGCCACACTTAAAAGTGAAGGAACGAAGGTGACGCCCACAGGCACCTTCACTATTGTATATCAATAACCTCTTAAAAGTGTTGAAGGCCATATTCTAGAGTTTAGTTCCATAGAAAGACCTACTTGCATGGGAGATGATAGATAAGGATGAAGCACTTTCACATAAAAAGAAGATGCTCTCATGGAATATGCATATGCATATAAAATAACCTGGCTTTAAGGTAAGTACAAAATCATACTCAAATTTGAATACGAAGAAGGAGCCGAGAAATATATTCTCTGTTATTGACCCCACCAAGCTATCAAATGAGCAAGCCAGCAATGCGTTTAACAAAATGGCCACTGAAATGGGAAGAAGGAATATTGTAAAAGGGGATGACTTAAGAAACATAAAAAGGGATACAAAGGAGAAGGACAATAAAATCAAAAGGCTCATGAGGATCTCATTGCTAAGAGGAAGAGAACAGTCGATGCGTATAAACAAAAGCTGATATAATAACTACTATTACGCGTGCGTGCATAGAATTGATAGAGTAGGACAATAGAAAGTATGCCATGGAGATAATACTATTTTGAACATATATTTATATGTTGCTACGCAATGTGGAGAGCGGACCAGGGCTATGAACATAAGAATTGGTCAGAATAAAGAGAAAATGGGAGAAAAGTTGTAGGATATGAGGCACTGGTTGGGGAAGTCAAAGAGGCTGCGAAGAAAGAATAATAACCTCTTGTTAACTTTCGAGATTTTGATCCTATATTTAGTGTGCTCACTACATATGAATAAGTATAGTTGAAGAAGATTCAATCCGCGATGAAAGCAAACAAATCCGAGCGTGAGCAATTTTTGGAAAAGATCGTAGAAGGAGAAAGCTGATAAAAGTAATAAAGGACACATTTGCAGAGAGGCTCAAGGAGATCCACCCTATGGTCATGAACAATATGGATGGTCTCACTCAAATGCAAAGATCTGAGAACAAAATCTTCAAAAAAAAACTCTTCAAAACAATTTATTCAAACCCTTATTTGAAAACCTATAGATGAGAAGTTAGACATAAATGAGATTTTGGTTGCACTTTGAAAATAAATTTTTTGTCATTGTTCTTCTATATCCTCGTGAAAATTTGTAAACCACCCAAGAAGATCACATTTGACTACAATGAAAATAAATCTTGGTTATAGAAATTCCTATCATTTTTGGACAACTCAAATGTGAGGCCTGCTTTAGTTTTAAATGATGCAAGAAAAAATTGACCCACACAAGTGCTTACACAAACACACTAAACACATAACTAGGTTAAATACACCTGATATAAACATATTGAAATTTGTAAATAGTGTGAGAAAAATAGAAAAAGGTAGGTGATGTAAGTTAATGATGAATGCCACTAGGTTCACACGTGGCCTATACTACTATTACCATTGACAGTGTAGTAAGAGTAAACAGAGAAATAATGGATCTTACGTGTGGCCTACACCACATCCATTATATGAACGTTTTGATATAAACAATAAATTGGTGGTCATGGATAAAGGTAATGGGGTCATTGCGAGGTCTATGGTATCGATCACTGGTTGCCTTAGTTTACTTCACAAAATGAAACATGGGTGGAGTGAATATCAAAGAAGCCTCTTTTGAAATCTATTTTGATACAAATGTGAGTTTTACCTCATATATGGAATGATCCAAGGCTTAATTATATTCCATCAACATGTTATTTCAATAAGAGACAATACATTATATAGAGAGATGATATCCTACAACTAGGGAGTCAAATCATTTCTCAAAACTCCATAAATATTTCATAACCCAACTATCTCCTATAATGTCTAACCCTAATTCCTATTTTCATTTTAATGTTTTTTTGAGTAGCATAACAACTACTTACATTGTTTATTATTCTCTCCACATATTATTTACACACATAATAAACATATAGTAATGAGCACCTAATTCTAACCTAAGCACCTATATTTTGAGGGTTGTTCCTAACAGATCGATACTTTTCAAATTACTCGTTAAGGAGTCGAGATATTTTCTACAATGAATAAAATTTTAACAATAAGATCAAAATTGGTGATGAAAAATATTTAAAGGTTGTATTATAAGCAACTATGGAGGTGAATAATAAATAATGTAAGAAGTGTATTAAAATTATAATTAATATACTTCAAATTTAAAACATAATTTTTGAGTGTTGAATAGATATATGAAAAATAAATATAAATTTATGGTTGATGATAAGAAATGTATGATTTGAGAAAAAACATAGGGAAATAGAGTTTTAACAGTCATTTCAATGACCAAGAATAGGTTGTTTCCATTAAATTTTGGAGAACATAACAATAGTATTGCTAATACAAGGGTTGAAGATTAGATTTAGTTGTCACATCTCAAGTATGGACACTTGAAATTTCAAAGTTTCAAGTCACTAACACAACAAGAACTATATCATATTTTCCCAAGAGTCATAGAGTACAAGAAGGTTTCTTACGAATGTGCTCAAGGAAAAAATGTAACATAAAAATATCAAAAGCGAGTAGAGGGAGGTCTCCTTATTCATTTCAATCTGTTAACTATGATATTTTTTGTTCTGTGAAAGTAAAATGTTTGGGTAAGTCATCATATTTCATTACATTTATTAATGATTACTCACAAAAGTGTTGGCTTTCATTTTGAAACAGAAATATGAAACATTTGATATATTCAAGAGGTTGAAGGACCTCGTAGAGAATGAGAGTGGTTGTAGAATAAAGTGCTTAAGGAATAATAGTGGAGGTGAATTTTTTTCAGAATATTTTATAATTATTTTCATATGAATAATATCAAAAGACATGTCACAACTTCTTATACTCCTCAAAAAATGATGTACCATAAAGGAAGGATTTTACAATGGTTAAAATGGCATGGAAGATGTTATAAACAAAGGCATTAGATAACATTTTTGGCACTTATGTAGTTGCTACATTAGCATACATTCTCAAATTGAAGTCCCACTAGTGCACTTGATGAGATGATTCTTTATGAAGTATGGTATGAAAAGAAGCCTAATGTCAAACATTTCAAAGTTCATAATTATTTATCCCATGTTCATGTATCGATAAATAGAAAAAAAAAAGAGATCCAAAGAGTGAGTATTATACATTTGTTGGGTACAATAAAAATATATAGCTTATAAACTTTATAATCCCCTCAATTTTAGAATTTTTGTGTCGAGAGATATAGTTGTTTGCTGAAGAGAGAGTTTTTGGTGATAAAAATACCATGGTGAGGAGTACAAATCAGTTTCTAATGGTTGTATTTATTATGATATTGCTAATGAGAATTTTGCTAGTATTTCAATTCCAAGCACTATAAATCCACCAAGAAACCCCTCATCTAGTTCTTTAATTCCAAGCGCAAGACCAACATCAAGTCCAAATTCTTCAAGGAAGATAATAACTCCCAGTGAAGTATATCGGGGGAGTAACCAAGCTACAAGAAGTCAAACACATTAAGCAAATTTAAAAGATCTAAGAGGTGAAATAGTAAATTTTGTTTTATTTTCACAAGATGACTTTGAAATGTCATTTTTTGAATATGGATGTGTCAATGATATTTAGGTGCAATTGATGTAGGAACAAATGATTTCCATTCATGAGAATAATACTAGGGGCTTACAAAACTTCCACATGACAAGAAATGTATTAGTACTAAATGGGATTACAAGAGTAATTACAATAGTGATCGTAGTGCTAAAAGAGATAAGGCACATCATGTTGTAAAATGATTCACACAAAAATATGACATAGATTATAATGAGACATTTGCAATGGTGGCAAGACAAGTGACCATTAGATCAATGATATCCCTGGCAGTTCCAAAGAAATGGAGCATAAAACACATTGATGTAAAAATTACCATTTTGAATGGGTACTTAGAAGAGGTAGTCTATGTACAACAGAAACAAAATTTTGAAGTACAAGGTAAATAGCACCAAGTCTACAAGTTAAAAAAGGATTTGTATGGCCTCAAACAAACACCAAGAGCATGGAATTCCCAAATGGATGAAATATTATCGATAGAATGGCTTTAAGAGAAACAAGACTTAGCTTATTGTTTACTACAAGTAAAAAGAAATGATATCCTTATTGTAAGTTTGTATGTTGATGATTTGTCATTCACGAATGATAGTTCTAAGATAAAAGATGAATTAAAAATTTATATGATGAATGAATTTGAAATGACATATTTATGTATCATGCAATATTTCAAATGGCTATGGGCTCATGAAAATGATAATGAAATTTTCATTGTCAAAAAAGTATGCAAAAGATATGCTGAAGAAATTCAACATGATTCATTGTAATTTAGACTCAACTCCTACTACTCATGGACTTGTGTTATGTAAATTGGTAGTACTGAAACATACTAAAAACATTGATGAGTTAGATTATATTTAAGTATTGTTGTAAAATTAATGTTTCCAGCTCACACAAGACCAGATGTTGCTTATTCAATTTGCTTTGTTTAGAGATATATGCCTAAGCTATTGAATATATTCATATAAAGTCAATTAAGAGGATATTGAGTTTTTAACTTTTTGGTTTTAATCATTTTGATTGAAGATGTATTTTAGATGATTGAAATTCAAAATTTGGCAATTATTTTTCCCTTAACTCGAGTTTGGTTACATGGAGCTCAAATAAGCTAAGTTCAATTTCCCTTTCTCCTATAGAAGCAAAATATTTTGCAATCACGGGTTACTGCGCAATCATTATGGCTCTAATAAGTTCTAGAAGAAGTTGGAGAGAAAAGAAATCAACGTAAAATTATTTTTTAAGAAATCAATGGGCCGAAAATCAAATTTATCACATATGGTCAAAGCAATTTTTATTTGAAATACCATTTTAGTTGAGATTTGGGTCATAAGAAAGAGGTGGAATTGAATTATATAAATAGTCATGAACAACTTTCAAATATGTTCATTAAATTTTTTGCAAAGGTATAATTTTTAAAGCTCCAAAATTAAATTGTTAGTTTGTTCAACTTCAAGTGAGAGAATGTTGGTTTTGGTAGCCATTGGAATAGGTTGGCTCAATCTTCTGCTAAATCCGATGGTACCCATCATCCCTGCCACCATTACCCCCTCTGTCACATTCGGGGACGAGGTTATCAAATCTGAGCACTACTACGAGGAACATGCCTTGATCTATAGATTCAAGGGATTCTCCTAGTTTACATGTCCTTCATGAATGGATCCCAAAGTTTTGGATCCCACTCCTTGCTAGAAGGTTAGACCTCTATCTTTGTGCTAAAGGAATTTTTATTGCAACTTTTTCTTTTGTAGCTGATAAATAAACCATAACAAGTAAACTTTGGGTTTGCTAATCACACTACCTTCCTATAAAACCCTGATTTCCTTCCTTTAACCCAATCACATAATCTTTCCCTTGTAAACCTGTGTGGATTAGGTTGCCCCATCCACCTCTATAATTTTGGGACCATGAATGTCTGATCACCACTGGAAATGTTCTAGGTAATATTCTCTATTTTAACTCTCAGACCACTTATTTCACCCATATAGTTTTTGCCAGAATCCTTGTAGAGCTTGATACCTTTAAGAACCTTCCTGCAAACATTGAGCTCAAAGTGCAAAATAGAACATGGACTCAACCATTAGATTATGAAGGTTTACCCTTTAGATGCAAAAGGTGTTTCACCCTAAAACACATTGTTTCGAATGTGAGATGGAAAAGCGTAACAATGAGAGAAACAATTGGTGGAAAAATGCCCTCCCTGAACACTTGGTCTTCGATGCTAAGGAAGACTTGGATTCATACAATGACACGGAAGGGGTTCCCTTGAATGCGATGAGGTTTTAAAACCCCTCTTTCTAAAATTCCACTTGTAGTAAAAAAAGGACAATGTACAAGAGGAAATTTAGACAAATAAAATTGCTGACCCAATAGCTTGTAATACGGCTAAGGAAAATATTCCTCCCCACTTTCGTGTTGAAAAAAGTACATATATGTCGATAGAAGCTATTTAAGTCTTTCTTCCTATTGAGGAGGTTGTGGATGGTTGGAAAATAGTTCTCAACAAAAATAAATCTCTTCCCACGAAAATTGCTTCTCCTACCTTGCTGAAACTAGCTGTGAAGATGCTGACTTAGTGCTGACTTTTTGTTGACTTCAAGTTGATTTCATATTGTTTGTTGTCAGGTCTCTTATCCTAGACTAGTTTTACTTTTTTCTTTCATTGTATATATGGGTGTTGACCTCTTTGTACATGGGTAGGATCCCAATCAAAAACCTTTACCCTTAATAAAAAAAAGTGGGAGAATGTTGGAAAAGTGTTGATCAAACACTTAATGCCTGTTTTTTGTAGTATATTTTATTTCGATCTAAAGTTGATAAGATTATATATTCATAAATAAACTATATTAAAGAGAATATCTTAATGCAAAAAAGGGATATTAATATTTAAAGAGAATGGATACAAATAACGTCTTGTAAAGATTGTAGCTTAAAGTATTTTATTATAAGTTAATAGTTCGACTTTTTATATGTTAATAATTTTACTTTTTTTAAGAAAGGTTTAGAATAGTCCACAATAAATATGTCTATATCTTAATTTTTAACATAAATATATTGTTTTGGAGAATTTTTATTTTAAGAATAAAGTCAGGGAAAAGCTTGTGAAATTTTATAGTTTTTAGATAAAAAAATACAAGAAGAATATTTTGTTTCAATTTCTTATACAAATGTTTGATGTTTTTTATATTCTCTTATTGAAAGCTTGTCTTTGCTAAACAATGAGACATATGTTTGTTAATAAGTTCAATGCAACATCCATTTAGTATCATATGAGTTAAATATATGCCTATATTTTTATTTCATTGTCATTGTCTTCTAGCTTTGAATGGGTGCAACACGCTAGTTTTACATGAGCTATTGTTCTTTATTCTTACATGTAGTTCTTTGTTATTTTATTGTTGTTAGTGGTAAATGTGAAGTCAGAGTTGTTTAAAATATAAGGTATAACATCGATCCTATAAACTATGTACCCACCTAAGACTAACTTTTGGATTTCTTAAGATTTGGTCTCAAAACAATTTTCATGGTGAAGACATGAAAAGTACAAGGTGAAGCACCCAACAATGGACCTTCAATTTGAATGAATGGTTGCATTTATCACCAAATTCAATAGAAATATTTGTTTTGGGTAACATAGTAATTTTTTTACAGAATGTTTTATACGATATATTTAAATTATGGAAAAAATAAAATTCATTTTTAAAAATATGATAAATAAAGAAATATACGGTAAATTGATTATAAGTACCTCATCTTTAAGTCAAATATTTATGCACTTAAAATTATTTATTCATAGAATTTATAACTAGAAACTACTTCTGAATATTTTGTTAAATAATTCACATACCATATATTTTATAGATTTAAATGAAGAATTTTCTTAAACAAATTGTAAGACTCCAATCATGCACATTAAACTAAAACTTTTTATGTGTAAGACTTCTTCTTGTTCAACTTCAACTTTAAATTGCTCGTATTTAATTTTAACTAATAACAAATTTGTTTATTTTCATTTGAAAAAAATCTGGTGATTTGGTGAACTCAATATTTTTAAGTATTTTAGACCAAGTAAGTTGAAAGATACTTACATCCTTTTCAGCTTCCCACAATATTTCCAAATTCGGAGCGTTATCAAGTTGTAAGATTCTTAGACTCTCCAATGAAAGCCACGAGGGAAGATTCTTTTCCTCAAATGTATCACAACGAAGCCAAACGAGTTCTCTTGATCCTTCGCTCACCGTCTGATTAAGGAACCGTCCGCTACCATCAAAAATTTTCAATCCAGAAATGAAAGGGTTGAGGCTACGAAAACCTTTGGTTGTGTTAACTCTGATTTCCCCTTGGGAAGAAGGATGAAAGCCGTCGGGGTTACGATCCCTGCTTTGTAATCCTCGGATGCATATTTCTTCCTAAATACCAAAAAAATATTAAAAATGAGAACTTGGACGGGCAATGAAATATGCTATCAGCGCGCAGAGATAAAAGAAGCTTCCTATTACATGATACTGATAAACGAAAAACAGTAGTTATAAGTTTTTAACTTTACCGTGGGCTGAATGTGAATGATTTGCCGTTTGGACCAAAGACGATACGGTGATTTTTATTGGCAATGTCCCTTCCCAAATCGCGTAAATGATCATGCATTCTTATCCTATTATATTTGTCTGGCTCATCAACAAGACATTTATTCACTAGACTTTCCCAACCGAGCAGTCCATTCCACCCCGATCCGTCCCATACAGTCATGGCTGTACTTATCTCTTCTCCAATGAAAAAACAAGCCGTATCCAAAAACATCTCCTGATCTTCTTCATCAAGCGCATCATAACTTATTTTTAGTCTCTCTTTGATGTCGCCGGGCAGTACTCTGGATATCTTTTCCAACTGAGCCGCCCAATAATCCATTTGAGAATTTCCATAGAGCTGTCCTCCCAGTACCTTGAGAGACAAGGGTAATCCTTGGCAAGCTGTTAAGAACTTTTCAACAATTTGCTCGAATCCGGAGCGGGGAGAGGGTTGTAAGAATGCATGCCAACAAAAAGCTGCTTGGCATGAGACGGATTCAGTGCTCTCATTTCATAAATGGCAGAGATGCCCCAAGATTGAAGGACCTTCCGCTCGCGAGTCGTCACAATTATCAAGCTGCCGCCCCAAGGTTGTCCTTTCCCGGCAGTAGAGCCTCCAACTGATCTGGATGATCCACGTCATCCAAAACGATAAGCACAGAAACAGATGTCAGGCGGCTTGCAAGAATCCCTTTGCCTTCATCCACATGGTCAAAGGATGGAACATGGAAATTCAGGTTCTCCAGAAGTTTTTTTGCTTCTCGTGCAAGAGGCCTTTTTCAGCAGCATCTCGAATATCAAAGAGAAAGCTACACCTCTGCATGCTCGAGCATTTCTTGTTATATACTTCTTTTGCAAGAGTGGTTTTGCCGGAACCACCCATGCCCCATAATCCCACTATTTGAACATTGCCATGACATTGTTGTGCAATCCTTTCAAATTCTTCTACGGCTTCATTGAGACCCACTGGATGTTTTGCCACGTATAACGGCTCCTTTTTCATGTCTTTCAATACACGGTTCACGACATTTTTCACAACCCTCTTCTCATTTTTCACAAGCCTCTGCTCATCACTACCCACACAGCCAATATTGAAACAAACATTATTATTCAGCAACCTTAGCGTGCCACTAAAAATAAAAAGATAAAAACACCAAAACGGAACAATCTTAACAATGCATGAATGAGAAGATTGGGTTATGAGAAGATGGGAGGCAGAGTATCAGGTACTTACTCCTCTTTATCAATTATGTCGCCGGTATAGAATGAAACTTTCTCGAGTGCCGTCTTCCACTCCTCCAGTTTTTCTAAGCTGTATCTACCCTTCTTTTATGCTCTGCAAATGCATTCATATAGATTCCTTTTCCATGAACCACGTGTCGTAAATCAACTGGCTGAACTTTATAGAAGATAGGGATAATCGGTGTGCCAGTTTGCAGCATTAAAGCCAGTTCGGCCAAACACCATGTGGACTGCGCGTAGTGCTCAGAAAAAATAGCTATATGAAGTGAAGCACCGGCAATTGCTTGCTGTAAGACTGAAGGAAAGAAATCCCCAAGCTCCAGCTCTTCGCTATCTAAAAAAACTCGAAGTCCCCTAGCATCGAGCGCACGATAGATATCGGTGGCCAATGTGTATTTCACATCGTTTCCATGATGATTTATGAATACATCATACGGCGGTTGTTTCATTGCAGCAGAAGTAGATGCGGATGGTGCAATTCCATCAAAAGCATCTGGTTTTCCAGCAGTGCCAGAAGTGGAAGCAGCCATGGATAGAAACAAAGAAAACCAGAAAAGCGGGGTCTTTAGGGTTTGAAATGTTTCGCAGTGCGCAGGGTTTGCTCGATAAATCGTAATCTAATTAGTAAAGGTCAGTCGTGAGGCATGAGAAAGCGCTTAGAATAAGTGGTCCTCGAGATGCTGCATGTCGACATTCAAGAAGAGATTTGAAAGGGCAAATGGCAAAGCGCGTAGAATGAGTGGTTGTGTTAGTGTACGAAAAGGGAAGAGATGCTCTGCATGTCGACATTAAAGAAGACCATGGTGCGGTGTTTTGATTATTAATTGGAAATTGACATGATGTGGACCGTTTTTTTGGGTGATTTTAGCAGTATATTATCGCCATCGCTAATAAAAATTGGACTGAAATTTTATCAAAAACAGTATGATTTATAAATATATGGGAATATAAAAAAGAAATTATTTAAAAAAAAATTAAAATTTTGGAATTTACACTCACCCCAAAAAAGTTGGGCGGTTCAAAAATATATATATATTGACAGCCAGAGATAATTTGAAATTTCACGCCTGTTTGACTACGACTTGTAAACGTGGCGGAGGCGAACTTGGAAAGTAATGGTTTGCGGCATTTTTGAATTGACAAGCATGATTGATTTGGAATTTGAATTGACAAGCATGATTGGTCTGCAGCATCTTTGAATTGACAAGCATGAATGATTTGGAATAGAGGCATCCATTTCCAACCCCTTTCCTAATGTGAAAATTCCATTGAAGGTGCGAGAAAGAAATGGGGTTGCACCATCACAATTATTGAAGAAGCCACGTATTCTCCTAATAAAATTTTCCCGTTATGTGGAAAAACAATTAAATCTTTAAATCCACTTATTATTTGTAAATGGAATATTTTTAATAAAATTTTAAATGAGTTACAACTTAAAAGTCCATGTTACATTATCTTAATATTTTTATCTTGTCTAATTATAATAAACTAAAGATTTGTTGAAAAAAATTTAATAAGTTACAATTTAAAAATCCATGTTACATTATCTTGATATTTTTATTTTGTCTAATTATATTAAACTAATCATTTCATTTGAGGTGCAAGAAACGTTGGATGGGAATTGAATGTAATGTTTCTCTGGAAATGTAGTGTCATGTAGCAGGTTCTACAAAACCTTTTTGGTTGAGTTGTCATTTGAATGTTTCTACGATGAGGTTGGATGATGAAAAATGTGTATGGAAGAATACAACAAATCTAGAAATGTCTAAGACAAGGAAATCGTGATATATGCAGATAATATTGTGGATTACACCCCTGTTAAATGATTTCCCATGCTAAGAAGCAATGGCCATCTATTTTAGAAATGCCCTTGCAAAAAGTGTAGTTGTGTCGGAAAGTCTTCGTGTGAATCCCTAGGTCTAATTCGTTGCATATGAAGCAAGTATGTGTGAACAGGAGAAAATGAATTCTTTCATGAAACCGTTTTTGAGATGCCTCGAAAGTAGTAGCACAATGTCCCTGATGTCGAGGCTCCAATGCATGTTGAGATGTGGTTGGTGCGTCTGTGATGTTGTGTATTTTTATTTTCACTTTAGCATTTGTTTCAACGATGCTCATTTATTTCATTCTTGTTTGCATTGTATTGCACGAAAGCCCTATCATTCTTTGTGGTATTCAACATTTATGTTTGTAGGAAGATCAAATGAGGAGAAATGTGTATCTTTATATAGATTGGAAGCGATGCCACAAGATGGGAGTATGTTGACAAAAGTTGTGGAGTCTATCTTTACAACTACCAAATGTAATCATTAGAAAGTTTAGCAAGCCTTTTCAACAAAACCCATTTGTTGCATACCTTGCAATCATTATAGTCTGGATAAGACAACACCTCTTCGAGAAATATTGTCAAATAATTAATGTGCCTTAGAAAAATGACCTAACATTAGAAATACACATCAAAACACTTGGTTTGATGTTGGCAATCATGAGAGGCATTCACATTACAAATCAAGTCCCTGCAATTAATCCAATAAAGTTGAAACGAAGCTTTTGATTCGGTGTGAAATAATGAACAATTCATATTACGTTATGAAAAACCTCTTGTAGAGTCTCCAAAAAGAGAACAAATAACCAAAATCATTTCCCATGAATAAGGAAAATTTTAAGACCCCTTACCATAATCTAACTTGGAATTTTTTTTAGAATTTGTAAAAATGGATTTCGTGTTGATGATGAATATGAGAAAAATGTATTTAGTGATGCAAGTGAATAATTTATCTGGGAAAAGGCATGCGAAGGATGATTGTATGGGAACAACCAAAAAAAGGCTCAAATACATCGGTTGTATGGAAGTCCAGTAAACATGTGTCTCCAGTATAATTTGAGTCATCTATACGGAATCACTAGATGACATACTGATTAACTAAAATTGGTGTATTTATAGCTAATCTAAACTAGGAACAACATTGAATAACAGTAAAGGAGTACAGTAAATAATTATAGAAAGTGACCCAAGCAACTAAACTAGTGAAAATAAAAACCATAATGTGCAAGAAGAGTAAGGAAGCGACTTAGCTGATTCACAAGTTGATCTGGACTATGTCATAAAATTAAATGAATATTCTAGAGGCATGAACGAACATGCGAGAGGTTCCAAAAGGATAAATCAGCGAGTTATGCTTTGGGTGGGGCACAGGAGAGGGATGAGGGGCACAGGGTGCCACAGTGCAAACTCTGGGTGCTCTAGTCTGTGCATCATAAAATCCAAAACTAAATTTCACATGGTCACTAAAGTGTTTAAAACCCTTGTTGTATGTCGCATCTAGTTCACTGCACTATGTTGGGTGTCGCTGATAATCAGTGAAGAAGAAAAGACTTGAAAAAGACCAAAATAAGTATCAAAACCCTAAAAAAGAAAGATGCATATGAATGGGTCAGATTGACCTTAGTTGTCACAACGGTGGGCTTACTAAGCGAGCACTGCACTACATTTCAGACGCAAATGTAGTTTTGAGTGTGTGTGTGTGTGTGTGTGTGAACATTGTGCCCTAGGTGCTCTTGTGTCAGTCACACTTTGTGAAGTAACGAGCAATAACTAGATGTAGAATGTAATAAATGGTGGATGAAATAGAATAAACTTCCCTCTATGCAATGTGATGCAGATGAACTAGCCTTGTCCCTTGTGATGGAGCTAGATGGATGCAATGGAGCTCCTAGATGCCTATAGAGTGGATGCAACCTTAGGTGGAGTAGTAATGCTTAGTGCTTGGTCCCTCATTATGGTCCCATAACTTTATATTTATAGGGTTCTCTTGATCTAATTTTGTAATTAACCTCAAAAAGGCCGACCCAAGAAATATGAAAATTTGAAACAAGGCTAGAAAGTGCCCAAAAAGTGGCGGGAAAGTGAGAAAAGGATCGGGGCACCTTAGGTGGGCCCAACGCACCTCGGGAGCCCCATTATTGGCTTGGGTGCCCCAGTCAAAGCTAAAATGATGCAAAATGAAAAGAAATGACTGGGCATGTTTGAGTGAGAGGTCGGTGGTGACGATAGAAAGCAAAGTAAAATGGCCAAAAGACGGGGTTAATTAGTACTTTCTTCACTCAAGAACCTTCTAAATAGTAGTATGAGACCGAGACTAAATATTACCCAAAGTGTGTGATTTAGTGACTACATTTTCCCCCACTTTAAATTAGTGAGTGGGAACGTTCGGTAACATAAAGTAGATAGAAATTCATACTCGATGTCCATGTAGAGTGATGTAGCGAGCATGCCTAAGGACTAAACAAAGTATGGAATGCGAAAATAGTAGAGCGTGGAAACTAAAGATGAAAGTGTAAAGGGTGATGATAGTGAACCTAGTGCGAGAACGTGTGTGTAGGCTACAGCAGTAGTGTAGTGTACATGTATAAGAATGTGATGTGTGTGGTGTAGTGTGCTACTGCATGATGTGTTGTTTTTATTTTTGTTGATGTTGTACACTTCATGTTGTGGTTGACTATTTTTTTCTCATACGGACAGACCTACGAGGAAAAAAGCGATCAAGTAGTAAAAAACGCATGTATATGTAAAATCACATGTAAAAGACGCGTGTATGTGTATGTAAAATCATGTAAATGGAAAATACACAAATGAAAAATAAAACATGTGGTCTTGATCCATCTCGAGAAATAAAATGTAGAAGGATATCTGTATTACAATTTTTTTGGGTGATCTCACACCAGTGGTCGAAGAAGTATAGGGAGAAAATTGTGTTATTCCCTAACCTTTATGCAACACCACCTAAAAACAACCCACTTGAGACTCAAGAACAACCTAGGATTAGTTAGGAAAATTATGGAATATTTTTTTTGTTTAAAAGTGTCTACCACAAGGTTACAAGACAACAGTTGCCACAACAAGTTTTAGGTCAATTCTAATTTACTAGATTATATTTTTCCCTTATCAACAATTATTAAAGGTCACAAGTTCAAAACTTAGGGTTAGAAAGTTCAATTAGGTTAAGAGGGTAATTTCTCACTACACCACTCTCTAACTGGCTTAAAAGATTCAACTTGATTTTTCTCAAAATTGATGCACTCAAAACTTCCCTAAATTATTCCCATTAGATAGGAAATTTCCTCACCTTTCCAGTGATATAAAGAAGTCCTCCTAACTCATATTTCTCAAGTTATGGGCCGATGGGCCTTGGGAGGAAAATTTTCCAAGAGCAGGCCTGTGGGCCTAGGGAAGAAAATTTTCCCATGCGTGGGCCGGCAGGAGGGGAAGGATTTTGGCGCATTTTCCCTTTTCGGGGCAAAAGCATGATTTTCCTCCACGTGCCCGCGAGCCCGAAGAGGACACGTGTCGGGTTTAAAAAGCTCTGGCGGAAAGTCGAGCCGTCAGAGCAATTTAAGACATTACATCTTTTTGGCCAAAAAGCGCTAAGGGATCAAAATTGTCCATGCCTCCACCGATGCCCAAGGTGCCACGTGTCAAGCAATGATTGGTTGCGAGCCATCAAGCCCGTTGGAGCAACTTAGCAAAATTTGATTTTTAAAAGAAAAAGGTTTAAAGGATTGAGAATCTTCGTGCCTCCTCCGACGCATCATGAAGACATGTGTTAGCCATCCATTAGGCTGGTCGGCGGGCGGTGGGGAACTTAAGAAAAATTTCCAAAAATTTCCGAAACGTAAAAGGCAAAAAGGAACCCGTTCCTCCGCCGTAGATGCCTTGTGACACCACATTCTGACTTCGATTGAGTGGCCGACAGGGAAAATTAGGAAAATTTTCTCAATTTTTTTAAAAAGTTAAGTTTAATGTCAGAGCCCATGAAAGGTAACAAAGGGCAAAAGCGGGGTTGTAGGTCCGCGGGGAAGAATTTTTCCAAAAAAATCTCTTCGAGACTTAGGTGATTTTTGACAAAAAGAAAGGCCTGCGGGTTAGTGAAGCGGCAGGAAACTTCATGACTTTGCACCTTTCGGGAAAAAAACAAAACAAAAAAGTTTTAGCCATGGTCCGCCCAAGAAAATTTTATTCATTTAAAATTTGACAGTTATATTATTTTGAGCCCGAAATGAAGTAAAAACTTGAAGGCCATAAATTTTGATTGGGAACTTGGTTTTGGAAAACGAGGACTTTCTAGAAATCTCTCGACGTCCTCTTTGTACAAAAATCGTTAATTTTTAATTTTGAAAATTTTTAAGGGGTTAAATTTGTGAAAATGTTACGGAGGCTCTTACGGTCTGAAACAAGTAATCTTAACTTATAAAATTTGCTCAATTTGATCTTCTTCCACTCTCAAAATGTCAAAAATACATTGAGCATTATTCTTAGAAGGATTTATGATGTATTTGGAAAGTAAGTTTGATTGATTCCCAATTTGAAAAATTACACTTTGACAACAAAACGACAAAGAAAGCAGGTTTGTGTTGGTGTGTGTGACATGCCTAGTCATCGTCCACATCACCTGGTGAGTCATCTCACCTTGTGAGAGTCATAGGTCTTAGGAAGTCAAATGACAAGTGTCAGATTCTATCATAGAATCTATCATTGTCATTTGCGTCAGTGCGTCATAGGAGTTACATTCCTTATTTGGAATTGTAACTCCTCTTTTAGTGGCGTCATATGCGTCAGTGGCGTCATTGATATTCTTTCCTTGTTTAGGCATGGGGGTTACACATCACCCCTATTTGTACTTCATTTTTCGATCTATGAGGATGAGCAGACATGTTTTCTTACTTGCATTTTTCATTCCATTGATTTGAATCTTGCTTATTGCGTTGGAGCTTGACGTTACCATCGGAGTGCAACTTCGTTGTGGTGCATTGTTTTTGACATCAGTTCTCGTTTTCCCTCTTTCATGGTATCAGAGCTGGTTTCGGTAAAATGTGCACTCTTCATTTATCAGTTGCTTATTACTTTTGGTTTCTTCTCATTTCATCATGCAAGTCTTTTCGATTATTACTTTGGAATCGTGCTAATCTGCATGTGATTTCATTGTTGGAGTTTGTTTTTGGGGTTTTGTGCATGTGTGTAGGCTTGCTCTTCCCATAGTGATGTTCATGGTTTGCACAGTCACAAATCGTTGGTAATTCATGCATGTTGCATCAACTACGGTCAACTCTCCTCTTTTGCTTGGACTTGGGCATGTTTGTAGTCTAAACGTGTTTGTTTTGGATTGTTCAAACTCATTTTTGCTTGAGTCCCTCGTGTGCATCGAACCTGCACTATTTTTGAAGCTCGAGTTCTTCTTTTGCTAGATATTCTGGCCTAATCTTTGAGCATTCCATGGTTTTTGGACTCGCAGGCTCGTTTTGTGGACATTTTTACCATGTTTTTGGACTCACGGAGGTTTTTGGATGTTTTTTCTTGTCTACAGCTACGGGTTGAAGTCCCATTTGGTTCACTATCTAATCTGCACCATTCTCTATTAGGTTCTCATGCTCCAAACTGCCATTCTCTACTCGGTTCTTGTGATCCCAAGTCGTTTCTTTCGGTTCTCGAGCTCCCTACCGCCATTTCTGTCTCTGTCATCTTCCTTAGCTTGCGAGTATCTCTCTGCCTTGACCATTGTGCGGGCACCATCTCCACATGGACCACCTGTTCACGCCTCCGACCACCGCTCTAGCATTTTGGGATCGTATTCTTTTGACCGTGCGGTGACTCCTCTCTCCGCTCGGCGTTGGGCTCTCCACGTGGGCTTCTATTCTCAAGCGCTCGGTCAACACTTTCTCCGGTCATATCTGCCCCTTTTAGAATTGATTATTGCTAAATCAATCTCACCTTTAATATTTTAAGGTGCAAAATCTTTATTTCATTGGCATTGTAAAATTTTGTTTTTTTGCTTGTTTTATTCAACCTTCATTCGAGTGTCGAAGACGGAGGGTGAGGTCCGAGATTGGCAAGAGGCTAATCCCCCTCGCAATACAAACAAACCCTATCTAAAATTTGATTCCATTTCAATGAGCATACATACGACACCCTTTGCATGCATTTAGGGAGCGTTTTTAATCCGTTTGCAGCTTATTAACATTTTTCCGTCAATTACGGGAATTGGTTTTTCTTTATAACTTTTGACTCGTTACTCGGTTTTGAGCACTTCTTTAGTCAAATTTGTATGTTTTTCACACTCTAGTTAATGGGATTATCATTTTTATAAACGCACTATTTTATAAAGTGCCGCACTATGGGGGTGTCTTTGTATTGCTTAATTGACTCATTTTTTCTTGAGCTTTGTTCTATCCCTTTTATTGCTCGTGGACTTGTGAGCGCATCCACCATGATCTTACAAAGCAAATGGATTATTTTGTGTGATGTGAGACACTATTTCTCATAATGCTTTCTCTTCCCTTTCTTGTTTTCTCTCGTTCTTGTGCTTCTTGCTTTGTAGTCAAACCTGCTGTTGTGCCCAATGACCTTGATTGTTGTCTCCACTCTTGCGCATTATTACATTGATTACAAGGTGAGTGATGGGTGGTTCTTGGCACACGGTCACATCTCGATTGTAATCAACGCATTGAACTATAAAGTGCCAAACTTCGGGGGCGTGTGATATTATTCTAGGGTGGTTGTTTCTTCTCTCCTTCCTTCTACATCCTTTGGTTCTATCTCTTCATTATGGATATCTCTAAAGTATCAATGCTCACACCTTTTAACTTATTTGAATGGAAATCTAAAATTATATTGATTTTGTGAAGTAAAGGGTTATATCATGTCACCATGGGGTTAGAGACCAAACTTAATGATGAACTTAGAAAAATCTAAGTGGTTCAACCATTGTGATGAAACCTTAGGTCTTATATGTATGTCCATCTCTCCCAACTTTATATTCCACATTGAAACTTCCTCGACACACGATAAAGCATGGAAAATGCTCTCGACGATATGTTTGGGAAGAAAGATGACATGAGAGCGCATGAGTTGGAGAACGAACCACTAAGGTTAAATCTAGTGACTTTGAAAACCTACATGCCTTCTTCTCAAAGTTTGTCCACACTAGATTGCTTCTAAAGGAATGTAAAGTGGAAAATAAATACTCTCAATTGATCTTGTCGATTCTTTCTAAATTAGGTCTTGAATATTCCGTCTTCATTTCAACTTTCCATGCCACGAAAGCCACCTTGGGTAGTCTTGGACCATGCCATCCTTTTGACAATTTTTCGTCCCAAATCATTCGAGAACAGGACAAACTCATTCAAATGGGGACTCTAAAATCCAAGTCACATGCCCTTGTGGTGAATAAGGGCAAGAAAAATGAAAAGTAGAAAGAAGCAAAGGATCAACCTAAGAAAGAAACCAAGACCATACAACCCCAATTAATCCCAACACTAACACTTCGACTTCGAGCCTCGGGCGAAGAAGGAAAAGTATAACTGCTCTATTATAAGAAGTGTGGCCATGACGAGCATCATTGTTTTGAAACAAATTGATCACTTAAATTAGTTTCTTGAGAAGAATAAAATAAGTGTTCTTGAATACCTTAAACAAAATTCTCGAAGGGCGAGTCTTTTAATGCAAAGGTGTCTAAAAATGTAAAGAAGAAAGGTAAGGCCCTTGTAGCTAGATCAGCTCCATCATAAACTTGGATTATCGATATTTCCTAAACTTCACTAGAGCATGCATGATGGCCAAATAAGATATTTCCTAAACTTCACTAGAGCATGCATGATGGCCAACATTTCTTTATCATAAATAGAGTATCCCTTTTCCACATCCTTAATTTTTCTACTTTCAAATGCTATAGGATGTTTGTCTTGCATCAAAACAACCCCAATTCCATCACCGGAGGCATCACACTCCACCACAAAAGGCTTTGAAAAATCTGGAACAACAAGTACTGGACAAGAACTCATTACCTTTTTGAGATGCTCAAATGCTTGTTGGGCTGATTGTGACCATGTGAAAGCTCCTTTCTTTTTCAAATTTGTTAGGGGAGTTGAAATCTGTGAAAATCCCTTCACAAATTTGTGGTAATAGCTACAAAGACCCAAGAAACCCCTTAGTTGAGTCAAAGTAGTGGGAGTAGGCCAATCCAAAATGGCTTGAATTTTTTTTTGGTCCACATGTACCCCCCTTGCATTGATGACATGCCCTAGGTACAAGATTTCTTCCATACCAAACTCACATTTGGATAATTTTGCAAAGAGAGATTGCTGCTCCAAGATGCTCAAAACCATATCCAGATGTTTCAAATGCTCCTTCCAAGATTTTCTATACACCAATAAGTCATCAAAAATACCAAGACAAACTTTCTCAAATGCTCTCTAAAAATGTGATTCATGCATGATTGGAAAGTAGTAGGAGCATTAGTCAATTCAAATGGCATCACCAAGAATTCAAAATGACCAAAGTGGCATCTAAATGTTGTCTTGTGTACATCTTCATCTCTTACCTTGATTTGGTGGTAGCTGGATCTTAGATCAATCTTTGAGAAGAAAACAACCCCATGCAATTCATCAAGCAATTCATCTATCCTTGGTATAGGGTACCTGTTCTTGATGGTTTTCTTATTTAACAACCTGTAGTCTACACACATCCTCAATGTCCCATCTTTCTTTTTAACCAACACAACCGAAGAAGCAAATGGGCTAGAACTTGGCCTTATGTGGCCCATCTCCAACAATTCCTTAATCACTTTTTCTATCTCTTCTTTGAAAGCTCTTGGGTGACGATAAGGAGAAGATATAACCGGAGTTGAACCGGGTTCCAACTCAATTATATGCTGAAATCCTCTATCTGGGGCAACCGTGAGGTAAATCTGAAAAAACCTTATTATGTCTATCCAAAATAGATTGAATATCCACATGATATGTTGGCTGCGATGAAAAATCTAAATTTATACTTACCAAACAAAACAATCCTGTAAAGCCCATGCAATCGGAATTCCTCTAGTCAAAAAATATCTCCATGCTTGGGACTTAAATATCAACTCATAGTTTTGTCATTTTGAATGAATTCCACTTCTAAAGAGCTTTGAAATATTACTTCCTTTCTGAATTGGGACTTAAATTCACAGCTCCATTGTCTTCCCAATGTGATTTCAAGTTGAGGAATTTTCTTTGAACATGCAAGAGTGTATCCATCCGCAATGGTCACATTGAATCCTTGAAAATCTTCTACCTTCAACCCCATTCTTGTCACTAAGCCCTCATCAATGAAATTATGAGTAGCTCCACTATCAACCAAGGTTATGATTATTTGCCCATGAAGAACACCTTTAATACGGAAAGCATGATACCTTGGTGCTCCGGATAGCATGGCCAATGTTCCATCTTTGAGTCCTCTTTCTTCCTCTGTTTTCTTCTTCTTCTTCTTCATGACCAACTCCCTCTTCTTCTTCTTCATCATCTGAGATGATCTCAATATAGTGGGCTGCCCCTTTTGGAAGACAATGGTGATTAGGAGTCCATGGATCTCTACAATGAAAACATAACTTCTTTCTTCTAAGCTCGTTTCTAGACTCTATTTCCTTGTTGTTTTTGTTCCAATCTTTCACATCTAATTTACTATGAAATGGCTTACTTTGCTGCCCATAATTTGGTGTCTTTTCCCACTAGATGAAGATGACTTTGGCTTCCCAAACACCCCGTTTGGCTGCCCAAACGCTGCTGATTTTTGTTGCAAATTTTTACTCCTTGGTACTGATTTTTCCAAGTCAAATGCTTTCCTATTGGAGGCATCTGTGATGATTCAAATGTTAAGTTATTTTAAAAAATTACTACGTATGGATACATATCGATGGCCCAAAATGGTGATAGAGGAAGGGATAAACAAAAGGAAAAATGTGGATGAGTAGGTGGGGCATTAACATGCAAGAGTGTCCAAACACCAATGAGGAGATTAAAAAAATGTTGAGAGAATTCCAAAAAAATGTAATGTCCCCACTAAAATTTGATGGTAATCTCCAAGGGACAATAATAAAACCCTAGTGGTTATAATGCAAAAATCGAATGCAGATATTACAATTTGATTTATGCTAGGAATTGTGATTTGGACAAGAGAATAAACCACCATAAACAACACACAAAATATGATGTTTCTATAATAATTTTGGAAGGACTAATTTTATAATTATTTTTGCAAATAGAAATATCAACAGTTGAGCCAAAAAAATCTGATTTCTTTATTGAAGAATGACTTAGATCTGACCTGTAATTCCAGCGCTGGAAAAGTTGCATAAACCCTTGACAAAATACCTGAAAATGCTGCAATAACCTTTGGAAAAATACCCTTGTATCAGTTGTTAACAAATATATATTTTTCCAGGCTGAAATAGATGAAAATATACCCAAACTGGGTCGCTCCAGCTACAAAATTATAGTAGAAAGATGCAGATTAAAATCTGAACTTGCACAACACAAAATAGAGAGAGTTTTTGTCCCCCTTATGACTTTCTGGAGGGTTTTCATCCTCAGAAGTCTGTTGTAATATTTCTTCAGCTCACAAGCCAAGAATAGTAAAGTTGCAAATGATAGAATGATCCTTGCCCAAGTCGACTTCCTCCCATATGAAAGAGAAGTGACCCAAAGGCTACCAAAAACATAGCCAATCAACAAATGTTATCTTTTCTAAGCACTAAGCACCCAAAAGACTTCCCAAACCAAGTCGCATTTTCCCTTAGAGGGATTACAAAATTTATATTTTAATTTTATTCTTTCTAAGACCCCCAAGTCCCTCTAATGCAAGTCGCCAAAGTCCCTAGAGTGAATAAAAATTACATTTGCCAACTATAATACTTTATTAAGTCCTATAAATTATTATAAGTGCTAGACATGTATTAATTTTTATATTGACACTTAATAATAATTTATAGATGACTTAAGTCTACCTTGTTGATGTCCCTTAGCCGTCGGTAGACAAATAGGCCAAGGGTCTTCAAGATGTTATTCTGGAAAGAGGGACATTTCAAAAATGATTTATACAAAACAACTTGGATGGAAGAAAGCATACTATATCAAGGAGTTTAATCTCACATGAGCACATGATGAAAAGCATACATACGAGCAGAAATCAAGTGGAAGGAAAATCTATTGACAAATTAACTAAGGATTAGCTCACATCGTCTTAGGTGTAAGATCAACAAGAGGACAATCCCTGAGGAGTGAGAAATAAGAACTTGCCTATTTTTTAACAAGGGCGTGGTAGAGACAAGATAACACTACATTATGAAGTGTGCAACATATAGTGATATCCATATCAAGTATGAAGACACTTGTGTGTAAACAAACTATTCAAATTGTTTGAAGATGAATGTAAGATAAAAACAAGACGTTTCTTGATCAAGATGCAAGACTAACAAGGCAACTCATGTGATAGACATATGTGATTGCACATAACACCTTAGTTTCAACTCTTGGTCCCATAAACTACTTAGTCTCATGCACATTATTGAAATATTTCATTCATTCATTCATTCTAACATGACTTAATAATATCAATCTTGTAAAATCAAGCCAAAGGTATAATTTCCTTTAACATATATGTCATATTTCTGCTTACCATTACATAACACAATGTTAAATTTCTTACCAAGGGTTTGTGCAAGTCTACCAAGATAAGTTTTAATAAGATATATTATCAAAAAGGAAGAGCTTGCCAAAAAGAGGCCCAATCATCACTAGCAGAAGATCATGGATTCAATGGCTTTTAAAACCATGTAATGTCATATATAAATTTAACTTATAAACACCCACATATCTTCCTGCTTTTATCTTGTCATCCTCTTGCTTTTACTTTTTCTTCAACCACTCTTTAAATTACATCGTTCAATAATTACATACATTACTCAATCCTATATACACTCAAAGAACCTTTCTACGTTTACTTCCTCCTCTTACTCCCTTTCTTTTTTCCCTTTTGATTTTGATTTTGATTTTGATTTTGCTTATGCTTATGCTTACTATTAGATTGGGCTGCTTGAATCGACTCGGTGACGGTTTGGGTGTCATCCTCAAATACAGACTTAAACCTGTCCAATCTGTGCTTACTTTCCTCTAATCTGATGGAAGTATGGCCTATGACATCATTCTCCAGCCATTCAGTGTCACACTCTTCATGCTTCTTGTGCCTGCGAACCAAATAATGGGTACGCTTCTTAAGACTAGATAACTGTATAAACAAAGTATGCATGCTTCTACAAACAATTCCTATTTTGCAGTGCATTTCATAAGCTTTTTATAATCTGGTGCAGGTAGAAAATATGCAGAAGATTTCATAAGCTTTGTATAATATGGTGCAGGTAGAAAATATATAAAAGATCATTGACTGACCTTGGGCAAAGAAGTTCAGATAAATGCAACAAGTCTTCATGGATGTCATGCATTTCCTCTAAGACATCACTTTCTTTATTAGCACAAACTTTGCCCTGTTTCACCTTTGGTATTGTGGTCTCTATTAGATCCAGGAGTTCATCAACCTCAGCCTGCATTAATTATTTCAAATTAGCAGAGATTTTAATAATTAAGCTCTTGCTCTCTTTGGGACTAACGGCTTAAAAAAGGGAAAAACCAATTGTAGTATAATATATTATGTTGATGTTCATAATTCACATGCAAAGCCCCGTGTTTTTTAATACCTTGAGAGGGCACGCTTTTGAAATGAAAGTTTCTGTATAAGAAGAATTTTCGCTCCCTTGAAAAACTCTGCAAGCTTCCCGGATGTATTTGTCTTTTACAGATAGTGTTTCCTCAAGACTCCTTCTAGCACAAGAAAGCCACTTCTTCATCCTCCATTGAACAAACCAAGGAACATACTGGCCATTTACTTCAAACATGTAAGATGGTTTGATGTCCTCGGGCAATGAAAACTGGTTAGCCTTATCCCTGGAGCTGGCCTCAACCTCAAAAGAATCACCCTTTTTCTGTTGATCAATGTTACCACAGTCCAATATGGGTGTGCACACCACAATCTCCTTCTCTGGTTTATATCTAAGACACTCAGCATTGTCAGAAATATTTTCTTCAATGTGCTCTGTGCTAGGTACAGAACTATTACCAATTGATGGCCCCATGTTCTTTTCACCATGTACCAGAAGTTCTTTGCTCTTCGTATCTCCTTCCCTTTCATTTGAAACAAACATGTCACCCTTATCCTGAAATATAGTTTGAAGGAGAAGTTCCTTACTTTCAATGCTCTCCTCCCTAAGAACTATGAAATCTTCATGTCTGCCATCAAGCTTAGGACATGTTGCTAAATCAATTTTCACCAAAGGGTTATCGATATCTCTCATTAACAGAGAGAAGTGCATGAAAAATGTATTCTTGTTTGGATGGTGCTTTTGTAAATTTTGAAGCAGATTTCCATTAAATTTAGGAGGTAGATTTTTTTTTATATGCTCATCTTGAAAGATTTTGGTAAGAACTTGCATAGCACGCTGATATAAAGCTGTGCTGTTGACACCTATCAAGAAAAGCATAATGATCAAATGCATTGCCATTTCTGGAAAATATATTCTGCTGTCAATATTGGAAGTTTTAATCCATGAAAATGTTTCGAATTTAGAAGTTACTAATAGCTGCCAAACTATATCACACATGCGACCATAAAAATTTTCGAGTCTTCCTTGACATCTCGGTTGACATTTTGATTGAAGCAACCAAGCACACGAGGAGTTTCCTTGTTCCCCAGTCATAAACTCTAAAAAGAAAGACCTTGGAAAAAACAATCCTCCTGATAGATATTCACATGAAGATGTAAAAAAGAACAGCTTCTCCAGAAGAGAGAGAAAAACATGTGGAGAAATGTAATCAGTTTGGTTCCCCCAGCTCTCAAAAGTACTGATTATAGCTACTTCAAAGCTTTCTATTAGACTCAGTCTTTTATCCTCACAACTGTCATTTTTCTTATGATATTTACAGTTATGTCTTTGAGAATCAAACTGCTTGTTGGATTCTCACGCAAAGAGATAAATTCCTTCACATTTTCAAATCGTGTCTTCAACGGGAAAAAACCTCAAAGAAACGCTCTTCAAGGAAATCATTCCCAATCAACCTTGTCACCTTTCCAAACCCAGCCAACTGCCTTTCTTCCAAAGCTTTTGTAACTCGATATAATTGCAGTATCAGAGTTCCTTCTATAGTAAGAATGCAGAGTTGATTTCTGCAAGAAAGATAGATCTCTTCTAGTTTGTTAACAACCTTGACTCCCACAGAAAAAAGTTCCATTAAAAGAAACATTTTTGCATGCATAGAAAAGTTTTGGATACTAATCTGTGCAGATTTTCCTAGTCTCTCACATAATTCAACCCTCTTACCATCAAGCCAAAAGGCTTCACTATTAAACACAGTGCAGAATCTATTATTTCGGTTGAGTCTTGTGCAAAAATATTCAAAAGCAAATTCAATGTAGACTTTATCTTGCTCTCTTTCCCGACGCTTTTCTAGTTTTGAAAGTGAATCCACTGAAAATAACAATTTCTCCTTCCATGCATTCCAAAGAAACACCATTTTGTTGAAGAGACTCTATTCTCCAGCAGCATTTTGGAATTATCATCCCACTTGAGTGAGATCCTCTCTTGTTCATGTTGAAATTTTTCGCATCAGACTGGAGGTGTGCGTCAAGAACTTTACGAAGAGAAAGAACTTCAAAGTTTACACTTCCCATCTTCTGTGCGAGGATCATTTGTTCTGTTATCTCGCAGAGACTGTGAGACTGGTCCATAAGAATTGATGCTACACAATCAAGGGCATCAAGGGTAGGTCCATGGCGCAGGTTTTGTTTAGCTATTTGTTTTACTTTCTCTAGCAGTTTATTCTTTTCAGGAAATTTCAGCAGCGTCCATCCTCTATTTCCCATTCCCCACAAAGAATTTGTGCAGTAGAATGGATTTAACTGCTTGTTATTTTCTGCCTTTTCTAGCATGAAAGCCTCACATAACAAATCCCCTTTCCTCTCTGCCACCTCTGCAGCCTGTGAAGTTCCCATTGATTCCCAGAAGTTCATCAAAGTAATATTTCTCAGAAAAGATCAATTAAGTCCATTTAGAAAGGCATTTAGGCATTTAGAAATGCAGACATTTTAAGATAGTTTCAATTTTTACCTCTTCACAACGCTCACATATTCCACACTTTCCTTTTTCAAGACTTCAATGAATCCCAATCCAGTCTCAAATAAATTTCCCTTTAGGCAGGCATTTAGGCATTTAGAAATACAATTAGCTTTGGCATATGCACTTGCTCGTCGTGCCAGCATTTTCCTTTTGCAAAGCAATCTCCTGCATCTTGAAGCCGTGTTTCACTGCATTTTTCTTCATATATTCTGCCTGTTTCATCAACCAATGTAGAACCAAAAACATCAGCACATAAAATGGCTATATGCTGTTCTTAAATAACAATATGAACAAGATGGATTTATAAGAACATTTGACAATGGTTGTATGCAAAGTGAGACTAAAATATCCTTTAAATCTGCCTGTATATGCACTTTTGGCTTCGATGCATGCATAACGTCAATTTCAACACAAACAAAAGTTATTACACATCATACACTGAAAGAGGTTCACTTGGCTCAAGTTGAGAAAAACCAAAGCTTACTTTCCCAAATATAACATTACCGATATTTGATAATGAATGCTGTGAATATCCCATTGAATTTTGTCCACTTTGCCAGACAAAAATACAAATAAAAGCATTCCTACTACTGTCTAATTATTAAATGCAGGATGTTAAAAATCAGATATTGAGTAATGAAATTGTTTTTGCCAATTAGAATCAATTTCCTGTTAGACTGCTGCAAGAATCTGTATTTTCTTTTCAGAGCACTTAAACTCTTCTGTCGTGACTTGCATCCATCTTGTTGTGTGTCCATCAGAACTACTGTGACCACATATAGAGCATCAGCTTCTTACATTTTTATAATATACTTTTTCCATGTTGAAAATAGAAATAAGAGACTAGAATATCATATTTTAGACAATGTAAGATAATGTAATAACGTGGTCGCAAAATGCAGTAATATGTGTATATCAGTGTTAGTATCGGAATCATGTTACAAAATCTTGAAAATAATTATAAGGGACACTATTACCACAAAAATCGAATGTTCAAAAGGATGAGTTTTCGATCACATAAAAAAAAAAAAATTCATTGCAGTCTTCTAAACAATGACAAATCTGTGAGAGATACTAGATTGATATAAATTTATCTAAGGCCATAGAGGCAATTGAAATATGGCCCCAACCATGGGATGTTTTGCAGGCCTCTTAGTATGAAATCCGCATTTTGAAGTGAGTAATAAAGTTTACTTTCCTCATTTTGAAAAAATGGCCAAAGAATCACAACAAGATTTCACAATGTTAATCTTTATTTGACTAATCCTAGATTTCATGTGATCTGTAAACTCTTCAACTTTGGAATTATCCACAGAATCACAAATTAACATTGTTGTTCTACAAAGATAGCTAGTGAATGAATTTTTGCTTGTGCTTAGAATCAACAATTGCAGGAATGAAAGAATATAAACTCACAAACACCAACAAGTTTTATCCTGGAAACCTCCAGAGGAGGAAAAACCAGTCGGGAAGGGCAATTACTCTTTCTTCCCACTTTTATTGGCCAATTCAAACAATAAGTACAGAAATTACAATAAGTATGAAAGAGAAGTAGATAATATCTCACACTTCCTCCCAATTACTTGCTTTCTCTGTCTCAACACTCCTTTCTTCTACAAAACACAATTCCAGCACTAAGAACTTCTTGCTCACTTGCTTTCATGCTTCGATGATCTTGTTCTCTTCTACAAACATGTATTTATAGCCTTTCTCATGTCCTCCCGTGCACTGGAGAATGGGAAAGGTCATGGAGGAGAAGAGACATAGACAACCTTTCAAATTCTGGGACTGTTTGTTTCATATTTGTATTTTTCTATCTGAAAGAGTCAAGACCGCCGCAAAATGAGTGGCGGTCTCAGGACCGCCGCCTTGGTTGGGCGGCGGTTTTGTAACCGCCACTCTGCACAAAGCGGTGGTCCTGTTACTATAAAGATAGAACCTCCATGTATTTATTTTCCTTCTTCGTGCTAACTGATCTGATGAAGTAGAGTCATTTTGGATCCCTATGGATCACACCTCCTGCTTAGGAGGCTTTTGGTCCCACAAAAGCTTAGTGGGGAGTAGATGAGGAAATAATTCCCTCACTTGCTCCTTCGAGTACCACCGGGCCTGCCTTGGTGTCTTTCCTTTCAGTCCAATCTGCCAAGACTCTGCGGACCTCTCCTAGTCTCTCTGACCTTCTGCTGCAACACTACATCCTCCTCCAATTCGCCTCATGAGTCCAAGATGCAATCCTCAATGGAAGGTAGCAATTGTAGTCCTTCATCTTCATCTAGCATGGATGGCTCATATAGGTGTAAGTTTTCATAGTTTACTACACAATACATCCTCATAAATGACGGTAAATCAAGCCGAAAGGCATTTTATCCAACCTACTCCAATATGGTGAAGGGCCCATATCATAATGGCTTGAGCTTCCATGCTTGACCTTGTAGCCTCTCCTTGGTCAAGTAAAGCCAAACTCTATCTCCAACATGAATCTTATGTTCCCTCATATGTTGATCGTGCCTAGCTTTGTACTTGGCTTGAGATTTCTCTAGCTGTACTTTGACTTTGAGATGGATTTTCCGGATCCTCTCAATGAATTTGTTTTCTCTAGTCACCTATGTGTCTCATGTCTCGTGTCTCATCCTCATCCTATCGCCCAATTACTATGTCCAAGCAGATTTGTAGGTAGATATCCCAACATGCTTCAAACGGTGATTTCATAGTGGATGTGTGTACTTGCCGAGTTATAGGAATGTTGAATGTGGGCTAAGGACTCATCCCAAGTCCTTTGGTATTTGTTGTTATACCCTCTCGATCAATTGTACCAAAGTCTTTTTCACCACCTCTCTGTCTGTCCATCTATCTGTGGATGGAAATTTGTGCTCCTCTCTAACCTGGTATTCATCTTGTCCCATTGCTACGCCCTTAACCTATTGCTTGTATTAAGATATGAGTATCCGACTTGTGGCTTACCATATCATTTTATTATATCATTTATACTTTCTCATGCTTAGTAGGTCAGCCTTGGTGATGGCCATAACATATGAATAGTATATATAGGAGATTGTAGGTAGTATTTCATCATGAATGGAGTATTTGAGTATTATTGTATGGTTTGGAGGTTGCCCCTCGAAAGTGGCGAAGCTATTATAATTGCATATTGAGATCATTATTCTGGAATATTGTGTTATTTGGTGTTATATTTTTGCTCATGATCTGAATTATACAAGTAATTTCATTACAAGTGGTATCAAAGCTGTGATCTGGGCCAAAATTAGGGCAAAAACCCTAATTTTTTGTTTCCACCATATATTGCGAAAAAAATGAATTGGTGGGAGATATTTTTACCAAAGTTGCGAAACATTTCAAGTAAGGTTCCCTGAAACTTTCAGACTTTTTTGATTAATTTTGCAAACGTTATTAATATTTTAGTATTTTTCATAAAATTGCTCCCTAGGGTGCAAATTGTGGAATTTTTTCAAATTCGTTACATTTTCAAAAAAGAAAAACAAAATTTATTTTGGGTTTGTTCTTCAAGTTTTTTATATTTGGCCGAATTCTTATCAAAATCTAAAACCCTAAAATTTGACCGTGATCCCTACATCCTACTATTTTGAGGCATCATGGGGGCCTTCCACAAGAGGAAAAAAGAATCCCATCACTCCGGGTAAAACACCAGAAAAGGATGAGATAGTATTTGAGGAGTTGGAGATAGAAGATATAACTACAGATTCCTCAGGGTTAGGGTTTACTTCAACAGACCATAAAGTAAGCCAACTTGAGTTTAACCTGAGAGACCTCGAATCTAGGGTGGCCAGCAAAGAAGATGTGGATAGGATTGGACAAAGATTGGAGGATTTCATGCAAAAATTCAGTACACATATGATGGGTAATCATACTTATGTCAATCAAGGTGGATCCTCATATCAACATAATAAGCACTTGAACCAGAGTGGTTCTTCGAGTGTGCACAATCCAAATACGAGCACTCTGCAGGCCCATACTATGTTTCCAAAAGTGGATATGTGCAAGTTTTATGGAAAGGATCCACTCAATTGGATCAACCAAATGGATAATTTCTTTGAACTACATCAAATTCCATTGGGACAAAAGGTGACCATGGCAGATTTGTATCTCGAACTTGACCAATTCATCTGGTATCGATGGTTATGTGCTCAAAGGAAGAAGAGTGGTCTCAATGTTACATGGACAGTCTTCATTGAAGAGTTACAATTACACTACAGTTCTAGTGTGTCAGATAATTACTTCAGCTAATTAGCAAAGTTGAGACAGACAGATCTATTAAGGATTACATTCATCACTTCCAAAACCTTTCTCTGCGGGTGGAAAATATTATTGAAGAGAATCTGAATGACCTATTTCTTGGGGGTCTTAAGGATCACATTGAGCATGAGGTGCGTATGTTTAATCCTCATAAGGTTTCTAATTCGATGATTATGGCAAGAAGGGCAGAGGAGAAAATTGTTTCAAGTAGGAGACAACATTTCACTTATACCAGAGATCGCAACACCTTGCCCCAAAGACTCCTTGGCAGTTAGATTGACACCTTAACAAATTGAAGAAAAAAGAGAAAAAGGGTTATGTTTTAATTATGACAAAAATTTGGACCCGAACATAAATGTGCTAAAAAGAAGTTGTTCTACATTGATGGGCCTAGTGAAGATGAAGAGAATAATGAAGATGCAGAGTCAGAGGTCTTGGTTGAGCAAAGGAGGAGTCAAGATATCCTCAGCCAACGATCTCATGCCATGCAATTTCAGGTATTAGCACCCCCCAAACCCTAAAGGTGGTTGGATTCCTAAAAAACAGAGGGTCACAGTGTTGATTGATTCAGGAAGTACTCACAACTTTATCAATCATAAGTTAGCAGTGCGCCTAAACTGTTTCATTTATCCAGCTCTGAATGTCAAGTAATGATTGTTGATGGAGGTATTACTTGTTCTAGAAAATGCCATAGCATTAAGCTTTCCATGGGATATTACATACTAAATAGTCCCATGTATGCCATTTCTATGGGAGGAGCAGACATTGTGTTAGGGGTTCAATGGCTTACCACTTTGGGAACCATTGAGATGAACTTCCAAGACTTGTTCATGCGATTTCACTCGAAGGAAGGACTTTTGAGCTAAGAGGCTTAAGAGCAAAGTCTCCACAAATAGTAAGTTCTCATTAGATGCAAAAATGCTAAAAAGGGTGCAGAGGGATTTGTGGCACAACTCTTTTCATTGGAGGCTCATCATTCTAAGGACATTATACCATCAGATATGCAAGCAGTGTTGGATGCACACTCTGTTGTATTTAAAAATATACCAAAGGGATTACCTCCAAAGAGAGATCATGATCATGCTATTCAGTTATTACCAGGAAGTCAACCACCTAACATTAGACCTTATAGGTACCCATATGTGCAAAAGAGTGAAATCGAGAAGATTGTACAAGAGATGTTAGAAGCAGGAATCATCCGCCATAGTTAGAGTGCTTATTCTTCTCCAGTAGTGATGGTATGGAAGAAAGATGACATGTGGCACATGTGTCCTGATTATAGGGAACTTAATAAGTACACAATCAAAGATAAGTTTCCTATTCTGTTATTGATGATTTGCTTGATGAGTTGCATGGTGTTGTTTATTTTACAAAGCTTGATCTTCATTCGAGATACCAACAAATCATAATCAAGGATTAGGATGTTCATAAAACCACCTTTTGGACACATGAAGGCCATTATGAATTCCTAGTAATGCCTTTTGGACTCACAAATGCACCTTCTACATTTCAAAGTATGATGAATTATATTTTTAAGTCATTCCTATTGTTGTCCTCTTAAAATTTCCCCTCTTTTGAAAGTCAAAAATTGAAAAAAATTGAGTTAACACCTTTTTCTGATGTTCTGGTAAGAGGAAAAGTCAAGAAGTTAGGAAAATTCTGTGTTTTTTTGAGTCATTTGTGTGATTTGCAGGTCTGTCAGACATTTTTGTCCCATGTGTCCCAAGTTCACTTGGGCTCCCTGTTCACCGATCGGCCGCTACATCCAAAATCTATTTTCTTGCAGGCCCGTCGGAACTTTTTGTTCCAATTGTCCTAAGTTCACTCGGGCTCTCTGTTCTCGAAATGCCTACATCGGCCGCATCATGTACTTCACGTACTTTTTCCCTCATGTCCCAAAAGCATTTGAGCATTCTTTCCCCGCATCACCCACATCGGCCGAATCACGCTTTCGCGTCCCGCGTGTCCCAAATGTACCAAAGGCCATCCGGGCTAATTTTTCCCGCTCTTCTCGATGCTTGCTTTTTGAGTTGGTGGATATGAATTTAACGTGCATTTATGACCTTCTCTCTCCTAAACGGCTATTTAATAGACTGCCCCCTTGCATTTTCGGATACTACTTTCTCATTGTCATTTACTCATTGCTCTTGCAATTGAAATCCTTGCTCGCATCCCCATTTCCCTTGCATTTTTCATTTCAGATTCAAACTGTGAATTTTCTTTTCCAAATACACTTAGTATGAAGATTAAATTCCAAGGCCAGGAGCAGGTTTCCCCACTCGAGTCTTCCGTTCCCTATATCGGGATAGTAAAGTTCGCCACCGGACTTCACCAATTTTGGACCAGTCGTGAGAGACACGAACCCTTCTCCAATGGCGCAAATGATTAATGATAGTGGTTTGGCATTCGCTGCTGGTTTTCCCATCTCAGTGCAATGTACGAGACAAAGTACTCACCTACGGGGCTCATTTCAACTCCATATTGAGTGAATTAACAAATGTACATGGGGAGCTCATCGCTAAGCTCGATCGCCACGCCACGCGCTGCCCTAAGAATCCCAGAAATGGACAATTCTATTCTGATTTCCCAAAACCAAGCACAGGCACTCTTTGACCAAGATAGTGAAAAATACAAGGCCAAAGTGGCAAAGTCATGGCTTCAAAACCCTAAGAAAGGGGCATCCCATTTATCCAAAGCTCTGTTCAGGTCTGATTTCAATGAGGAGTTGTCCGATTTCATAATCCTGTTAGCACGGGTCATGGGCTTGCCCTCTACTAACGAGTTTCACTTTTGGATGTGCCCGCTCATCAACATTGTGTGTGAGGGTACTCAGTGCATCAATTGGGAAAAGATTATCTGCATGAACTTGATAGATCAGCTATCCAATGTGCACATACTAAGAAGTTCTACATGACTTCTTATCTGATGTATACCCTTGCAGCTTCCAGATAATGGTTTGGCTTCACCTACATTGATGCTCAGAAAGATGATCCCATATATGATTACTGCCCTTAGTTCACACTAAACACTAGCAATCAAAATTTAAGGAGGTGAATGATGCTTTCACCATGTATATTGTAAGACTTCTAGAAAGTGACACTGCCAGGAGATTCGCAGATGAAGCCATGAGCTTGATAGTGAAGAACGGAGCTTGCTTCATTCAGTTCAGAAGATTCTCTTATATCAAGTTGGAAGGCTATGAGAGCACCCTCTCAAGCTCCCCTTGTTATGTAATGACAAAATGGCCTTGATTGAGGTATGCAGGCAATTAGACAAGTTGCACAGAACTTGTAGAGATAAGAAAATCACTGGTCTACACTTCCCCATATCTTTGGGGGACTACACATACAAGACGGCTCTGGATGCCCAAAACATAGAAAGAGCCCTAGCTTCCATCACTGTCCATTTCTTCAAGCCCAGAACCTACTTTGACTTGAAGAAATTTATTCAACAGAATCTCACAATCAATTACCACCATAGGGAAAACACTGAAGATTATTGGGTTGACTATGCAGATGATTTTGAGGCAAGGAGGAGACATTATGGCAGGTTTCCCCTTCAACTAATACAGGAGCTTAACTTGTATCAAATTCTTGAAGGGTTGCAGGATGACAACACAGACCTATTATCATATGAGTATGAAACTATGATCAAGCATACTCCTATAGAGGACATGGATTGGTTTAAGAAAGAAAAAGATGATTTGGCCGAGATCCTAGCTCCTGTCCTAGTAAGAACCAAAGTCTGGGTGGATAGAAATATTTGTGAGCTAAGGAAGAACACAGGAGAATCCTCTTCCAAAGACACTTCAACACCAGGAAGGAGGCACAAACACCCGGTTTGGAGGTTCCTTTGCTGACTCCTCCCGCCTCATCAAGTTTAGGACTCGCATCCTCCACTCCTTCCTCCTCTACTCAAGTCTATCAAAAGAAGGTGAAGGAGGTTAAGAAAGAGCCCATTGAAGAAGATCCTCTACCAAAGCATTCAGAATTGCCCTCTGGGCCAGAGAACATCATTGTTCTCAGTGAGAGTGAAGATAATGAAATACCAACTCCTGCAGATGCTTCAGGAACCCCAATGGATATAGAGAAAGAAGTTCAAAGCACTAAGCCTCCAAGCACCATTGACTCCTTTGTTCCAGAAGCCTCAGCTACCCCACTCACATCGTAATGTTCCTCTTTCTCGATTAGTTCGGTGGAAGACCTTTTGGCTTGTTTTGTCTACCCGATGGCCAAAAGGGTGTTTTCAAGGGTGACTTTGGTTTATTATTTTATTATATGGTGCTCAAATTAAAGTAAAATATCATTAAAGCACATATAATGAATTAATAGACTGTTTGAGTGACTTTGACTTAGGAAAGTGTATTTAAATAAATTAATAAACTATTTAAATGCACTTCCTAGCCAAAAGTGCGACTTGTTTGGGTATGATTAATTAAACCCAAAAATGTGACTTACTTAGTAAAGCAAAATAATTAATTAAATATTAATTATTGGGTTTTAGCCAAAAAGTGCAACTTAGATATTTGGAAGGGTTTTTGGCTATATGAAAGAAAATGCGACTTGGGGAGAGGCATTGATTATTATTATTAGGGTTAGCACAGAGCTTTTGCGCAGACAAAATCTAAGGACACAGAAACCCTATGGATTATTACTCTTGTAGACGGAAACCCGGGAGCGTGAGAGAAGCTTCCACCAAGGAATCTTCATTGTTTACACGAGTTATTATCATTTCAAAGAACTTCGATAGAGAAATAAATTGCAGCAAGGTGGGCATTGAGGCAACTTCTAGAGTGGGGCGACTTGTTCTACAGATTGTTGTATGCATTATCGAGGTATTTTTCATGATAGTTTGCTGTTATACATTTCAGCCTCATATATATACCAAATCGATTTGATTTGGATCCTTCTAGCTAAGTTTTTGGGCAAGATTCGTATTATTCCATCTCGCAGATTTCTATTTGTGTTTGCCCTAATTATTTATCATTAGAAATCAATGTTGAATGTATGGCTGCGTTATTAATGAATAAATCTATCATTTAAACCCTAGGCGCCATTTCTATATATACCCGGTTTGCGGGAGTTTGCAGTATTTTAATTATTATGCAAAGTGTGAGAATGTTGTTTCATGTATTTATTTGATATTACCAGTTCAGCTCCATACCTGAGCATTATATAAAAATAAATTAAAAAAATATTCAGACAAAAACGGGTTTGGGATCTTTCAGTGGTATCAGAGCAGAGTATCCTCCCAGCCTGTGTGGGAAGGAAGCAGACAGGTATTAAAACAGAAATCAGCTTTGGATGCATCACAGAGAGGACGGTCCACACAGATACTACACCCGCAGACGAGCACGACTCGAAGCTGGTATTGCAGGTGGTGACAGAATGGAATATTTGGGCGAGAGACCTGAGAGTCCTCCTCGAGAGGAACATGCAGATCCAGATAGGCATTTTATTCGGGATATGGCAGCCACGCAGAGGTAGTTATTACAGACCATGGAGTGCATGGGCACTACTTTGGACAGGTTGGCACTAGACAGGCCGCAGGACAGGCACGGCAGGAGGGATAGATCCGCATCAGTTGCTAGTAGCCACAGGGATCATAGCAGATCACCTTCAGAGATTGGGAGTGTTAGGGGATCACCACGCCGTGAGCGGAGGCATACTCATACAGAGGTGAGGAGACCTACACGGACTGCAGATAGGCCTATGCAGCCTAACTTCTTGCCTAGAGGTGACACACCAGAGATTGAGGGACGACCGGAAGAAGTAGCTTTTCCGGATACTATCATGGCAGTCAACGATGAGTGGAGGAGTTTGCCGCAGCATGTGAGGGATGCATTTCCCCTCCCGCAGTATTGTGCTCAGAGGAGAGACAACATGAGGGTTGGACAGGACAGGAGACCTAGAGTACAACAAAACAGAGATTTACAGCAGGTTACCAATAAGGTAACCCTCTCCACTTTTGATGGTAGTGGAAAGATCAGTGCCAGGGCTTGGATTCACAAGCTCGACACCTATCTTACCCTCAAGCCCATGAGGGAGCAGGAGGCCATACAGTTCGCTACATTGCACCTTGAGGGGGTGGCTTATGATTGGTGGCACCATGGGTTAGTTACGCAGGGTCATGAGCTTCTACATTCATACAGGGATTTTAGTGATAGATTGATTGCGAGATTTGATCACAAGGATGTGGAGTTATATTACAGGGATTTGGTACAGCTCAAAAGAGTGGACATGTTGATTCTTACATCAACGAATTTCAGTGGATAGCTGTTATGGTTCCAGAGATGCCTGAGAAGAGGGTGGTGATGTTATTTATAGAGGGCCTCCATGACAGGATGAGAGGATTGGTCAAGGCTCTTAAGCCTAGGACATTGCATGATGCCATTCAGACGGCATTGGACTTGGACACATCCCCCACTTCCTATCAGCCCACTTCTTATCAGCCCAATAAGAAGTTTCCCATGAGCTCCAGGCCATTTCAGCGCTCTACCGCCCCACAGAAGAGTGCACCACCTCCTAAGGTGGATCAGGAGACTCGCAACGAGTTAAGGAGGAGGAAGCTTTGCTTTCATTGCAAAGACCATTGGGAGCCTGGACATCGTTGCCTTGGTAAAGGCAAGGTGCATCTCATTGAGGTGATTTCAGATGGAGAGGATGATCACTCGCCAGATACAGATGCAGAGGATGAGGGCGGTGACCATGATGCACAGGGGAAGCAGCCCCAAATAGAGCTTGGCGAGGGTGAGGCATTGGATTCATCCGATGTTACTATTGCTACACTTTCAGGTGTTCCTAGGTACCATCCCTTTCGGCTGAAGGGAGTGCTTAAGGGACAGCGGATTATTTGTCTAGTTGACAGTGGAGCTACGCACAACTTCATTGATGAGGGGTTGGTTGCGAAGTGGGGATTACAGGTTGAGGAATTTGAGGGGTTTAGTGTACGGGTGGCAGATGGATTTGCTATCAGTTGCACTAAGAGGATTCCATGACTTAGTATTCAAATGGGGGACTATACATTGACCGATGACTTCTATGTTATTGGACTTGGTGAGATTGATAAATTATTGGGTATTCAGTGGTTACAGTCCCACTGGGTATATGTGTAGGATTTCCGTAGGATGGAGTTGGAGTTTATGGTGGATAAGAAGAATATTGTACTACGGGCTCTTTCTGACGGTGGGCCTAGATTTTTTTCAGCACGTAGGATGGAGTCTATAGTGAGACATGGAGAGGTTGCGTGGGCAGCCCAATGTTTCATTTCATCCAAATCTTCTTCTGACAATGAGCAGCATTATCATATTGACATCCAGTCCATACTGGATAAGCACGGCCCAGTGTTTGGTGACATTCCTCCAAGTAGACCACCAAATAGAGGGTTTGAGCATGTTATAGAGCTTGAGGAGGGTGCTAAATCCGTGATGACTATGCCTTATCGCCATCCTAAGACATACAAGGATGAGATAGAGAAGGCCATTAGAGAGCTCTTGGAGATGGGGCACATTCGTCCTAGCTCTAGTCCCTTTGCTTCTTCAGTTGTGTTGGTAAAGAAGAAGGATGGGACCATGAGGATGTGCATTGACTATCGTGCACTGAACAAGAAAACCATCAAAAATAGGTATCCCATTCCCCGCATTGATGAGTTGTTAGATGAGCTGCATGGATCTATCTACTTCTCGAAGATTGATCTTCGATCAGGCTACCACCAGATTAGAGTTCGGGATGAGGATATCCACAAGACAACCTTCAGGTGTCACTATGGGCACTATGAGTTCTTGGTGATGCCATTCGGACTCACTAATGCACCTGCTACATTTCAGTCATGTATGAACCATCTCTTCAACAAGCAGTTGAGGCAGTTTGTGTTGGTGTTTTTTGATGATATTCTGATTTATAGCAGGACATGGGATGATCATTTGAGGCATCTTGATGAGGTACTTAGCATAATGGAGACTCAGTCTTTGTTTGCTAAGATGTCCAAGTGTGAATTTGGACTTACGGAGATATTGTATCTTGGGCATGTCATTGGGGCCAATGGGGTCAAGGTTCATCAGGAGAAGATACAGGCAATGCAGGATTGGCCACCACCCAGGAATATCTCTGACTTGTGAGGATTCTTAGGGTTATGTGGTTATTACAGGAGGTTCGTGAAGGGTTATTCTTAGTTGGTAGCTCCATTGACAGATCTTACATGGAAGGGTGCATTCAGTTGGTCAAATGAGGCACAAGTGGTATTTGAGAGGCTCAAGGTAATTATGAGTACCTGTCTAGTTTTGGCCCTTCCAGATTTCTCACGGCCCTTCATTTTAGAGTGTGATGCTTCAGGATTGGGGAGTGGTGCAATTCTTATGCAGGATCACCATCCTATTGCTTTTGAGATCCGGAAGCTGAGAGATAATGAGAGACTGTATTCCACATATGATAAGGAGATGCTTCCATTATGCATGCTTTGGAAAAGTTTAGACAAAGATTTGGTGGGTGGAAAGTTTGTGGTGAGAATCGACCACAATAGTTTGAAATATTTCCTGGAACAAAAAGAACTCAATGAGAGGCAAAAAAAATGGTTCAGAAGGATCCAAGCATATGATTTTGACATTGAGTATGTTAAGGGGACGAAGAATGTAGTGGCTGATGCACTTTCTAGGAAACCCCATCTCACGCCCTATGTTCTTTGAGCGAGATTTCAGCAAATTGGAAATCTCAACTATCGAGTTGAATATTCCAAAACACTTGGGCATGTGACATTATGGATGGAAAAATTCAGGATGATCGGTATAAGGTAATGACTGATTTGATTTTGTATAAGGGCAGAATTTACCTAGTTCCTAAATCTGAACTTAAGGAGAAGATTATGCATGCTTTCCATGATGCACCCCTTGCAGGACATCCAGGGTATTTTAAAACATACAGGCAGATTAGAGAGAGTTTCTCCTGGAAGGGTCTCAAGGATGATGTCTTGCGCCATGTCCATGAGTGTATGACTTGTCAGCAGAACAAGTCAGAGCATACTTTCCCAGCATGTTTACTACAGCCATTGCCTATTCCGGAATAGAAGTGGGAAATTATTTCGATGGATTTCATTACAGGTCTTCCCGTGGTGCAAGGGAATGATCGCATTTATGCGGTAGTGGATCGGTTGACAAAATATGCACACTTTTTCGTTGTTCCTACCAGCTTCAAGGCACCTCACGTGGCTGATTTGTTCTTTCGTCAGATATTCAGGTTGCATGGGCTTCCGAAGAACATAGTTAGTGACCGGGATAGTAGGTTTATGAGCATATTTTGGCAGGAGCTTTTCCGTCTGGTTTACACTGAGCTGACTCCTAGCACTAGCTATCACCCTCAGACGGATGGACAGACAGAGATTGTGAACAAATGGATAGAGGGTTATCTTCGCAACTACGTTGCAGGACAGCAGAAGGCATGGGTTAAGTTGTTGTATTTATGTGAGTATTGCTATAACACCACTTACCATATGTCTATTGGTATGACTCCATTCCGAGCACTTTATGGGTATGATGCGAGATCCTTTGTTGATATGGCATTTGGGGATAGTAGAGCTCCCAAGGCTCAGGAGAGTTTACAGGATATTCAGGAAATCCTTAAGGTGCTTAAGGAAAACATTCAGCGGGCCCAGAATCAGCAGAAAATGTATGCAGATAGGCACCGAGTGGAGAGATCATTTGAGATAGGGGACATGGTTTTTCTACGACTTCAGCCTTACAGGAAAAGTACTCTCAAGAAGAGTGGGGCTGAAAAGCTCAAACCGTGATTTTATGGGCCATACAGGGTGTTGAGGAGAGTTGGTGAAGTGGCATATGAGCTGGAGTTACCTTCTGAGAGTAAGATACATAATGTTTTTCATGTGTCTTGCTTGAAAAAGGCTTTGGGGCAGAACATTATTTCCTCTACAAATTTACCACCCCTGGATGAGGAAGGGAGATTAGACCTAGTGCCAGAGGAGATCTTGGACAGCCGAGAGAGGAGACTGAGGAACATGGTCATTCGGGAGTTCCTGGTGAGGTGGAAAGAGTTACCAGAGGAGGATGCTACATGGGAAGGTGAGATTATATTACAACATCCAAATCTACAGTTGCTTGGACACAAGAAATCTCGGGAAGGGAGGACTGTAATGTCCCTCTTTCTCGATTAGTTCAGTCGAAGACCTTTTGGCTTGTTTTGTCTACCCGATGGCCAAAAGGGTGTTTTCAAGGGTGACTTCGGTTTATTATTTTATTATATGGTGCTCGAATTAAAGTAAAATATCATTAAAGCACATATAATGAATTAATAGACTGTTTGAGTGACTTTGACTTAGGAAAGTGTATTTAAATAAATTAATAAACTATTTAAATGCACTTCCTAGCCAAAAGTGCGACTTGTTTGGGTATGATTAATTAAACCCAAAAATGCGACTTACTTAGTAAAGCAAAATAATTAATTAAATATTAATTATTGGGTTTTAGCCAAAAAGTGCGACTTGGATATTTGGAAGGGTTTTTGGCTATATGAAAGAAAATGTGACTTGGGGAGAGGCATTCAGATTATTATTATTATTTTCACAGAGCAGTTAGCACAGTAGATCTTTTTTGCAGACAAAATCCAAGGACGAAACCCTCTGGATTATTACTCTTGCAGACGGAAACCCCAGGAGCAGTGAGAGAAGCTTCCACCCAGGAATCTTCATTGTTTACACAGGTTATTATCATTTCAGAGACTTCAGATAGAGAAATAAATTGCAGCAGTGGGCATTCAGGCAACTTCTAGAGTGGGGCGACTTGTTCTACAGTTGTTGTATGCATTATCAGAGGTATTTTTCATGACAGTTTATTGTTATACATTTCAGCTTCATATATATACCAAATCGATTTGATTTGGATCCTTTCTGGCTAAGTTTTTGGGCATGATTTGTATTATTCCATCTGCAGATTTCTATTTGTGTTTGCCCTAATTATTTATCATTAGAAATCAACGTTGAATGTATGGCTACGTTATTAATGAAGAAATCTATCATTTAAACCCTAGGCGCCATTTCTATATATACCCGGTTTGCGGGAGTTTGCAGTATTTTAATTATTATGCAGTGTGAGAATGTTGTTTCATGGATTTATTTGATATTACCAGTTCAGCTCCATACCTGAGCATTATATAAAAAAAAAAAAATATTCAGACAAAAATGGGTTTGGTATCTTTCACACATCTCAACTAGAAGCAACAATAGTACATACTTTGAGTGCCATGAGTTCCCTTTCTCTTGGTCCTCTTTCCCCCTTCTTCTTCCTCCTCCTCTTTTCCATGGGTACACCTTTTGTTGATAGTAGGAAGAGGAAGTCCTCTTCTCGTATCTCAGGACCCAACTTTGATGTTGTGGCAGCCTTGTTAGCACTACTCTTCTCGCTCCTGCCAAGAAATCCAGGACCACTTCAAGAATAGTATCTGATGCCTAAGGTCAGCAATTCCTAGAGATAGCTAAGCCCAAGGTTGATAAACCAGAATAGGATTTACAGGATTCTGATCTAGAACTTTCAAGGATCTCAATGGGAGAGTCTACCCCTGAAGGTGAAATACACAACCTTCAAGAAACAAGTGACTAGGGTCATTGGGATGGTGGAAAAAGGGCAGCAAACTATAGAGCAGCTGGAAGAGCAGGCTCAAGTGCTTTCAAGTTTCATTAAGTCAGCTGTTATCTAAAGATAAAGTTTTAGATCCCACTCCCCTGACTGCTCTTCCACCACCTGTGATCCTCAGTCAAGATGAAGTTCAAAGCATCAAGGACATACACAGGTACTCCATCTATGGGAGGGCTATGGAGGCCATGATGGATGACATGTTTGTTGTAGGGTTGAATTTCATTGGTGAAGCCTTCAAGATCAATGAGAAGGTAAATAATCTACAACAGAAGCTCTCCTCCACCATTGGAAATATGGATAAAGAGCTCAAACTATGGAGCAGCTGCATAGTAGACCTTCGCCTCATGGGGCAGATTGATGAAAATATTTTGATGGCAAGCCAAGTCTTTGATGATGTAAAAGATAATTTGTCAAAATCATGGGTATTCAGTGTAGAGTGGAAAATCAAAGTGTTGGAGGAAGCTTTAGGAGAATTGAGTAATAGCTGGTATAAGGGAGAAGCTTTCAAGACTTTGGTAATTGTTTCTTTCAAGGATATTCATTGCCACCTCCAATACGAGACCTCAGGTGTACCTTTCTCCCTGTAGGAAATTAAATCTCAATTCAGAGCTTTTGTCAAAGAAAATCTATTCAAAGAGGACTCCATCACTAAGGAAAAGATGAAGGAAATCTGATCTCTCCAGTCTACCATTGAAGAAGCAAATAAGGAGTATTATACGCACACCGAGTTTGATAAAGAGATGGAGAAATGTCTCAGATCTTGGACCCGAGGATACTGCCAACACATCAGTTCCACATAGCAGGGACATAGTAGAGGCTTTAAAAAGGTTTAGAAGTGGATCCTCAAGTCAATGGGCCCTCCCCAATCATGAACACTTGTCTTCTCCTCCTGACTTCTCTCCCTCTTTCTCTTCTCATCTCAGACTTATTGTAATTAGTTGGGGTTTTGCGTTAGGCATCCCTTTAACTAAACATTCTAGTTAAAAGAAGTCGTTATCGTGTGTAACTGATTTGTAAAATTATATATTGGGCTCTCTACGCCATTTTGAAGGGTTGGAACTTGGATTATTTTGGAAAGTGTAAAGAGTAACGAAGCAATCAATACAAAAGTATTTCCTTTCTTTGTTCATCTGATCCTGTTATTCGTTGTTATCCATTGAATACTGTTGAATCATTTGTTTACATTATGTCAAGAAACTTTGTATTCTTATAGATGTTACTTATAGAACTTTATGTCTTTATAATAACATCTTACTGATTCAAATGCAAATGGTTTTGTTCCTAATCATTTTTCTCGTGCATATATAAGGAATTATTTTGTTATCTATAGTTCTGGAGAATGCCTTTCTGCTCATTTCCACTACTTCATTCCTCTGTGCTTTTGTATTGGTGATCCATTTTATATTAAAACACTTTCATGATATCTCAGTTCCATGTTGAAACTATGCATTGTATATATGTAAATAGGTTTTGCTTTTGAATAAGGGAACCTCTCCCATTAAAGAGGAGGGACTTCTTGTCCCCTGACTGTTGTTCTCAACAAAGTCCTTTTTGACGACCAATAGTTTTTGGTGACTCACTGGGGAATCATTTTTCTTGACGTATTCCAGTTCTATAATCATTTCTTGATCATCCTTTGATCTGGCGACTCCACATTTTACTCGTAGGAGAAGGGATCTTGGTATTGAAGATTCTCAGTTTCAACTTTTGGAATAAGTAAGGTTTTCCTTTCCCTTCAACAGGAAGAAATAGAAGAGCTCGTTCAACAAGCACTCCTCCTATCAAAAATAGAACCCCTATGGATTGTACTCCTCCGAGAGAAACTTAGTCCTAATCTCCATGCTCTCGATTCTTTGGTGTTTTGGTTCCCCTTCAAGCCATTTTTCCAAGAATGGCAGCACCATTGCCTTGGGGCAATCGTGTTGGGCCTCTCGCCCTTCCTCAGCCTTTGCATGAGTTACCCAGAGGTAACCAGAAGAACTTTCCCAAGTTCAGAGGTGATGGCAAGGTACATCCTGATGAACATATCGCAGCCTTCATAGTTACATGTGGAGTTCTGGGAGTTGAACACGAAGATGTCTCGGTGAGGATTTTTGTTGAGACCTTACAAGATAATGTAGCGGATTGGTTCTATCACCTTCCAGCCAGGGCCATCACCAGCTGGAACACAATGAGAACAAGATTTGAGAATCATTTCAAATCGGAGAAGACGGGCATGCTTTGCTTTGGCCCAAATTTCTCAAATAAAAAAGGAATCACAAGAACCCATGAGAGAATTTGTGGCTCGATTCAACAAGTTGATCAACAAAATCCCACCAGACACTCAACCTATAGATCAAATCCAAAAATGCTTCTTCCTGAATGCCCAATTGCCTGAAGTTAGTTATGCATTGAGAAGAGCTAATCTTGCAACATTGGTGAGGATCAAACCCTTCTTTGTTAGTGTTGAAGATGACTTAATCATGTCCGGGAAGTTGAAAAGAGATCCTTCTAAATCTAGGTCTTCTTCTTCCTCCTCTTCCACTCCTAGGCCTAATACTGATCCATTAGTACAAAAACTTGCAAATGACCTCATCGCCATTAAGAAACAATTGGCTCAGCACGCCCCCTATGCAGATGTTCCAAGGAGGAATTTTCAGCCCAGAAATCATTTTCCTGCTTCTCAGACAAGGCTAGCACTAGAAGGGCCACCTATTAAGGTCCCTATTAACGTAACCTGTGAAGTTGAAGAGCCGAGAGGATGAAGAGGTTAGTGAAGATGGTGAAGAACTTGTTGAAGAGGCCGATGAAGAAACGGACGAACTTGAGGGATCTCAAGTTAATTTCTTCACTACTGAAGGTGTTGATGAAGAAGATGATTATGATGAAGTAGTAGCAGACATGAATAGTGAATCATACGTTGTCATGACTCAAGAGTAGACAAATAAAAGGGAAAAAGTGATGCAACCTGCTAAAAGGTCCAAGGAGCATCCGACGATTATCCCTGTGATTGCAAAAAGAGGGTCTCCTATTCCCACTACGTCCACACAAAAGGTGAGTTCTACCAATTCTGCTACTAAAATTTCTTCTTCTTCTTCGACTCCTAAAATTGATAAACCTAAGGTCCCAAGTGATGATAGCCCATCCACCTCTGGATCTTTCGATATCATTGATCATCTAAAAAAGACCAAGGTTCAAATCTCAGAGGCTGAGTATTATCAGACCCATCCCAAGGCTTTTGCTAAAATGGTTCACTTTGTCAATTCTCATTCCAAAATTACCTCTAAAGGCCTTTTACCCACTCCATCCTCCACACCACAACCCAATCTGGTAGCTGCCATCACCTCACCCAATGATAAGATCAAACCATTCTATGTGACCCTCCTTATAGCAGGCCATAAGCTCAACAACTGTGTAATAGACTCAGGGGCATCGACAATGTAATGCCTGCCAAAGTAGCCCATGCCTTGGGCCTAACTCTCACACACACTTATGGGTCTTGTTATTCTATGGAGAGCAAGGAAGTGCCCCTAGTTGGAAGAATTAAAGATGCACAAGTAGCTTTTGCTACTACTGCTGAGAAAAAGGTTTTGGCTACTATCCTCGTAGCAGACATTCCCCCTTCATATGGAATGTTGTTAAGTAGGAACTTCTATAAGGATGTGGGAGGAGAAATTCAAATGGATTGGTCACATGCCCTCATACCAGTTAATGGACAAATGAAGAAGTTGTTGCCCAAGAAGCAATCTGAGTATATTGTACAAAAAACAGATGATCCCAAAGTGCAAATACTTTATGAGGATATGGGGCATGGCAACTATATGATTATGTCTCCAGAGGAGATCCAAATCCCAAAAAATTACTTAAAGATCCTAATGGTGTTTGGATATTAGAGTTTGATGGAAGTTGTTCCTCAGCTGGTTCTGGAGCTGGTGTAGTATTGGTGTCTCCTGAGGGAAAGGTTTGTCCTTTCTCATTCAAACTACAATTTGAAAATACTAATAATACAGCAGAGTATGAAGCTCTCATTCTTGGGCTTAATGTGGCAAAAGAAAAAGGTGTGAAGAATCTTCTAGCTCGCATGGAGACACGGAGCTGGTTGTCAAGCAAGTTAGAAACCTTTTTCAGGTAAAGAATAGAAGGTTGAAACATTACAAGAATCAGGTTTGGGACTCTATCGAATTTCTTGATGCCTTCTCCATTGAAGCAGTGCCTAGGGAAGAGAACACTAGGGCTGATTCACTAGCAGTCTCAGGGTCATTGTTGATACCTCATCCTGACTTCTCTCAAGATAGGTTTACCATTGAGATGATCCATAGGCCTAGTGTACTTGATCATTCAAATAACTGGCAAGTTTTCAATGATGATCAACATTTTCTTTCCTTCCTAGAACTCAGGGATAACTTTGAACAATTGTACTTTGAAGGAAGTGACAATTTGCCTCGTGAAAGTGTGCCTTCCAATAAAGAGGATGTCAATGAAGAAGAGATAGATCAAGATGGGTGTATCAAACTCAAAGGTAACAAGATTCCAAAGGGACTGGTGAGTTTAGAAGAATTTTTGATAAGCATGACAGGCATGTGAAGTCTAAAGTTTCTACTAGATCACAACAATCTGCTGAGTATGACAAAACTAATATTGGGAGTTCCGTTGACCCTAAGCTTGTGAACATTGGAAAATGTTGTACACCGGAAGAAAAGAAGAAAGTAATTAACCTTTTAAGGAAATATAAATATGTTCTTGCTTATTCCTATGAGGATCTAAAATCCTTTCAACCAAAGGAGATGCAACATTTCATCCCTCTCAAACCTGGGATTAAGCCTTTCAGAAGAAAACAAAGGCAATACAATCCTAAAATAGCTGACACTATTTTTCAGGAAATACAAAAGTTGTTGAAGGCCAAAATCATTTTTCCTATCCACCATTCAACATGGATTGCCAACATTGTGCCTGTTAGGAAGAAAAATGGTGAGATTCGTATCTGTGTTGACTTCAGAAATATGAATCAAGCTTCTTTGAAGGACAACTATCCTTTGCCCATGATGGATCAAGTCTTACAAGCTGTGATGGGGTCTGAAATGTTGTCTATGCTTGATGGCTTCTCAGGATATAATCAGGTAGAAGTCAATACCGCAGATCAACACAAGACGGCCTTCACTACCCCTTGGGGTACCTTTTCCTACAAGAGGATGCCTTTTGGGCTCATTAATGCGGTGCCACTTTCCAGAGAGCTATGGACTTGGCTTTTGGAAGTTTGAAAGGAAAATGTATTGTGGTATATCTAGATGACTTAACTATATTTTCCAAAGCAAGGGCAGATCATTTTCAGCATCTGGAAACAGTTCTTTTGAAGTGCAGAGAACATGGGATCTCTTTGAATCCTAAGAAATTTGTCTTTTGTGTCACAGAGGGAAAATTTCTAGGGCATGTTGTCTCTAAAGATGGTATAAAAATTGATCCTGAGCGAGTTCAAGCTATTCAGCAGATTCCTCTTCCAACCAGCAAGAAGGGAGTGCATTCTTTTTTCAGTAAGATTAACTTTCTAAGAAGATTCATCCCTGATTTTGCAGAACTAACCTTGAATATCTCTCAAATGATGAAGGGAAAATAGACATTTGGCTGGTCTTTTGAAGGGAAAGAAGCCTTTGAAGGTATTAAGAAGGCTATTGCTAGAACTCCCATCTTAGCATGTCTAGATTTCAGCAAAGATTTTATTATCTATTGCTATGCCACAAATAACACCCTGGTTGTTGTTTTGACTCAAAAAATTCTAATGATCATGAGCTCCCAATTGCATTTATGAGCTACATTCTTAAAAATCATGAGTTAAAATACACAATGATAGAGAAACATGCTTTCGCAGTAGTTAAAGTTGTCAAGCAGTTTTGTTTTTATATTCTTAACTCTCACTCCACAAGTACTTGTACCTGACACAACTATCAAGTCCATTCTCATGCAACAAGAGTTTGGATCCAAGAGAGGAAACTGGGTGGCCAAGGTACAAGAATATGATATTGACATCAGACCAACCAAACTAGTCCGTGGAAAAGGCTTGTGTGAACTCATCACTGAGGGAGCTAGACATGAGTTACCCGAGGATAAAGTTGATCTTCCTACCGTTCTGTTTCTCAGCTCAATTGATGAATGGTATGTTGATATCGCACATTTCCTCACTTATGGAGAATGTCCCTCTCATTTGACTACCAAAGAAAAGAGAGCTGTTAAGTTAAGATCAGCCCAATATGTATTGTGGGAGAATGCCTTGTTCAAGCGTGGGTTGGATGGAAGATTTCTAAAATGCGTGGACAAGGAGCAACAGAGGAAGCTACTTTTGGCTTTCCATGATCAAGCGTGTGGAGGGCATTACTCATCAACTGTCACTACTCATAAGATTCTTCGGGTAGGATACTATTGGCCTACCTTGTTCAAAGATGCATCAACGTGGATTGATAAATGCGAGGCTTGTCAAACTTTCGTGGGTAGACCTAAGTTGGTTGCCTTGCCTCTTAAGCCAGTCAGGATTGAAGAGCCTTTTCAACAATGGGGTTTAGATTTCATTGGAACACTTAATCCCTCTTCTAGTGCCAGACATACCCATGTATTAACTACCACAGACTATTTTACTAAGTGGGTAGAAGCCATTCTAGTAAAGAGTACTACTTTTGAAGTAGTATGCAATTTTATCAAAGAAAACATCTTGGTAAGGTTTGGTGTGCCAAACAAGATTGTGACAGATAATGCCTCAAATTTTTCTTCAACTGAGATGATGGATTTCTGTTATGGATATGGCATCTCCCTGGCTCACTCTTCGGATTATTATCCTCAGGGGAATGGACAAGCAGAATCGACAAACAAAAATCTGGTGGCCATAATAAGGAAATTAGTTAATGAATCTCAGAGGAACTAGCACAAGAAACTCTATGATGCTCTTTGGGCAGATAGGATCACACCTAAAAGAGCTATTGGGATGTCTCCTTTTTAGGTGGTATATGGAGTGGAAGCTCAATTTCCAGTAACAGTGGAACTACCAGCCTTGCATTTAATGAAGGCCATTGAAGACACCAGTTTCAATGATTCTTTGGATAAAAGGATCATGTACCTTTATAAATTGAATGAGGACAGGTTGAAGGTTGCTGATAAATATCTGCTCACCAACAGAAGGTAAAGGCCTTGTTTGACAAGAAGGCCAGGTCCAGGGATTTCAAAGTTGGAGACATTGTTTTGCTATGGGATAAAAGACATGAACCTCGTGGCAACCATGGAAAGTTTGATTCTCTTTGGCTTGGACCTTTCAAGATCAGGCACTTTGTTGGTGAGAATTCTTTCTACCTTGATTATATGGATGGTTCTTCTCTCCCACTTCCTTATAGTGGGTAGTACCTAAAATTGTTTAAGTCCTAGGTGATTAGGAAGTCCTTTGTATATTATGTATAGTGTGTGTGTTTCCCTTCCTTTTTCTTGTTTTGGTGTGTTTTCTTTGTTTGGGGTGTTGTTTTCTGTATTGGTTTGCTTTTGACTCCATGGCCCAATGGATAAGACACTAGTTTGCTTCCCCTAAGTTTTTAAGAGTTCTTGCCTTGTCTCATTCCTTTGAATTTTAGCCAAGTTATCCCCAGAAGGAGCCAGCTATTGTCCTCTCAAAATTTCCCCTCTTTTGAAAGTAAAAATTGAAAAAATTTTGAGTTAACACCTTTTTCGATGTTCGGTAAGAGGAAAAGTCAAGAAGTTAGGAAAATTCTACATTTTTGAGTCATTTGTGTGATTTGCGGGTCTGTCAAACATTTTTGTCCCATGTGTCCCAAGTTCACTTGGGCTCCCTGTTCGCCGATCGGCCGCTTCATCTCGAAATCTATTTTCTTATGGGCCCGTTAGAACTTTTTGTTCCAACTGTCCCAAGTTCACTTAGGCTCTCTATTCTTGAAACACCCACATCGGCCGCATCATGCACTTCACGTACTTTCGTCCCTCATGTCCCAAAAGCATTTGAGCATTTTGTCCCGCATCGCATCAAATCACGCTTTCACGTCCGCGTGTCCAAACGTAACAAAGGCCATCCGGGCTAATTTTTCCTGCTCTTCCCGATGCTTGCTTTTTGAGTTGGTGGATATGAATTTAACGCGCATTTATGACCTTCTCTCTCCTAAACGGCTATTTAATAGACTTGCCCCCCTTGCATTTTTCACAACTACTTTCTCATTGTCATTTGCTCATTGCTCTTGTGATTGAAATCCTTGCTTGCATCCCCATTTCCCCTACATTTTTCATTTCGGATTCAAACTGTGAATTTCCTTTCCAAACACTCTCAGTATGAAGATTAAATTCCAAGGCCAGGAGCAGGTTTCCCCACTCGAGTCTGTCATTCCCGATATCGGGGATAGTGAAGTTCATCACCTAGACTTCACCGATTTTTGGACCAGGTTGACAGACCCGAACCCTTCTCCAATGGCGCAAATGATTAATGATAGCGGTTTGGCATTTGCTGTTGGTTTTCCCATCTCAGTGCAATGTGTGAGACAGTACTCACCTGTGGGGCTCACTTCAACCCTGACTCGAGTGAATTAACAAATGTACATGGGAATCTCATCTCTAAGCTCATGCGCCATTACTGCTGCCCTAAAAATCCCAGAAATGGACAACTCTATTGTGATTTCCCAAAACCAAGCACAGGCACTCTTTGACCAAGATAGTGAAAAATACAAGGCCAGAGTGGCAAAGTCATGGCTTAAGAACCCTAAGAAAGGGGCGTCTCATTTATCCAAAGCTCTGTTTAGGTCTGATTTCAATGAGGAGTTGTCCGATTTCATAATCCTGTTAGCACGGGTCATGGGCTTGCCCTCTACTAATGAGTTTCACTTCTGGATGTGCCCGCTCATCAACATTGTGTGTGAGGGTACTCAGAGCATCAATTGGGTAGAGATTATCTACATGAACTTGACAGATCAGCTATCCAACGTAGCATACTAAGAAGTTCTACATGACTTCTTATCTGATGTATACCCTTGCAGCTTCCAGACAATGGTTTGGCTTCACCTACATTGATGCTCAGAAAGATGATCCCATATATGATTACTGCCCTCAGTTCACACTGAACACTAGCAATCACAATTTCAGGAGGGTGAATGATGCTTTCACCATGTATATTGTAAGACTTCTAGAAAGTGACACTACCAGGAGATTCTCAGATGAAGCCATGAGCCTGATAGCGAAGTACGGAGCTTACTTCATTCAGTTCAGAAGATTCTCTTATATCAGGCTGGTAGGCTATGAGAGCACCCCTCTCAAGCTCCCCATGTTCTGTAATGACAAAATGGCCTTGATTGAGGTATGCAGGCAATTAGACAAGTTGCACAGAACTTGTAGAGATAAGAAAATCACTGGTCTACACTTCCCCATATCTTTGGGGAACTACACATGCAAGATGGCTCTGGATGCCCAAAACATAGAAAGAGCCCTAGCTGCCATCACTGTCCATTTCTTTAGGCCCAAAACCTACTTTGACTTGAAGAAATTTATTGAACAGAATCTCATAATCAATTACCATCATAGGGAAGACACTGAAGATTATTGGGCTGACTGTGCAGATGATTTTGAGGCAAGGAGGAGACATTATGGTAGGTTTCCCCTTCAGCTAATACAGGAGCTTAACTTGTATCAAATTCTTGAAGGGTTGCAGGATGACAACACAGACTGTTATCATATGAGTATGAAACTATGATCAAGCATACTCCTATAGAGGACATGGATTGGTTTAAGAAAGAAAAATATGATTTGGCCGAGATCCTAGCTCTGTCCTAGTAAGAACCAAATTCTGGGTGGATAGAAAGATTCGTGAGCTAAGGAAGAACACAGGAGAATCCTCTTCCAAAGACACTTCGACACCGAGGAAGGAGGCACAAACACCTAGTTTAGAGGTTCCTATACAGACTCCTCCTGCCTCATCAAGTAAAGGACCTGCATCCTCCACTCCTTCCTCCTCTACTCAAGTCTATCAAAAGAAGGTGAAGGAGGTTAAGAAAGAGCCCATTGAAGAAGATCCTCTACCAAAGCATTTAGAACTGCCTCTAGGCCGAGAACATCATTGTTCTCAGTGAGAGTGAAGATAATGAAATACCAACTCCTGCAGATGCTTCAGGAACCCCAATGGATATAGAGAAAGAAGTTCAAAGCACTGAGCCTCCAAGCACCATTGACTCCTCTGTTCCAGAAGCCTCAGCTGCCCCACTCACATCTCAACTGGAAGCAACAATAGTACATACTTTGAGTGCCATGAGTTCCCTTTCTCTTGGTCCTCTTGCCCCCCTTCTTCTTCCTCCTCCTCTTTTACATGGGTGTCAGCCTTTTGTTGATAGTAGGAAGAGGAAGTCCTCTTCTCGTATCTCAGGACCCAACTTTGATGTTGTGGCAGCCTTGTTGGGCACTACTCCTTCTGCTCCTGCCAAGAAAGCCAGGACCACTTCAAGAATAGTATCTAATGCCCAAGGTCAGCAATTCCTAGAGATAGCTAAGCCCAAGGTTGATAAGCCAGAATAGGATTTGCAGGCTTCTGATCTAGAACTTTCAAGGATCTCAATGGGAGAGTCTACCCCTGAAGGTGAAATACACAACCTTCAAGAAACAGTCACCAGGGTCATTGGGAGGGTGGAAAAAGGGCAGCAAACTATAGAGCAGCTGGAGGAGCAGGCTCAAGTGCTTTCAAGTTTCATTAAGTCGTTGTTATCTAAAGATAAAGTTTTAGATCCCATCCCCTGACTGCTCTTCCACCACCTATGATCCTCAGTCAAGATGAAGTTCAGAGCATCAAGGACATACACAGGTACTCCATCTATGGGAGGGATATGGAGGCCATGGTGGATGACATGCTTGTTGCAGGGTTGAATTTCATTGGTGAAGCCTTCAAGATCAATGAGAAGGTAAATAATCTGCAACAGAAGCTCTCCTCCACCATTGGAAATATGGATAAAGAGCTCAAACTATGGAGCAGCTGCATAGTAGACCTTCACCTCATGGGGTAGACTAATGAAAATATTTTGATGGCAAGCCAGGTCTTTGATGATGTAAAAGATAATTTGTCAAAATCATGGGTTTTCAGTGTAGAATGGAAAATCAAAGTGTTGGAGGAAGCCTTAGGAGAATTAAGGAATAGCTGGCAGAAGGGAAACTTTCAAGACTTTGGTAATTGCTACTTTCAAGGATATTCACTGCCACCTCCAAGATGAGACCTCAGGTGTGCCTCTCTCCCTGTAAGAAATTAAAGCTCAATTCAGAGCTTTTGTCAAAGAAAATATGTTCAAAGAGGACTCCATCACTAAGGAAAAGATGAAGGAAATCTGCTCTCTCCTAGTCTGCCATTGAAGAAGCAAACAAGGAGTATCATACGCACATCGAATTTGACAAAGAGATGGAGAAATGTCTTGGATCTTGGACCCAGGCTACTGCCAACACATCAGTTCCATGTGGCAGGGACATAGCAGAGGCTTTGAAAAGGTTTAGACAGTGGATCCTCAAGTCAGTGGGCCCTCCCAATCATGAACACTTGTCTTCTCCTCCTGACTTCTCTTCCTCTTTCTCTTCTCATCTCAGATTTATTGTAATTAGTTGGGGTTTTGCATTAAGCATCCCTTTAACTAAACATTCTAGTTAAAAGAAGTAGTTACCAAGTGTAACTGATTTGTAAAATTATATATTGGGCTCTCTACGCCATTTTGAAGGGTTGGAACTTGGATTATTTTTGAAAGTGTAAAGAGTAGCGAAGCAATCAATACAAAAGTATTTCCTTTCTTTGTTCATCTGATCCTGTTATTCATTTTTATACATTGAATATTGTTGAATCATTTGTTTACATTATGTCAAGAAACTTTGTATTCTTGTAGATGTTACTTCTAGAACTTTGTGTCTTTGTAATAACATCTTACTAATTCAAATGCAAATGGTTTTGTTCCTAATCATTTTTCTCTGGCATATATAAGGAATTATTTTGTTATCTATAGTTCTGGAGAATGCCTTTCTGCTCATTTCCACTACTTCATTCCTATGTGCTTTTGTATTGGTAATCCATTTTATATTAAAACACTTTCATGATATCCCAGTTCCACGTTGAAACTATGCATTGTATATATGTAAATAGGTTTTGCTTTTGAATAAGGGAACCTCTCCCATTAAAGAGGAGGGACTTCTTGTCCCCTGACTGTTGTTCTCAACAAAGTCCTTTTTGATGACCAACACCTACGGAAGTTTGTCTTAGTGTTTTTGATGATATATTAATTTATAGCAAAACATGGGAGGAACATTTGCATCATCATGTAAATAAGGTTTTGGAAACCCTTGAGCAACATCAACTTTATGCAAAGCCCTCTAAGTGTTCTTTTGGACTTAAGGAGGTTGAATATTTGGGTCACATTGTCTCTCATGAAGGGGTTAAAGTGGATCCTAATAAGATCAAAGCCATGATGGAGTGGACAGTTCCAAAAACCCTAAAGAATCTACGAGGATTTTTCGGGCTTACAGGTTATTACCAAAGATTTGTAAGGCATTATGGAAGCATAGTTGCACCCCTCACAACTTTATTAAAGAAGGAATCCTTCCATTAGAGGAAGGATGCAACCAAAGCATTTGAGCAACTAAAGGAGGCCATGTGCACCACTCCAGTCTTGGCTACTCCAGATTTTTCCAAAACATTCATTGTTGAATGTGATGCATCAAGGGTGGGTATGGGGGTAGTTCTCATGCAAGAAGGCCATCCTATTACCTTTTTGATCCGTCAATTCAAAGGTAAGAATCTTTCCAAGCCAACTTATGAGAAGGAAATGCTAGCCATACTTCATGCAGTAAAGCAATGGAGACCATATCTCATAGGAAGACACTTTAAAGTGAAGATAGATCATGATAGTCTGAAATACTTCTTGGAGCAGTGTTTATCATCTAAAGAACAACAAAAATGGGTCTCCAAGATGTTGGGATATGATTTTGAGATTATCTATAAGAAAGGGAAGGAGAATGTAGTTGCGGATGCACTTTGTCACGGAAAGATGACTCAACTGCAGCCTTGTTATGTGCCATATCCATATTACAAGAAGATTGGATACATAAGGTAAGGTCTGAATGGAGAAATGACCCAACCACACAAAACCTCATTCATCATCTCAGAATGATCCAAGCATGTCTGAAAAATTTGTATTGAAAGGGGATGCTTTATGGTATAAAGATAGATTATACCTATGTAAGAACTCCACTCTTAAAAATAGGATTCTATCTGAGCTTCACTCTTCTCCAGTAGGGGGCACTCTGGATTGTTGAAGACTTATCATCAAGTCAAACAAGATTTCTTCTAGGAAGGGCTCAAAGGGGATGTCCAAAAATTTGTGGTAGAATGCATGGTTTGTCATAAAAATAAGCGTCAAACAGTTCGATCCCCAGATCTTCTACAACCTCTATCTATTCCTAGCCAACGGTGGGAAGAGGTTTCCATGGACTTTATCACAATATTTCCTAAATCTGATAGAAAAAATGTCATCATGGTTGTGGTGGATAGACTCACCAAATATGATCATTTTTGTGCCTTGACACACCGATTTGCTACAAGCACTGTAGTGAAACCTTCATGGACATAGTTCAGAAGCTTCATGGGACACCGAATATTATAGTAAGTGATCGAGACCCTAAATTTACTAGTCATTTTTGGACTGATTTATTCTCATGTTTGGGTACTCAGCTAGCTCGTAGCTCTTCTTATCATCCCCAGTCTGATGGAAAACAAAATTTGTAAATAAGTGTTTGGAGGGATATCTCCATTGCTTTACGTCAGATAAACAAGCAAGATGGGTCTAATGGTTGCCACTTGCAGAATGGTGGTATAACACTTCCTTCCATACTTCATCCAAAATGTCTCCTTTTTGGCACTCTATGGGTACCATCCACCATCCATCACATCATCATTGAGAGGACAACTGCGGGTTAGAGCAGTAGAAGAACACATTCATTATCAACAAGAGGTCCTCTCGTGTCTCAAGGATAACTTGGTCATGGCACAAAACCGCATGAAGCAATAGGTTGATCAACATCGCACGGAAAGGCATTTTGAAGTCGGTGATTGGGTTTTTATGTGGTTACAACCATATAAGCAAATGTCTTTGAAACAACAACAAAAGGATAACAAACTTTCACCGAAGTATTATGGCCCCTATCAAGTATTGCAGAAGATTGGTACTATAGCATACAAATTAGAACTTCCACAATCAACCAGAATACATCCAGTATTTCATGTTTCTTTCTGAAGAAAGTAATTGGATAGAGAGTATCAACCCAAACAGTGTTACCTGAGCTCGATGAGGAGGGGAGGGTCATCTTGGAACCTGAATGCATCCTTCAAACATGCACTAAAAGATTGAGGACATGGGTTATTACTGAGTACCTGATCAAGTGGAAGAATATGGACAATGAAGATGCAACATGGGAAGATATGGCATTCCTGCAGTAGCACCCAGAGCTTCTCAACATTGAGGAAAATGTTTCTTTGAAGGGGAAGGGCATGCTATGCCCTTAACCTATTTGCTTGTATTAGGATATGAGTAGCCAACTTGTGGCTTACCATATCATTTTATTATATCATTTATACTTTCTCATGCTTAGTAGGTCAGCCTTGGTGATGGCCATAACATATGAATAGTATATATAGGAGATTGTAGGTAGTATTTCATCATGATTGGAGTATTTGAGTATTATTGTATGGTTTGGAGGTTTCCCCCTCGAAGTGGCGAAGCTATTATGATTGCATATTGATATCATTATTCTGGAATATTGTGTTATTTGGTGTTATATTTCTGCTCATGATCTAAATTATACAAGTAATTTCATTACACCCACAATGTAGTCCAAAAATTCCCCAAGAACCTGGAATCCCTATCAGAAACAATAGACTTTGGTAAACCAAAATGCACCCATACATTAGCAAAGAAAAGATTTGCTGCCTCATGTGCTTTTATTGTCTTTTTACATGCCATAAGAATACACATCTTATTGAATCTATCAACAACAACATAGAGATAGTCATGGCCATGTTTAGACATAGGTAATCCTCCTACAAAATCCATAGAAATGTCCTCCCACGAACGAGTAGGTACTAACAAAGGCATATACAAACCCTCCTTCCTAGTCTTAGGCTTGCTAGTACAACAAAGTTTACATCCATGTATAAATTTTGATACTTCTTCTTACATATTGGGCCAATACACGTACCTTTGCAAGTGGGATAGGGTCTTACCAACACCAAAATGTCCCACTACTTTTGAGGTATGTGCTTCCCTCATCAATAGAATTCTTTCTTCTTTAGGCACGCAAAGCTTCCCCCATCAGTAGAGCAGCTCATCCTTGAGATAAAGATCTTCGATCCCTATCCTTTCAGTTCCTTGGGACTATAACTGCTGAAATGTCACCCCAAAGTCTCTGTCCTGGGCATATGCTTCTCCGTAAGCTTCCTTCGTGAAGGGATCGATCTAAGAGATAGTGGCCAAATAGGAGAACTTCTCCTATGTGGGTGGCCTAGACAACATGTCTACCACAAAATTTATACTACCCTTCTTGTATTTGATCACCAGATGGAACTGCTAAAGGAACCCCATCCATTTGTAGTGCCTTGCCTACTGCAATTTAGACTGTGCTTGCAAATATTGGAGAGGTTTGTGGTCAGTGTGCACAATAGTTTCTCTACCCGACAGATAATGCTTCCATTTTTTTTTACATATACTAAATATCCTTTAACTGCTGAAGTGGAAGTTTCAGAATGATAGCATACGGGTTTACCTCCTTGAAGCAACACTACTCCCATAGCGTAATCACTGGCATCTATCTCTACTTTGAAAGGTTGCTACAAATTAGGAAGAGAGAGTATTGGGGCATGACTAATCTTGTATTTCAATAACTCAACGGATATTTCTTGTTCCTTACCCCAGTCAAAACCCTTATTCTTTATGGCCACTGTGTGTAGAGGTGTTGCAATCGTGGAGAAGCCGGAATGAGCTTCCACGTGTATTGTACTACTCGACAAAACTCCTAGTCTTTGTGGCTCCTACTGGTGTTGGCCAATTAGTGATGGCTTCCACCTTCTTTGGATCCACTCGTAGCTCTCCTCCTCCAACCACGTGCCCAAGATAGACAAGTGACTATTTGGAAAATTCACATTTCTTCATATTACAAAGTAGATGTTTCTCCTTGCGAACTTGCAAGACTTGTTGTAAATGAGTTAGATGTTCTTCCCATGTGGCAATAAAAATCAAGAAATTGTCTAGATATACAATGACACATGAATCTATGAAATCCCACAATACATCATTCATCAATCTCATAAATGTAGCGGGTGCATTGTATAACCCAAAAGGAAGTACTAACCATTCATACAAACCCTATTTTGTTTTGAAGGAAGTCTTCCATATATCCTCCTCCTTCATTTTGACTTGGTGATAACCGGACTTGAGATCCAACTTCGTAAATAATTTGGCATGCTGAAGCTGGTCCAAGAGATCATCTATGCGGGGAAGTGGATATTTGTTCTTTATGGTGATCTTGTTCAAAGTGCGGTAGTCGATGCACATTATCCAAGAACCATCCTCCTTTGGCACCATCACAATAGGTGAACCACATGATGAGGTGATCGGATGTATCACCCCTTGGTCTAGTAGTTCTGGAGTTGTTTCTTTACTTCAAGTACTCTCAAACAAGGATTTCCTATACAACCCGATGTTTGGTAGAGGGGACTCTGGCAATAGCTGAATCTCATGCTCTACTTCCTATTTTGGTGGTAACCCACTGGGAGCCTGAAATACTTCCTGAAAGGACTGAATAATACTATCCAAATCATGCTTTCCCTGGTTAGAAATATCTGAAACTTCTACCCCATCTTGTTTATCCTTTAACAAAAGTAAACAAAATTGATTATGATTTTCCTGAATAAGTCATTTTGCTTGGTTAGCACTCACCATAGTAACTTGTGTCTTACGCTGGTGTGCCCGGATGTTGTAGCTGATCCCATCCTTGATCCATCTATATCAGTTTTCCCTTCTCATAAATATAAGCATCCCTAATATACAAGTAAGAACTCCTGAATACAACATCAAAAGCATCAAGTGGAATAGTGTCAGCTTCCAAAGCATCAATATACTTTGGGAATTTATCCCAAACTTGACCTTACATCTTCTTGTTACCGAATTTCAACACCTTCTTCTTCACCCAACCCAAAGCATAAGGGTGTGGATGCTCGTAAGTATCAAGACCAAGCTTCTTTATAACTCTTAGAAATCAAGTTAGACTGAGAAACGGTATCAACCAAAGCATTTACCTTAGTTCTCTTGATCTGGATTTTGATCTGGAATAGTCTACTCATATCCTCTTCTGGATGTCCATGTTGGTGGCCGTGCATCCAAGCCTTTCATCTACATTAGAGTCATCTTTGATTTCCACCTCCCCTTTTGTTTTTATAGTTTTCATGGACTTCTTTGAGTCCTTGGTTCGTTCTTCCAGATGTAACCCCGGATGCAACTTCCAACATGTAGCGTCAGTATGACCATTGATATCACAGTTCTTGCAAAAATTCTTGGGATCTTTACAAGTATTTAAAGTAGTGGCAGCTTGTTTACCTTTCCCTTTTCACTTACCCTTGTTACTTGTTTTCCAATACTCTTTTTTATGCTGATTTGTCGACTGCTTTGCCCTTGGCTCTGCTTTTCCTTCCTTCTTTTCATCATCTATGTAGTATGCTTGTACACACGCCTCGTTGAGATCTTTGGGATTAGTGGAGATGCTTTTTCTTCGAAGGTGAGTGTGAAGTCCTCCCAAGTACTTAGTCAGAATATCCTCATCCTCCAAGTCCATGTTTAGCAACATGGCCTACTTCCGAAACTCTATAGTATAGTCCTGCACACTTTGACTACTGCCTTGTCTAAAATACTGCCATTTAATCATTTGGTTAGTCTTGTGGCCAATAGGATAGAAGTTAGCTCTAAGTAATTCTTTAAATTCTTGCCATGATTTCACAATAGGACACTTCTTCTTTTCACAAGTGGTTAGATGGGTTTCCCACCAAACTAGAGTGTGGCCCTCCATTTTGAGACATGCAAAGGTGATCCTTTGTGCCTCAATGACATTATGGACACTAAAGTAGACTTTTGACTGTTTTAACCATTTATCAAGTAACTCTTCATCTACTTGTCCTTTAAAGCTTTTAATCTCAACTTTCGTCTCAACTTTAAAAGGAGTATGGTCAAATTTTACCTTTTCTCTTGCATTTGAAGTCTCTTCTTCATGCTCTTCCCCACAATCTTCCTCATGGTGGCTCCTCTCGATGCCAAAATTTTCAGCTAAGCCTCGAACCACTGAGTCCATGGAGTCTTACTTGACCTAAGTTGTCTTCTGCAAATCTGTAAGTTCTTCTTACCTTCTAGACATCCTATCCATCATGGTCTTCTAGCATCTCAATTCTACGAACCAAGTTCTCTTCCTCCATTTGTTCCCAAATTCTCTGTTTCCACTTCCTTGTAGAAATTTCTGGATCACAAGGTAAAGCCTCTTCGCCTTTAGATCTTGTCACCTTCACACAAATCCAAGAACGAATACCATGGTCATGGATACTTGTTAGCTCTGATACCAAAATGATTTGTAAACTCTTCAACTTTGGAATTATCTACAGAATCAAAAATTAACGATGTTGTTCTACAGAGATAGCTAGTGAATGAATTTTTTGCTTATTCTTAGAATCAACAATTGCAAGGAAGGAAAGAATATAAACTCACATACACCAACAAGTTTTATCCTAGAAACCTCCAGAGGAGGAAAAACTAGTCGAGAAGGGCAATTGCTCTTTCTTCCCCCTTTTATTGGCCAATTCAAATAATAAGTACATAAATTACAATAATTATGAAAGAGAAGTAGATAATATCTCGCACTTCCTACCAATTACTTGTTTGCTCTGTCTCAACACTCCTTTCTTCTACAAAACACAATTTCGGCACTAAGAACTTCTTGCTCACTTGTTTTCATGCTTCTATGATCTTGTTCTCTTCTACAAACATGTATTTATAGCCTTTCTCATGTCCTCCCATGCAATGAAGAATGGGAAAGGTCATGGAGGAGAAGAGACATAGGCAATCTTTCAAATTTTGGGCCCGTTTGTTTCATATTTGTATTTTCTGTCCGAAAGAGCCAGGACCGCTACTTAATGCAAACCGGCGGTCTCAAGACCGCCGCCCTAGTTGGGCAGCGGTTTTGTAACCGCCGCTCTACACAGAGCAACGGTCATGTTACTATAAAGATAGAACCTTTGTGTATTTATTTTCCTTCTTCGTGCTGACTGATCAGATGAATTAGAGTCGTTTTGGATCCCTATGGATCATCATGTTATGAAGCGCCTTCGCTAATCTTATTTTCAATTCACTACCATAGTATATCAATTTAAAAATAAAAACACCTTGATAAATATTTGGAAATGGATATTTCACTTAACCCAAGTACAATGAACTAGCAAACAACAATTTTGGAATTTATTTTATTTTATTTTTCCAACTGAAAATAAGCAACAAGTACAGCTGATCGTATGGACAAAAATATAGCAAATGAATGGCTTCAACTAGTTGAAAATGATGCCCTAGGGCAAATCATGACTTGGTGCAAACCCTAGCACCCATTGCACCTTATATTGCAGCTATAATGGCTTCCAAAGGGGTCATCCAGCTCCTCAAGGTGATGGCCCAGCCCTAGGAAATCTCCAAAATTCTCCAACAGCCCATCCAAATGAAGTTCCAACTAATTGTTGGCTGCCCTAGCTATAGAAATTTTGTGGGGCGCTCTAAATGGGGGAATTTCACTTTAATTAATAAAGTGACTTTTAATGTCTATTTAAGCATTAAGTTACTTATAATAGAAAGTCCCCTTTTAATTTAATAATAAAACATAAGTTCTTTTAATTAATGTTACTTTTGCACTTAAATTATTAATCTATTAAACTTTATTTGAAAAGGGGACATGACAACCTCAGCATGTGGTTGGGACTCACACTTGAATATGATTGAATAGTTGGAACTTGGCATAGGTGTGTATCCTGATTGAAGTTATTGGGTAATACAATTCATAAAACAGTATGTAAAGGCAAGGTGATCTCTCCAATACATGTCCTCGACATTTTCTCATTATATCAACACACTAATTGCAGCTTACCCAGCGAAAGAGCCTATCTGTAACACCATAGTTATCTTTTCTTTGAGGCTCAACTTGGTATAGAGGGTTGTAACTTTCTTGGAGAGTGACCTGGGTTCCTAGATTATTTCACCTTTCCACTGGAAAACTGATCATCTGATCTAGCACGGTTGTAGTAGTGTTTACAGCCTGTAGTGTATGCTATCACGATAAATATGAGGTAAATTAGGGGCTGGTGGATGGATGTTTTATCGAATGTTGTAGAAATGATACCAAAATGAAATCCAAGTCATCCATGGCTCCTCGCCATCACGAGTTTACTTAGTTTTATAACATGTTTTTGTTACACAATGATTATGACTGTATGATGCACGTCTTAGCTGTTTTTGTAATAATGCATTCATATGAACTATTTTATCAAGTCAGATATTACAGCCATATTTTTTTACCTTTCTGATATATGTTTGGGTGCAAAAGGCAGCGATACCAATATGGTAACAGAAATAGGTTTCTTCAAATACATGTCTATATGGGAAACATGGATTGATGAAAAAGAGCACAACAAACTAAGCGAATCATGAAAAGCAGCCTGATATGTGACTTTAAAAAGAATGAAGAAGTGAACCCATCTATGGAGCATACCCCACCTAAGCCTCAGGTGCATTAGTTGATACTAGAAATGTAGTAATGATTAAGGATATGCAGACAGAAGGATGATCAACATCAACAAATAATGGAGGAAATTCAAAGAAGGCCTCGGCATTGACATAAATACTGACGAAACAAATAAAAGAGTACCTACAAGAAAGCCTTTCAACAAAGGTGATATATCCCTGCATAATTATGACCGTGAAATAAATAGGTAAATATGAGAGGAGGGAAATGCCACCAAAAGTGGCTGTTGCACACACTTCATTAATGAGGTATAAATAGATTTCCAAACATGAGGTTAAAGGTATGTTAACTGCCCTTGAGCTGAACATGCATACATTAAGTATATTTCCTACATGGTTATTAGTTACTAACTGATGTTGAGTTATAAACTACTTGCTACCTACCCCAACTATATTGCAATTGCTTTTAGCATAACTAGCAATCACATGCGTACAATGCAATGTGAACGCCGAATGGTATATGTTATTAGATTTAGAAGGATAGTTATTACTTTTGTAGTTGATGTTGATAAGGGGTGTGATTGACAATTCTGATTTTCTATTAAAGCCAAAACAAATGTTGCAAAGTACATTAGAAGGGATGTTAAATAATAGTTAGTTGTGTAATAATTGAATACAAATGCAAGTGAGACATGTAAGTTTGCTAACACTCACTCTCAAGAATGTAGTAAATGTGAAGTGTTGTCGTCAAAGTAGATTGAAAGAATGACTAAGTGCTTTAACATATTAGCTCTCCATGAAACGCAAATGAGACAAAATATGCAAGCATATATAAACAAAGCTTAAATGGTTATGGTACATTCCAAATTACTTTATTACCTCAAAGAGTTTGAGAGCATCATTGTCAGAGCTATTTTGTGCATATCTTACAATCATAGCATTCCATGAGATGACATCTCTTTGAGGCATTTTGCGAACAAAAATACACTTTCCATTATACTTTGATGGATGTTCGTACCATGTGCTAAGGCTCCCATATCACTATCCGGCTATAATGAAATTAAGAAACCAATCGAGGGGACATATCTCTATATGGAGGGGGTGGCAAAGGGGAACTAATATTCAGGTTGGATACTTGCTAGTTGCATTTGGCGAAACAGACTCAATGCTTCATGAGGATGTTCATGTCTTTTGTAAGCTACAATTATAATTCTCCATGAGAAGGGTTACAAATAATGAACCAATAAATATATATTTAGAAAATCCATTTCTACAATATGCCAAATGTAACATTGTATCTTCCATAACAAAATAGTACCAGATTTTAGAATTTCTCTATAAATACAAGGGTATGAGCATAAACTGACAATGATCTAAAAGTAAGTTTTGAATAAGCGCCCACCTTCCATTAGAAACGTATTCTTTGGGTATAAAGAGCTTTGCATATCAAAAGCGCATAGATGGAGTTCCTTTTGAATCACTTGTATCATATTGTGAATGTTGTTTTAATCTATTGAAGAAATCAACTAATTGTTTGACAAAATGCCAGAATTCAGTCTTGATATCTGTCTAGCATGTATGGGGACTCTAACAATGTTTTAATGTTTTTTTATTCATTGATAGGCTTTGGGAAAACCTTTAAAGAACCTGTATTTCTCATGAGTATTTGATTTTGGTTGAATTTGTGTCCTAATTAGTTTAAACGGTCATATGTAAGAGTTTTTTCATGCTTATGGTAGGATTCTCTTTAGTTATCTCTAATCTTGATTGCACCACATCCTGTGTTACATTAACCCTACATGCATTTCTAATTAATCTCAGTCCACAAAGGTGAAAGAAAATTATCCCTAGCTCGAATAAGAAGTTCTGACTGGGCTTCTTACACATTCTCTAGAAGACCCTTCTAGGTATTGCAAAGCTCGAGCATAAGAAAAGAAGACATGTCATGGGTTTGGACTTTGGCTCATTACAATCAAATTCAAGGTTGCATCTACCTCATACTATCCTCCTGACAAGAACTATGTCCCATGCAAACATATGAAACTAGTTGCAAACAAAAACAAAAAATATCATGATATCCTACAAGGTATAAAGTTTTAAGTGATGACACCAAAATGAAAACACTTAAATTACTCACCAGTAATAATTGGTGGCACTCTTCTCTTAAGCATGTTAAGAGTGTATTCTACAACCTTCTGCGGGGTTGTTTTCTCCTTATATTCAGCACCAGGAGTTATCATACTAGGCTTTAACAAAATACCCTTAAACACCACATTATTCTGAGCCAAGTAGAAGAAAATCTCTACCCATACTTTCTTTGCTATTTGAAGGATTTTGTTAATGGAGTGATCACCATCCAGAAGAATATTTGGCTCAACAATGGGCACGAGGCCATTGCCCTGTGACGGAAAAAAAAACATAGATCTTTGACACTAAAAAACTCCTACAACTATGGAGCATGCACTACATAGTATAAAAAATTAGATAAAAACTATTGTAAATGACAAATATTCTTCCAAGGCTAGGACACAGTGGAAAGTGGAGCCCTTGAAGTGCAGGGGCTTTCCAGACTTTCATGTTCCCTTCTCACCCATACATAGCACCCGAAGTTCTCATCCATCTTTAGCGTCACATCGGCAAACAACTCCATCACGATTCTTCCAACAAGTGCGCCACCTACTGACATGTCAAAGAAAACTCCTGGGTTTTCCATTGCCTTTTCCTATCCACAAATTATCCAAAAACAACCATTAACATGTTCTAAAAATCATAAACCAAGGAAAATCGGTTCCAACAAGGAAGAAACGAGACAAGATTTCAACCTATGCTCACGATTCACCCTCCGCAATGATGAATGTTTGCTCTCTTCCTTATCTTAAGCTCCGCCTATTATGTAAATCTTGAAATCAATCTCACCACGGATATACGATTCAATCTATCTAAAATTGACACACAACGCCCTTGGATAGATGAGTCAATCCTTTATTTATGCTTCCGTTTCCCAAATTACAAAAATTGCTGCTCAAAAGTGGGCATGCAATTGGAGTTTAGTCTGCTAGAAACAACAAAAACAACTTAAAACGTCAAAAATCCCATCTAAACCATCAAAACGGTCGTTAAATTTAATCGCACACAAATTATCCAAAAATAACCATTAACATGTTCTAAAAAGCATAAACCAAGGAAAATCAGTTCCAACGAGGTAGAAGCGATGCAAGATTTCAACCTGTGCTCACGGTTCACCCTCCACAACGATGAATGTTTTCTCTCTGCCCTATCTTAAGCTCCACCTGTTATATAAATCTTGAAATCAATCTCACCCCAGGTATATAAGTCAATTTATCCAAAATTGACAGACAACGCACCTCAGATAGATGAGTCAATCCTTTACTTCTACTTCCGTTTCCCAAATTACACAAATTACTTCTCAAAAGCGGGCATGCAATTGGAGTTCAATATGCTAGAAACAACAAAAACAACTTAAAAAGTCATAACACCCATCTAAACCATCAAAACAGTTGTCAAATTTAGCATAATTCCGTGAATGTCCGCAAAGCCCTTTCCCATAGGGGGAACGCCTTTGGTGTAATAAATATGAGCAACATTGATGCAACCTACTTCACGGGAAAATGAATGGAAAAAGGGTCCTAGCAATCTAAACAAAATTTCTCCATTGATTTCTCACCTATTTCATGCAATCCAACCTCTTCTAGTGAATGTCCACTTGAAAACTGGAATTTTGGTCTTTATAATTAGAAATTTAAACTAGTAAGCTAGTGAATTGCACTAAACTTAGAACTTGTGGGAATGAGGGAGGATATATGGCATATGAGTACTCAAAAAAAATATCTCTACCTATATAAACACAATCAAAGCCTTGGTTGAGCCTTACACAAAAATCAAATCAATGTTTTGGCCAAAATACAATTTTTGGGCCTCTTCAAAGGAAACACACACATGCATAAACAACACAAAACTCCTTCGGATGAAATTGTATTTTTTATTATTTAAAGTTCAATTCAAAAACACCTTAAAAGATCAAGTTACATACTCAACAACATTCTTTTTAGGCTAAAACACTCTATTAAAGCTTACCGACATTTTTGCAAACACCTGGGCATATTTTTAGTGCGTCAATACTCTCTCCACTATAGGAATTTCTATTGGGAGTATTTTGTTGTACCATCTGCCTAAAAAATCCATCATGAATATGGGTTTAGATCTTCCCCTCAAGGTCTCATTCACCTCAACTAATAACTCCCCAAAAAATACCTTTTTCCTTTCTTTCTTTCACTTGTTTTGTGTTTTTCTTGTTGTTTCCCTCTCTCTACTTATTGGTTTGTGATTTTTACCATCTCTTGGGCATCCCAAACACCTCCACTTCTGGACTCTTATTAAGGTTGTGACCTCCATCCAAAGACCTCTTTTTGACTGTTGTTTGGAACAATCCAACCACCTCATCAAGTGCTTCAAGGAGAGATTCTTCCAATCTTATTGACCTTATAAGACTTGTTGAGATACCATTATTGTGACCCTAAAATTTTCCCTCAAACACATGTATACCAGATGGATTACCAACCAAGTAGAAAGAGTATGTAATTACCTTTGCATGCATACCGTGGGCCTTGGAAATAGGGTTACCTCTTAAAAATCCAATTTTAGTCTTTGTGCATAAAGCGACCTTTGTCTTGATGCATGCTTAACTTGGATTTTTCTGAAAAGGTGTAAGTACCCCTACTACTCAATGTGCTCTCCATTTTTCCCACATTTTTGTAAAACTGATTATGACTTGATTAGCTCCATGTAATGATGAACTAGGAATCAATAAATCTAAGATGTGTTTGTTCCTAGTATCGCATTAAGATATTCATTTCCCTTTTCCTTTCTCTTGTAATTGGTGTTTCCGAAACATATTTGTCATGAATAGACACGAGACCAAGTTCATAACATAAGACATACACGGGTGATAATGTATAATTTATTATACGAAATCAAGCAAATAATACAAGCAGAGATTGAAACCCATTCACAGAGCTTGCATTATCATTTGATGTCAAAACACGCATTACACCCTCGAGAGAGGTAAAAGAAAAGCTGTTACAATCCTTGGAGAGTTCGATCCTTCATCAATCACTTCGGAGGTGAAAGAAGAAGTCTGCTATGCCCAAAAATGTTCCCCCTTGAAAATGAGCCAAATCTGGCTTTTTAACATTGCATGGGTCGAACCCAGGAGACAGAAAACGTACAAAGGCATGGGAGCCCATTCTTCTTGACTGCAGGTGCATTAAAATGGCATGGGGACCTTACAAACCCATACCCTGTCACTTTGACCGGATTACAGGAGAATGCGACCCATTCTGCATTAAATCTGGTCGTTGGAATGTCATTTCTGGCCATGAACACGCGTCAGATCCGTATCTCGATTTTCTCCCTCCAGACTGCTCCAAAATGCAAGATTGACCCCGGAATCATGTAGAGAATTTCACCAGCTTTCCGTTGATATAAAGAACGTGCAAATCGAGCTCTGGATCGAAAGTTATGGCGATCTGAAGAATTAGGGCACAAAACAGGCGAAAGCGTGTTTTGAAATCTTTCCCGCGCTCTGCCACCTGGATGACACGTGGCACGTGCTGATTGGACGAGAAATTCTCTCTCCTCCATCTTTCGCGGGCTTTCCTTTGAAATTTCCTTGTGGGGCCCTTAAACTGGGACACGTGGCACTATCCCATTGGTTCGGGCTGACCCTTTAAAACTTGCCCTTTGACTTTTGACTTTTCTCCTTGAGACACGTGGCGTGATCTGGTTGGTTCTCGGCCCTGCCGGCTCTTTCGCGCCCTTCGCGTCTTTTCATCCGGATGTCCCAAATGCTTAGTGCTCCTTGTGCTTGATTTTGCGCATGGCCGGCGGTTCGCGTCCATTTGTCCCAAATGTCCCAAATGTCCTTGACCTTTTGCCTTGAAGGCTTGTTCCTTTTTGTCCCACTTGTCCCCTTTTTTGGACCGTCTGGACATTTTTCGCCGGCCCGGTTCGCGACTTCAAGCGCCCAAATGTCCCATGTGCTTTCGATTTTGTCTTGACTTTAGAACCAGCATTTTCGGCGGTTCGCGCTCTTTTGTCCCAGAGTCGGCCTACTTTGTTTTGGCTCATTGCTTTTGATTTAGCCGATCCGGCCGGTTCGCGTCCTTTGACCCAAATGTCATTGGCGATTCTCTGGTGATTAGTCAATTTTTTTTTTTTTTTGGCCGGATCGGCATTTCGCGCCCGCCGCGTACTTTTGTCCCGGATGTCCCAAATGCTATTTGGGCCGCCTGGAGGCTTTTCGGCCGATCCGCGCATTTTTGTCCCAAATGTCCCAATTGCTCCTAGGACTAGGACTTAGCCAATTTTCACAATTTTTCTGGATCAACCTACTTGCCTTCTGCAACCCTTTTTCCGCATTTTCTCAGAGCTTGTTCCTTTCAGCCTGGACAGGAGAGTTAGAAAATATCTGAGAGAACCTCAGAAACATGATGTTTGCTCTGAATCAATCAATGTGCCTGGGACTTGAATATTCTGATGCATGTTATCAAAATTACCCTAGGGGGTGAATTTTGGATAACAATTTGGCGACTTCAAGCGGGATCATCTACTTTTAGATGAAAAGACCAGTTGCCTGAAGCAATCCATTGGGCATGGAGTCATCAAATATTCTTTTAGAATCCAAACTGACTCAGAATGTGCAAGGAGGAAGATGGAATGTGACCTGATGAAAGCAAAGACATGCTAAACATCTCCATGGACAGCAAGCTGTGCCAAGGCACTTAGGGAAAACAAAACTAACCTACAGCAAAACAATGTGCACAAGCACTTGGAGGAAAGAAAATCTAATCTAATATTTACAGATGTAGTGAACCTCCCTCTAGAAGCAACGCTTGAGATAGATTCCATTTACTGGAATCTGCAGTTCTTCACCAACAGTAGAGGCCAATTGGAAAGCATTGTTGTTCTTGCACTTTGTGACCATGTATGGGCCACTCAAATGGCATCAAATTTTGAATGCCTTCTTGGTTTTGCTCTGTCACATCCCATTTCAACACTAGATCTCTACTTGAAAAGATCTATCTTTGGCCTTCTATCAAAGGTCTTCTTGATCAAAGCTTTGATCCTTTTCCATTGCTTGGAATGCACGATCTCGATTTCTTGCAGCTCCATCATTACGCATACCTCACCTCCATGGGCTCAAACTCTAGCAACTCATTTGTTTCATGAGTTCCAACGTTGGAAACTCAAGTGACATGGGCAAGATTGCCTCTCTTAGTAGACAAGCCTAAATGGAGAGTTACTGTGGATCTTTTGGGAGTTATCCTATCAGCCCATAAGGCTGATTTCAGTTTAGTATGCAAGACCTCGATTCTCATCAAGAGTCCTCCTAATGATCTCGACAAGTTTTTGTTTGTAGACTCGGCTGGCCATTACCTTGAGGGTAATAGTTTGATGAAGTGCTCGGGTAAATCCCGTTCTTGACAGACCCACTCGGTCACTTTAGATCGATGAATGCCGATGCATTATCGAGACTATTGTGGCAGGTACACCAAATCTGGTAGTTATCCCTCGTAAAAGTCAAGATCTTTAGACTCATTCGCCTCTTTGAGTGCTCTTTGCTTCATGTCCATCGGTGAAGTAGTGCTGTGGTTGTCAAAATCCATTTGTGCCCTTAGCTTGGGATGGGATTGATGACTCGATGAAGTCAAACCCCATTGCATGAATGGCTGGTCAACTGAGATTGGATGTAATGGGAGGGCTGCAAGTCTCTCTTTTCCTGTGAAGAATGCACAATTCTTACACCTCTTGATCCATGCATAGCAATCACTGAAGATTTTAGGCCAATAATAACCAGCCTTCATGATTTTCAGAGCTGTCACTCTTGGTGCAAAATGGCCACCAGCTGGTCCATCATGAAACTCTTTTAATACCCTTTGGATCTGACCTGTGTTAATGCATCTCAGCAGCACTCCATTCACGTCCTTCTTGAACAAAACTCCATCAATGATGGTATATGGAATAGCCTGCAACCTGAAGTATCTTCTTTTTGCTTTGCTCATTTCTAGAGGGCACATGCCCGTCTGTAGGAAATGTATCATATTCTGAGTCCAACAGGGAGTGGACACATCATCATTTTCCTGTTTTTGATCATCTTGTAATAGCAGGACAACGTCTTCTTCATCTTACGGGTTGTCGGTTTGTTTTGGAAGAGCTGCTCACACAAACCTTTGCCTCTTACAGCTTGGTGATCTTGATCTCAATGTCATACTCCATGACACGGGTGATCCAACTGCCCTTTTCTCATTCAAATCCTTGTTGAGGAGGAAGTCCTTAACTTGACATGTGAGACCATCAATTGGACCTTGTTGTTTGAGACTAAATGCTTGAATTTCTTCAAGCTCTTGATTCTTTAAGCACATGTTTTTGATAAAAGAGTACCTACTTGCAGTCATCTAGAAGCCTGGTGAAAAAGCAATCGGTTGTTCATCATTATCTTTGTTTGCTTTGTACAGAATGGTAGAAATAGTGTCATCACCTCCAAATGCATAGAGGATGAAATCCTTGGAAAAGTCAGGTTGATGAGAGTGGGTGCTTGGAGATGGCTTCTTGATTGCTTCAAAACTCTCCTTGCCTTATGTCCATTTGAAAGCCATGCTTTTCTTAACATTTGGTGATGGGCTTGACAAGAGCTGCAAAATTTGGGACAAACCTACGAACAAAGTTTATCCTTCCCGGGAAACTTTGAAGAGCCTTCTTGTGACTTGGCAATGGTAGAGCTCTTATGGCTTGACCCTCTCTGGATCAATTGCTAATCCTTCCTTGGAAACAATATGGCCGAGGAGCTTCCCTTCATGTGCAAGAAAGATGCACTTTTTGGGATTGATGATACCTCCAAACTTTCTACACCCTCGAAATACTTGCCTCGAGGTGAAAGAGAGGTGATCCACGCATTCTTTGAGAATACGGTGATGTCGTCGAGATATATCAAAACTATTTTATTGATCAACCCCTTGAATGCCATATCCATTGCCCTTTGGAAGGTGGCTCCGGCATTTGATAGCCCAAATGGCATTTTCTTGTAGGCATAGGTCCCCATTTGGTGGTGAAAGCCGTCTTGAATTGGTCATCTTCTTTCACCATCACTGATTTACCACGAGTAGCCATCTAGGAGAGAGAATCTCTACGAACCGGATACTACTTGCAATATTTGTTCCATTGAAGGGAGTGGGTAATGGTCTTTGAGAGATGCCCTTCAAGGTCTCGGAAATCCACACACAACCTGATTTCTCCGCTCTTCTTCTGGCCAGGAACCAAGTTTTGCAACCCAACTTGAGTGCTTGATAGGGAATATAATGCTTGCCTCGATTAGCTTGTTAAGCTCTTTCTTCATTAGAGGCTCAATGTGAGGGTTGGTGGTCTCTTTACGCACTTTGCGGGCTTAGCATTGGATCCAATTCTATGGTATGTTGTGCCAAATTTGGATCGAATCCTCTTAAGTCTTCATAGCTCAAGCGAAGACATCGGAAATTCTTGGCAAAGTTGTATGAAATCTGATTTTCTCTGCTCGGTGGCCACTTTACCAATTTGAAGTGTCTTGCCTTCCCCAACGAGAATTGGCCACTGAATCTTCTCTCTTGACTTTGTATATTAGCCTTTTCCTTACGGCTGAGTCGTTAGGGTTAAAGATAGACTCGATGTTACCAAACCCTTAGGAAGCTTGTTTGTCGCGGTTGCACTACTTGATCCCCATCTTGCTGCTCTAGCCTATCGATTTCTAGCTGAAATTCAGCCTCTTCTTGTAAGAAATTGACGATCGTTGATCGTTCTCAAACACACTGCCGACTTGTGTTATTATCTGAAGAGGCTGCTGGCCTTCTGACCACATGGATGTGTGGTGTGTTTTCTCTTCGATGTTGTCGACCACATCAAAGCGTTGCTCCATTCTGCTGCGAGCCTATCTGCGGCTTCATTTTTCTTCCAGGTATGGACACTGATGTTGAAAGCTTGAAATCCTCAATGAGGTCCCATACCCTATTCTTGTAGCTCTTTAGCAAGTCGTTCTTTGTAGCATGTTGCCCCCTAACTTGGTTGATGATTAGCTCGCTATCTCCGAACACTGCAAGTTCTTTATGCCCCTTTTTCAGCGAAATGAAGTCCATGAATCAATGCTTCATATTCAGCCGTGTTGTTTGAACAAGAAAAGCTGAAGCGAAAAGTGAAAAATATTTGATGTCTTGTGGTGAAATCAACATTGCACCACCTCGGCACCTTTATGCGCTTCTCGAACCATCGAAGAATAATCTCAAACTTTGTTTTCATCTTTTTGTTTGGTGAATGATGTCGGGAATGGGTGAATTTTCCTCGTGTATACAATACACGCCCAATTCAGATTCTTCAATTTCCTTGTATGGGTCAAATTCATGACTTTTGTTTGCCCATTCATCCAAAGTTAAATCAGGAATTCCCTCGACCTTAGTACCTGCTTCTAGATCACTTGAACACTCCTCCTGATCAAAAGCTGAGCAATTTGCATTGATAGGACCTGGTACATAAGGCTCAATATGGAAATTGGCAATTGATTCTGATCTGATTGTTGCTTTAGCTCCATACCTTGTCCTAAAAATCATGTGTGACCAATCTGCAGATAAATATCCACCGATTTTTGCAGTGAAGTCTCTTGATAGACACAACGCAAAGAGTGGCGGAAGGTCAATCACAGACACATCTTGCAGAACTGTAACATTAGGACATGAATGTAGTGTTAGGCTTAACCCCTTGATGACTCCAGCTTGTGTCCCCCTTGCCATTCCATCTAGTTGTACTACTCCTTTTAGCCTTTGGCTCATATTTCAAACCCAGTTGATCCGCTATTTGCTTTGGCATCACTGAACTACTTGCCCCTGAATCTATCATGCAGTTGTGTACCAGTGGTTTCAACAATCAAGCGAAACATAGAATGGTGGAGGCTTCAAAATTTTTTCTTGTCTGGCCCCCATCATGTTTGCCTTTGCATTAGTGAGAACTTTCTCATGTCCCTGGTTTGATACATTTGTGGCGAGACAATTAGTCATTGCGAACTTGCGATAAATCTCGTTGTCACTGGGATCGCCAGTGATTCCCACATGGAAATGTTCACATGTGTCTTCTTCATTTGATCGATGATGTTGAAAGGGGGTGCACTGTCTTTTTGCTGCCCCTTACTTGGTACAACCTTTTCTGGAGCTTGAGCATGTGCGTGTGTTGCTACAACAGGGACCTTGGGTTGATTTTGCACATTTGGAGTTGCGTTTGGTCTACTGACCCCTTGTTGTGTAAGAGTGGGTTGAGAAACAACTGGATTGGGCGGTGGTTCCTCTACTATGCCTCTCTTCTTTGACCGTGTATTGGCAGCCACGCCTTGAAAAGGCTGTTGGTTAACTCCACAGAAGTCTTCCGTTTGCCAATTTTCCAATGTGGTTTCTGTTGGAGGTCCTTCATTGCGTTTGTTCTTTGTTGATTCTCCTCTGGCTTGGATCTTGAGCAACACCAATGGTTTGCACCATCGAGGCTGATTTAGTGCACCATTGAAACATCTTGTTGATTGTGAGGTAGATTGCAAGGGTAACACCGGTCGTATTCTGTGCCATGTTATTTTGTCTTGGAACTAATGCCTTGAGGATATGGCATTTGGATTATAGAAATGGAATGGTCTATTGAGGCCTTGGTTTGATTTTGATTTGCTGAGGTGGATTAGGTGGTCTTTGAGGCTGATATGGGCCTTGGTTGAGCTTGAGGCGATCGAAGGTCTAAAACCTTGAGCTTGCTTTGTCTCTTGATAGTGTGACCAGCTCATTCCCTAAATTTTGAGTTGCTTCATGACCTCTTGAAGCTCATTTGGGGCACTTGGAGATGAAGTGGAAGCTTCATTTGAACTCGATTCCTAGGAGTGGGAATAGGAGCTAAGGCAGTGCTTGACTAGTACTTGGGCTCTCTAAACTTGGATATAATGGCATTGGAGGCCTAGGAGCTAGCTTGCCCGGCAGATCGAGACAATTTTCAGCTCTAATGGCAATCTTATAGCAGCGAGGATAGTTGTGCCTCCCATAGATTGAACCAACATAGAAATATCGAATTTAAAGCTTTAAGGTAGTATAGAAAAGCACCTTCTGCTGTTGGCTTTAACTCTTTGGAATTCTATCCCAAGATCTTTGAAATCTGAAGTTGAAGTCAGTTAGCTGCTCATTGGAAGCTCTCTTGATGGTTGTCAGCTGCTCCAAAAGAGACAAGTTGTCTCCCTTCTCTCCAAATTGATCATGAAGTGCAATACACAGCTGATTCCAGTTTGTGATAGAGCCAGCTCAAGGCTCCTAAACCATTGCAATGCTTTCCCCTTGAATGAAGACGCCAGCAATTTGACAGCTACTTGCATCTCATTAATCTCATGGATTGCACAAATGTTAGCAATGTCCTTGACATGATCACCAGGAGTGGTCTGATTTTCTCCAGTGAAGTATGGAATGTTCTTCAGTGCTGCAACTGGGATTGGATTTTGTGCATTGAGAGCAAGTGGGCTGCTGCCTGTGAAGTTGACATAGGGGTTCACTGGTTGCGCCATTCTGATTGGTCTTAAAACCCTTGTATATTGAAAGAAAGGCCGGTCAGGTGGAGGAGTTGAGAGAGTTCTGTTTGGTGGAGATGGAGACCTTTGAATCCTTCTTCCTCTTTGCCTTCTTCTTGGAGATAATTGCAGGTATTCAAACAGCACTTCCTCTTCTCCAACTCTTGACCTTGTGATTCTTCTCATAAGCTTTCAGGCCTGCGCTGCTGAAATTCTATTGATTCTTCCCCTTGGAGTCGCCAGATATGCAAATAATAGCTCTTTTCAAGCAAGAAAATTGCAGCAGATGCACATCAACTTTGCTGCAATAAAAATGAGACCTCTAGGTCCCACCGGGTGTGCCAAAACTGTTAGTGCAAAATCACAGCACCCCTGGATGCAGATCAGGCTTCTAGGTTGATCACTCTTGCATCCAGTGTGATTGCACAACATGGAAACCTCTCTCCAAGCGTGGGGACTTGTGAAACTGAGAGAGGAATCTCCAGATTAGAGGCTGGTTCCTCAAACTCCTCTGATTTAGATCTATATTTTGCAAAACTACAGAGGTTTAGATCCTAATCCTATTCTAACTGAGGAGACGAGGGGTAGAAGTGCAAAAATTGAAACTAACTAAAGATGGTGATGCACCAAAAGGAGTGGTGAAACATATTTGTCATGCAAATAGACACAGACCAAAGTTCATAACATAAGACATACACAGACTGATAATGTATAATCTATTATCTGAAATCAAGCAAATAATACAAACAGAGGATTGAAACCCATTCACAGAGCTTGCATTATCATTTCAATGTCAAAACACACATTACACCCTCAGAGAGGTAAAAGAAAACTGTTACAATCCTTGGAGAGGTCTGATCCTTCATCAATCACTTGCTGGAGGTGAAAGAAGAAGTCTGCTATGCCCAAAAAATGTTCCCCCTTTGAAAATGAGCCAAATCGGCTTTTTAACATTGCATGGGTCGAACCCAGGAGACAGAAAACGTACAAAGGCATGGGAGCCCATTCTTCTTGACTGCGGGTGCATTAAAATGGCATGGGGACCTTACTGAGCCCATACCCTATTCACTTTGACCGGATTATAGGAGAATGCGACCCATTACGCATTAAAACAAGTCATTTGGAATGTCATTTCGGCCATGAACACGCGTCGAGCCGTATCTCGATTTTATCCCTCAGACTGCTCCAAAATGGAAGATTGACCCAAAATCATGTAGATAATTTCAACAGCTTTCCGTTGATATAAAGAACGTGCAAATCCGAGTTCGGATGAAAGATATGCGATCGAAGATTTAGGGCACAAAGCGAAGACCAAAAGCGTGTTTTGAAATCTTTCCCGCGCTCTGCCACTGGATGACACGTGGCACGCTGCTGATTGGATGCGTGATTCTCTCTCCTCCACCTTTCGGCGGGCTTTCCTTTGAAAATTTGCTTGTGGGCCCCTTAAACTTGGACACGTGGCGCTATCCCATTGGTTCGGGCCGATCCTTTAAAACTTGCCCTTTGACTTTTGACGTTTCTCCTTGAGACACGTGGCGTGATTTCGGTTGGTTCTCGGCCCTACCGGCTCTTTCGCGCCCTTCGCGTCTTTTCGTCCCGGATGTCCCAAATGCTTAGTGCTCCTTGTGCTGATTTGTGAACCGGCCGGTTCGCGTCCATTTGTCCCAAATGTCCCTTTGCTTTCCCATGCTCTTGACCTTTTCGCCTTGGTTCGGCGGTTCGCGTACTCGCGGCCCAAATGTCCCATGTGCTTTCGGGCTGTCTTGACCTTTTTCGCCAGGTTCGGCGGTTCGCGCCTTTTGTCCCATTCGGCCTACTTTGTTTTGGGTCCTCGCCTTCTCGACTTGGCCGATCCGGCCGGTCGGGTCCATTTGACCCAAACGTCCGAGGGCGACCATCCCTCTCGTGATTAGTCGATTTTTTTTTTTTTTGGCGGATCGGCATTTCGCGCCGCCGCGTACTTTTGTCCCGAGATGTCCCTGTGCTACTTGGGCCGCTGGGGGCTTTTCGGCCGATCCGCGCTTTTTGTCCCAGATGTCCCAATTGCTCCTAGGACTAGGACTTAGCCAATTTTCACAATTTTTCTGGATCAACCTACTTGCCTTCGCTGACCCTTTTTTCGCATTTTCTCGAGCTTGTTCTTTTCGCACTGGACGGGGAGAGTTATAAAATTTCTGAAGGGACCCTAGAAAACCCGATTTTGCTCTGAATCAATCAATTTTCTTGGGATTTGAATATTCGATGCATGTTATCCAAAATTACCCCGGGGTGAATTTTGGATAACGAGTTCCAACCATCCCTTTCACTTCCCCTTCTTTCTCATCGCCCTCCCTTTCATCCCTAGATTTGTCACACCCTACACTAGTCTGGCACACACCCGTCTCAATAGCCTCATGAATATGATCAATCACTCTACAATTAACAGTCTCATGAGTATGATATTTTCAAATCTTACAATACATAGATACATTCTTCTCGATCGCACGTTGTAAGAGGAGACATCTACTCGCATCATGGTCAAAATGAAAAATCTCGCAATCCAATAACATGGCGCACACCGACTTGCAATGAAAGCTATCTTTGGTATGTCCTTCAACCTCGTAATATGTACACAAAATCCCACTGCGTGTCTCATGAACTGAATTAGTAGATAGCTTCTCCAATTGTTTCGCCATGGCTGCAATCTGTGCCTCCAAAAATGGAGTCACTCTAGTATCCATGCTCCCAACTGTCTTAGCGTGCGAGAACTACTTCCAAAGCGTCGCATGGATCTCAAAAAAATTATGAGATAATGCCCTTCTAAACGGAGTTAACAAGCCACCAAAAAACCATTGTGCATGCTGATTAGGATGTATTTCATAAGAAAATTTAGACAACAAAGTTTTAAATCGTGCATTGTATTCCCAAACGCTTTCTCGATAAGCCCCGCTTAATATCCTTCAATGTGCTGATAATTTTTTGTTCAACCTCAGTATGAAACTCAACTAAAAATTCACCGCATGTACCATTATAATCCACTGTAGTTTGATGTGGGTCATACTTTTTATACCAACTATGTGTGTGCCCTTAAAGAGTACTTGTAATATCCCTAATAGGATATTAACTGATTATTATTAAATACTTGCAAAAATAAACACTTAGAAGATAAACCCTCCTAGGTTTACCTCAACGAACCCTAGTGTCAACTTCAATACAAACCAAATAGGGTTGGAGTGAGCCAATGTGAGGCTTTGATGGGCAATTCAGTTGGTATTTACACTCCTTTATCCAATACAATTTGCAGAAGTAAAAATAATAAATAATAACTGCTGAAAATTAGTTGAAACTTTGGAAATTAATAACTCCCAAAATACTAACTCTTTTAACTTGAAACCAAATGCAATAGAAAGGGAAAATTATGATCTTTTCATCAAAATAAATATCGGATCTTTGCATGCACTAGAAACCACTCAAATCAGCCCCCGAAATCCAAAACCCAGTCGCTAGGGTTAGGGTAAAATCTGTAAATTAATTCCAACACTTTTTCCCTTCACTTTAGAGTCAATAAATGTAGTTTCAGATCTGCAATTAATAAATCTAAAACAACAGCTTGATAATCACTTCAAAATCCCTCAAAACACTCTTAAAACATGCCCAAACAAGTTGATTTCATCAAGTAAAAACCGAGAAGCATATAATAAAATATATTCACCATAAATCACATTCCAAAACCCTCAAAGCAAGCTTAGGTCTTCTCCAAAAATGGCGCCTTATACATATATAGAGAAATGATTGCAAAAACTTATTACTTCAAGCTCAAATGGGCACACACACTTCACAAATGGTGGTGTTAATGAACACCTTTTGTTTTTTATCACAAGTGGGCATACATCCCTTCTTCAAGCATGAAGATAAGTTTCATAAACCGTCAACATGCCCAAAAAGGAGTATCCACATCTTCTTTTATAACTTTGCCTTGCACATCCTCCAAAGCTCTTCTCCATTTTGGCGCCAGGCTCTAGGAGGGGATCTTATTAAAAATATGCCTAAAAATCATATCAACAACACACATTAAATGCATAGGGATTTTAAAGCAAATGAGAGCCATATAAATCAACCCATGCACTGAAGGGATCACTTTATTTTTAAATATTAAATATTAAAAAGTCTCCCAGAAAATGTGACTTGCTTAGTCACTTGATTCACCCTTTTAAAATGCATTGATTAACCCAAGGTGAAGTCGACTTGCTCTTTTATTTTGATTTGCACAATTTAGAATTTTTTATTTTAAATTTACATGTACAAATCGATTTCCTTTTCTTGTTAATTTTTAATAAAAAAGGGGGACATTACAGTCCTCCCTTCCCAAAATTGCTTTCCCTCAAGTAATTACATACATGGATGATCCATTTCTTCTCCCATCCCATGGGGCCTTCTAGATAGTGCATCTGCAGCTACATTATTCTTCCCCTTTATATACTCAATGTCAAAATCGAAGGCCTGCACTTTACTTACCCATTTCTGCTAACTGTCATTTAGTTCTCTTTGGTTAAGAAAAAACCACAAGCTATTATTATCAGATTTAATGACAAACTTCCCACATACCAGATATTGTCTAAATTTACTCAAAGCATGCATGATTGCCAACATTTCTTTATCATACACACTATATCCTCTTTCATGTTCTTTCAATTTCCTACTCTCGAAAAAAATGGGATGTCTTTCTTGCATTAGGACAGCCCCTATTCCTTCACCCGAAGCATCACATTCTACCACAAAAGGTCTAGAAAAATATGGAATTGCAAGAACTGGACAAGAACACATTACCTCCTTCAATTTTTCAAATGCTTCTTGGGCTGGCTTGGACCATTTGAAAGCCCCTTTCTTAGTCAAATCTGTCAAAGGAGCTACAAATCATGAGAACCCTTTAACAAATCTCCTATAATAGCTACATAGACCACAAAACCCTCTTAGTTGTGTGAGAGATGTGGGGGTAGGCCATTCCATAATCGCTGCAATTTTTTGTTTGTCAACCTGCACACCATTAGCACCAATAACATGCCCCAAATATCCAATTTCTTTTAAACCAAACTCACATTTAGATTTCTTTGCAAAGAAAGAATGTTGTTCCAAGGTGGATAAAACCAGATCCAAATGTGTCAAATGCTCTTCCCAAGTTTTGCTATACACAAGGATGTCATCAAAGAACACTAGCACAAACTTTCTTAGATATTGGCTAAATACATGATTCATGCAAGATTGGAAAGTGGCTGGTGCATTAGTTAATCCAAAAGGCATAACCAAAATTTAAAATGCCCAAAATGACATCTAAAAGTTGTTTTGTGCACATCTTCTTCTCTTACCCTTATCTGATGGTACCGGATTTTAGATCTATTTTTGAAAAGAAAGAAGCACCATGTAATTCATCAAGTAATTCATCAATTCTAGGAATGGGGTACCTATTTTTGATAGTCCTTTTATTCAACATTCTATAATCAATGCATGTCCTCATAGTACCATCTTTCTTTTTAACCAAAACAACAAAAGATGCGAATGAGCTAGAACTAGGCCTTATATGTCCCATCTCAAGAAGCTCCCTAATAGTCTTTTCAATTTCTTCCTTATAAACTCTAGGACGGCGGTAAGGAGTGATCATAATGGGCTTAGTATCCTTTTTTCAAACTCTATAATATGCTCAAACCCTCTATGGGAGGCAACCCATGTCGTAAGCCATCAAAAACATGAACATACTTTTCTAAAAGAGCTTATAACTCACCTTCTAATGACTATTGTTCTGATTTGTCTGATTTTACTGTGATATAACAGCCATCTGCCCACTCAATTTGACCATTGAATGTTAATAATGAAGAGATTGGGTTTGTTGTTACAAAATCGACCTCCAACATTCTCCATCATTCTCCAACAGCCCACCCAAATGAATTCCCAACTAATTGATGGCTGCCCTAGCTTTAGAAATTTTGTGGGACGCTCCAAATGGGGAATTTCACTTTAATTAATAAAGTGACTTTTAATTTCTATTTAAGCGTTGAGTTACTTAAAATAGAAAGTCCCCTTTTTAGTTTAATAATAAAACATAAGTGCTTTTAATTAATGTTACTTTTGCACTTAAGTTAAATTATTAATCTATTAAAATTTATTTGAAAAGGGGACATGATGACCTCAGCATGTGGTTGGGGCTCACACTTGAATATGATTGAATAGTTAACTTGGCGTAGGTCTGTATCCTGATTGAAGTTATTGGGTAATACAATTCATAAAACAGTATATAAAGGCAAGGTGATCTCTCATAAACATGTCCTCGACATTTTCGCATTATATCAACACACTAATTGCAGCTTACCAGGAAAGAGCCTATCTGTAACACCATAGTTATCTTTTCTTTGAGGCTCAACTTGGTATAGAGGGTTGTAACTTTCTTGGAGAGTGTCCTGGGTTCCTAGATTATATCACCTTTCCACTGGAAAACTGATCATCTGATCTAGCACCGTTCTAGTAGTGTTTGCAGCCTGTAGTGTATGCTATCACAATAAATATGAGGTAAATTAGGGGCTGGTGGATCGATGTTTTATCGAATGTTGTAGAAATGATACCAAAACGAAATCCAACTTATAAAGTCATTCATGGCTCCTCGCCATCACAAGTTTATTTAGTTTTATAACATGTTTTTGTTACACAGTGATTATGACTGTATGATGCACGTCTTAGCTGTTTTTGTAATAATGCATTCATATGGACTATTTTATCAAATCAGATATTAAAGCCATATTTTTTTATCTTTGTGATATATGTTTGGGTGCAGAAGGCAGCGATACCAATATGGTAACAGAAATAGGCTTTTTCAATGACATGTCTATATGGGAAACATGGATTGATGAAAAAGAGCACAACAAGACTAAGCGAATCATGAAAAGCAGCCTGATATGTGACTTCAAAAAGAATGAAGAATTGAACCCATCTATGGTACATACCCCACCTAAGCCTCGGCTGCATTAGTTGATACTAGAAATGTAGTAATGATTAAGGATACACAGACAAAGAAGGATGATCAGCATCAACAAATAATGGAGGAAATTCAAAGAAGGCCCTCAGCATTGACATAAATACTCACGAAACAAGTAAAAGAATACCTACAAGAAAGCCTTTCAACAAAGGTGATATATCCCTGCATAATTATGACCGTGAAATAAATAGGTAAATATGACAGAGAAATGCCACCAAAAGCGGATGTTGCACACACTTCATTAGTGAGGTATAAAAAATTTACAAACACGAGGTTAGTGGTATGTTAACTGCCCTTGAGCTGAACATGCATACATTAAGTATATTTCCTACATGGTTATTAGTTACTAACTGATGTTGAGTTATAAACTACTTGCTACCTACCCCAACTATATTGCAATCGCTTTTAGCATAATAAATATAAGCAACACTGATGCAGCCTACTTCGGGGGCAAATGAATGGAAAAAGGGTCCTAGCAATTTCTCTATTGATTTCTCACCTATTTCATGCAATCCAACCTCTTCTAGTGAATGTCCACTCGAAAACTGGAATTTCGGTCTTTTTAATTAGAAATTTAAACTAGTAAGCCAGTGAATTGGACTAAACTTAGAACTTGTGGGAATGAGGGAGGATATATGGCATATGAGTACTCAAAACGAATTTCTCAGCCTATATAAACACAATCAAAGCCTTGGTTGAGCCTTACATAAAAATCAAATCAATGTTTTGGCCAAAATACAGCTTTTGGGCCTCTTCAAAGGAAACACACACATGCATAAACAACACAAAACTCCTTGGGATGAAATTGGATTTCTTATTACATAAAATTCAATCACAAACACCTTAAATGATAAGGTTACATACTCAACAACATTTTTTTAGGCTAAAACACTATATTAAAGCTTACCGACATTTTTGCAAACACTTGGGCATATTTTTCAGTGCATCAATATTCTCTCCAGTGTAGGAATTTTTATTGGGAGTATTTTGTTGTACCATCTACCTAAAAAATCCATCATGAATATGAGTTTAGATCTTCCCCTCAGGGTCTCAGTTGTCTCAACTAATAACTCCTCCAAAAAACCCTCTTTCCTTTCTTTCTTTCACTTGTTTGGTGTTTTTCTTGTTGTTGCCCTCTCTCTACTTCTTGGTTGTGGTTTTTACCATCTCTTGGGCATCCCAAAACACCTCCACTTCTGGCTTCTTGTCAAGGTTTTTAACTCCATCCAAAGACCTCCTTTTGACTGCTGTTTGGAACAGTCCAGCCACCTCATCAAGTGCTTCATGGAGAGATTCTTCCAATCTTCTTGACCTTATAAGACTTGTTGAGATACCATCATTGTGACCCCAAATTCTTCCCTCAAACACATGTATATCAGATGGATTACCAACCAAGCGGAAAGAGGAAGTAATTACCTTTGCATGCATACCGTGGGCCTTGGGAAGAGGGTTACCTCTTAACAATCCAATTTCAGTCCTTGTGCATAAAGCGACCTTTGTCTTGATATTTGTGTCAAACTGATTATGATGATTAGCTCCATGTAATGACGAACTAGGAAGCAATAAATCTGAGATATGTTTGTTCCTTGGACTGTCAACAAGATATTCATTTCCTTTTGCCTTTGCTCCTATAATTGGTGCTTCCCCTTTTTCACTACCTCCATACCTTGTTCACATGTGCTTGGGATGTCTTTGTGGCTCTTACCCAAGTCTAATTCTTCATCATTTTGCTCTTTATTGACTGTTGTTATAAACAGACCAGCAAGCTTACTGTTATCATGTCTATTTGGGAAATGGGTTCCAACCATCCCTTTTGCTTCCCCTTCTTTCTCATCACCCTTCCTTTCATCCCTGGATTCATCACATGCTAAAATATCATCAGCATTAACCAAACAATGATCATTAATTACCTCATAATGTTGACTCTCCAGGACAACAATGGGTGTTAGCGTCATGGCCTTAGATCTCTTGACCACCGAATCTTCTTCCTTAATGACTCCATCTTCTATTGTCATATGAGAATTGCTTGAGCTATTTACTTCATCCTCTTGTTCCTCAAGCTTCCCCTCATCGTTTTGCTCATGCTCCCAAGGTCCCTTAGTATTTTGCCACAAGCAACCATTAAAATTTAAGGGAATACTTTAAACAATAAAAAATTCTTTACCTTCCATTTTACTTGGTTCTTGCTTAACCATTTCTCCCTCCTCTGGTGCTTTCATAGGGATGTATGGAAAATCAATCAAGGGTTCACCTTTGGCAATGGCGGTGGGTGCTTCTAGGGCTTCCAAAGGCTGATCCATCACCCCAAACAGTTGTTGCGATGGTTCTTCCTTCTTAGCATGGTGGATATCTTCCTCTTTTGTCACCTCGGAAGGATGGCTATAAAAGGAAGTTGCATCTTCGATCTTCATCATAACTTCTCTACCTTGTAGCTGATCCGCAACATGCTCTTCAACTTGCTTTTTCATAAGGGAGGGTTTTCTCTCCTCTATGGCTAAGACCTTTATGCCATGTTCCTTTGATGAGCTTCGGGCACTATGCCTTATGTCGATCCTCACTCTATGACTTTCTATTTCCAAAAAATCCTCAAAGGAAAGGGCATCACGCATCTTTTCCAAAAGAACTCGATAGGCTATATTCAAGTTTTCAATTCTTGAAACCGTTTCTTCCTTCAGCGAACGACCACCTTGCATATTTTGGATGGCTAGGGAAAGCCTATCCTGTACATCCTCTATCCTTCCTTGTGACTTGTTCTACATGCTTCACTAGGCTGGGAGGATGATGCTTTGATACCACTATAATGTCCTTTTTTAGGGGGACTTAGGAAATGGCTAAAAGCTCACAAATCAGATTTATAGAGTTGTTATAAACTTGTAAACCTACAAATTAAACCCTTTTCTAGGGCAGCGACCTGTTTTGGGGTTTCAACCCCACCTTTGTGCCTTCAAAACCCTTCTAATCAGCTCCACTTAAGTCTCTAAAATTATGATACATCATCAACAATCATGTAATGCAAGAAATCTGATTTTTAATACCCTAGATATGGAGATATGAATTTCAATGAAACCCTTTTCTGTAGTGGTACTTTAAAAATTCACAACTCAACTTAGGAAGCTTCAAAATTCATGCAACTCAAGATATTGGCCTTATAAATTATGAAGAACTAGCTAGTAATTTCAGATTTGCAAACATGGGTTCCTCCTCCTATGCAGTTTGGAAAATTGAATACGGATGGGGCTTCTAGGGGAAATCTAGGATTGCTGCGATGGGGGTATTGGAAGAACTCATGATGGAAAAGTTGCCTTTATGTTTGCTACAAACTAGGTATCACTACTAATAATATTGCTGAGGTCGAGCTATTTATCGAGGACTGCAAGAGGCTATTAAGTGTGGTTGGACTCAAGTGCAAGTGGAATCTAATTCTAAGGTCATTGTTACGATGCTAACTATTAAAAGCATAGTTGGAAAACTCGTAGATTACTCGCCGAGTCCTCAGTAATCACCAAACTTTGAATGCAAACGAGTAAATCGCCAAAAATTAACTCGAGAGTTTTGCAGTACTCGCATCTCAAAACTCGGGAAGTACTCTCCAAAAATTTGCCAAAACTCAAAAAAACTCTCCAAAACTCATATGAAATAAAATGGTGGAAAAATTAAAATACAAAAAGAAAACATTAATAAGAATGGAAGAAAACATTCCAAATACATGGTTTTGGCAAATTTATGTTTTTAAAGAAATTTGAGTATTTTTAAGTTCATGAGTTTTCGAGTATTGGTCGGATATTGCAAAGGAAGTTTTTGTAGATTTTTTTCGCCAATACTCGGGAAGCGGTCTTTCTAGTATTTCTTTAAAAAACATAAAGTGCGAGTATTCCAAATATGATTAAAAGGACTTTCAAAGGAGCTCAAACTGGCAGATTACGAGAGGAATAGATAAAATTAAAGGTCTCAAGTAAGAACAATTTCTAGATGTGACTTTCCAAATCGCACATATTCCTAGACAAAGAAATCAATGGCGATGCTATAATGGCAAATTAGCGGGGGCTCGGATAATCATGGCATAAGCTCACAACTCACTTTACGACGATCCTCCTTTTTGGTGGCCTCAACGAGATTAGGAAGATGAGTTTTAATCTCACGAAAGGCGAATGAAGTTATGCAGCTATTCTAAAACTTGACTATCCTTAATGTTTTTAGATATGTTTATTTTCCTTTATAGTGCTCAAGATTGGAAAAATATCTATCAAGCTTGGCATCATTGTAAATGTACAAATATTTCTCCTATGAAATAAAATTTGTCTGTTTATTTTTTAAAGATTTTCCAAATTAGTCACACATACCAAAAGTCCACTCCAAGGTGGGCAACTTTAAACCATAAACAATTATAATATCAAGTTTTTGTAGAAGTCCAAAATTCATTACACTTATTCAAATATTGACCTTATAAAGACTATGCAAGAGAAAGATACTTTATTGCTTTTCCAATTAGTTGCACACAAAAACCTCATGAAGGGTTTTCATCCTTCATAAGTTTCCCAACTAAGGGTTTTCATCCTAAATGGAAATGAGGTCCTCAAGATAAAGATACTTTATTGCTTTTCAAATCAGCTTGCACACAAAAACCTCATGAAGGGTTTTCATCCTTCACAAGTTTCCCAACTCAAGGGTTTTCATCCTTGGATGAGGTCCTCAACCCAAGGAGTTTCGTTCTTGAGAGAGAGTAAAAGGGCTACACTAGCCAACTTTCACCAAGATATGAATAATCACCAAAACATAATTCAAACTAATGCCAACAACCTCTATTTATAATAAGAGGGTGGCGCCAAGTCTTGGGGCTCTCAAATGAGGCCGACCACAATTAGACTTGCTTTATTATTATTTTCTTTTTTTCTTTTGGAGCCTACATGCTCACCAATATCTTTTTATTTCTAATTTATTGTTGGGCGCTAGGCTCACCAACAAATACAATGCCAATTAAAGAAATAAACATGAAATTAAGCACATGATGACATTGTTGGCTTCCTCTAGCTTGTTCGCTTGGACCCATGAGGAAGAAAAATGGGTCAAGGTCTTCAAACGGAATTATCTCGAAAAAGGGACATGCCACACAAGTTATCCACACAGATTCCTTTATATCTCTTCACATGACCTCTATGATAGGTGTCCAAATACCAATACAATTCTAAATGGACTTCCTAGAGAAACACACCAATCTATGAAAAAACTTTGCCTCAAAAGTACTCTAAAGGCGTCAACCAATCTAATATTACTTTCATCTTTCCTGGATCCATCTTCAAACCTTCTTAGGATATTAGAAAACCCAATTACACTAGCTCTTCTTTTGTGAAATTACATTTCTTTAAATCTATCAAGCAACTTTTCTTCTTCCAACTACTACAACACTTTCTACAAGTGTATCAAATGATCTTCCTTTGTCTTCTGAATATCAGAATGTCATCAAGATAAACTATGACAAATATTGCAGACGCACATTACCTCGTTTTTATATGCACCAATGTGGAAACTCACCACACATTGCTCTTTTACTAAGATTTGATGTCCCTTCAACAACCAAGATACCTTGTTGGGAATCGGATGCATAATCCTCTTCAAACCCAAATTTTCTAGCATCTTTTCCACAACCAAGTGGTCATTATTGTCACTATCCACAAGTACCTTGCATACTTTTCCTCCAAAATTACATGACATTCTAAACAAATTCTACCAATGTGTACGACTATTCTCTTCCCTTCTTAACTTCAACACAACTCTCTTCATCATAGAGGATTCTCTAGTTTTTGGCTCATTAAGGTGATGAGCTGATGCAACACTCTCATCATTATCTTATATGACATACACACTAACATCATTTCTTCTACCACCATCATTATGTTCCTCTGGGAAATCAAATTCCCTATGCCCATTCTCTCCACTTGAAACATGTTCTTGTGAATCCATATCCACGACCTCGACCATATGATCCTCTACCTCAATTTGAGTTTCCTCTACCTATCAGTACACCATCGTTGGGTTGAGATGTGCTTTTTCACCATCTTGCACAAAATTTCCATTACCACCACCTTGTCCTTGACCAAATGCAAACGTTCCTCGAATTCACACTCCTTGTTGTCTATAAGGAAACTTTTCTTTGTCCTTTAGTACACATTGATAGACTTCTTGAACGAAACACATTCAAATCATACCGAACTCAACTTGGATGGATATGTGCAATCCATTCGCATAACACAAGATCTTCATGGTGTCATCCTCAACATGACCAACTCTAAGAATTATTCTATAGAATTACTCAGTGTAATCTTTTAACTTAACCCCTATCATAGATTTTGCAACTTTTCAAACAAAACTAATTGGTAATCTGCATGCATGAACTTAGCCTTCAATTGTATCAAAGAAGAAAAAGAACTAACAAAGGTAGCGGATACATCAACACCTCAAGAGGTCGAGAAGAAATCATGGGGCATAAATCGGAAAAAGAAAAACCAAATCTACAAGAGGGTTTTGAGGAGTCCCAAGAATACCATATTGAGGGCCATGCACATGAGGAAAGATCTTTATCAGTTGCTAATGTTGCTTTTTAGGTGGCTGGATTTTTAGAACAACAACCTATAAGAAGCAAGTTAATGGTGCTCATGACTCTATGTCCCTCTTTCTCGGTTAGTTCGGTCGAAGACCTTTTGGCCTGTTTTGTCTACCCGACGGCCAAAAGGGTGTTTTCAAGGGTGACTTCGGTTTATTATTCTTTTATATGGTGCTCGAATTAAAATAAAATATCATTAAAGCACATATAATGAATTAATAAACTGTTGGGTAACTTTGACTTAGGAAAATGTATTTAAATAAAATTAATAAATTATTTAAATGCAATTCCTAGCCAAAAGTGCGACTTGCCTGGGTATGTTGATTAAACCCAAAAATGCGACCCACTTAGAAAAGGAAAATAATTAATTAATTATTAATTATTTGGGTTTGGCCAAAAAGTGCGACTTGGAGATTTGGAGGGTTTTTGGCTATATGAAGAAAATGCGACTTGGGGAAAGGGCATTCAGATTATTATCATTTTTACAGAGCAGTGAGCACAGAGCTTTTGCAGACAAAATCCAAGGACGGAAACCCTCTGGATTATTACTCTTGCGGACGGAAACCCCAGGAGCAGTGAGAGAAGATTCCACCCAGGGATCTTCATTGTTTACACAGGTTATTTTCATTTCAGCAGTGTCAGATAGAGAAATAAATTGCAGCAGTGGGCATTCAGGCAACATCAGGAGTGGGGCGACTTGTTCTACAGTTGATGTATGCATTTTCAGAGGTATTTTTCATGATAGTTAATTGTTATACATTTCAGCCATATATATATGCCAAATCGATTTGGTAGGATTCATTAAAATTTGAGTTTTGGGTAGTATCTGTATTATTCCATCTGCAGATTTCTATTTGTGTTTGCCCTAGTTATTTATCATTAAAAATCAATGTTGAATGTATGGCTGCGTTATTTATGAAGAAATCAATCATTTAAACCCTAGGCGCCATTTCTATAAATACCCGGTTTGCGGGAGTTTGCAGTATTTTAATTATTATGCAGTGTGAGAATGTTATTTCATGGATTCATTTGATATTACCAGTTCAGCTCTATACCTGAGCAATATATAAAAAAAAAAAAAAAAAAATCAGACAAAACGGGTTTGGGATCTTTCAGTGGTATCAGAGCAGTGTATCCTCCCAGCCTGTGTGGGAAGGAACAGCCAGGGCATTAAAACAGAAATCAGCCTTGAATGCATCACAGAGAGGACGGTACACATAGATACTACACCCGCAGACGAGCACGGCTCGAAGCTGGTATTGCAGGTGGTGACAGAATGGAACATTTGGGCGAGAGGCCTGAGAGTCCTCGAGAGGAGCATGCAGATCCAGATAGGAATTTTATTCGGGATATGGCAGCTACACAGAGGCAGTTGTTACAGACCATGGAGCGCATGGGTACTACTTTGGACAGGTTGGCACTGGATAGGCCGCGGGACAGGCATGGCAGGAGGGATAGATCCGTATCCGTTCTTTAGTAGCTACGAGGGTCATAGCGAGATCACCTTGAGCTTGGGAGTGTTAGGGGATCGCCACGCCGTGGCGGAGGCATACCCATACGAGCGAGAGGAGACCTACACGGACGGCGAGATAGGCCCATGCGGCCTAACTTCTTGCCTAGAGGTGACCCCCAGAGATTGAGGACGGTCGGGAAAAGCGGCTTTCCGGATACCATCATGGCGATCGGTGATGAGTGGAGGAGTTTGCCACGGCATGTGAGGATGCATTTCCCCCCACGGTATTGTGCTCGAGAGGAGAGACAACATGAGGTTGGACGAGGATAGGAGACCTAGAGCACAGCGTGACGAGAGATTTGCGGCGGAGTTACAATAAGGTAACCCTTTCCACTTTGATGGTAGTGGAAAGATCGGTGCAGAGCTTGGATTCACAAGCTCGACACCTACCTTACCCTCAAGCCCATGAGGAGCGGGAGGCCATACGATTTGCTACATTGCACCTTGAGGGTGGCTTATGATTGGTGGCACCATGGGTTGAATTCACGCTTGGGTCATGAGCTTCTACATTCATACGGGGATTTGTGATAGATTGATTGCGAGATTTGATCGCGAGGATGTGGGCTATATTACGGGGACTTAGCACGGCTCAGCGAGTGGACATGTTGATTCTTACATCAGCGAATTTCAGCGGATAGCCGTTATGGTTCGAGAGATGCTGAGAAGAGGGTGGTTATGTTATTTATAGAGGGCCTCCATGATAGGATGAGAGGATTGGTCGAGGCTCTTAAGCCTAGGACATTGCATGATGCCATTCGAGACGGCATTGGACTTGGACACATCTCCACTTCTATCGGCCCACTTCTTATCAGCCCGATAAGAAGTTTCCCGAGCTCCGAGGCCATTTCAGCGCTCTCGCCCCAGAAGAGTGCACCACCTCTAAGGTGGATCGGGAGACTCGTGCGAGTTAAGGAGGAAGAAGCTTTGCTTTCATTGCGAAGACCATTGGGAGCACTGGACATCGTTGCCTTGGTAAAGGCAAGGTGCATCTCATTGAGGTGATTTCGGATGGAGAGGATGATCACTCGCAGTGCACGGATGTAGAGGATGAGGCGGTGACCATGATGCACGGGAGCAGCCCCAAATAGAGCTTAGCGAGGCGAGGCATTGGATTCATCCGATGTTACTATTGCCACACTTTCGGGCGTTCTAGGTACCATCCCTTTAAATGCTGAAGAGGAGTGCTTAAGGAGCGGCGGATTGTTTGTGCAGTTGTGGTGGAGCTACGCACAATTTCATTGATGAGGGGTTGGCGGCGAAGCGAGGATTACAGGTTGAGGAATTTGATGGGTTTAGTGTACGGGTGGCAGATGGATTTGCTATCAGTTGCACTAAGAGGATTCCACGACTTAGTATTCAGATGGGGGACTATACATTGACCGATGACTTCTATGTTATTGGACTTGGTGAGATTGATACAGTATTGGGTATTCAGTGGTTACAGTCCCTTGGCAGATATGTGCAGGATTTCCGCAGGATGGAGTTAGAGTTTATGGTGGATAAGAAGAAGATTGTGCTTCGGGCTCTTTCTGACGGTGGGCCTAGAGTTGTTTCAGCACGCAGGATGGAGTCTATAGCGAGACATGGAGAGATTGCATGGGCAGCCCAGTGTTTCATTTCGTCCAAATCTTCTTCAGACGATGAGCAGCCTTATCATATTGACATCCAGTCCATACTGGATAAGCACGGTTCAGTGTTTGGTGACATCCCTCCAGGTAGACCACCAGATAGAGGGTTTGAGCACGTTATAGAGCTTGAGGAGGGTCTTAAGCCCGTGATGACTACGCCTTATCGCCATCCTAAGACATACAAGGATGAGATAGAGAAGGCCATTAGAGAGCTCTTGGAGATGGGACACATCCGTCCTAGCTCTAGTCCCTTTGCTTCTTCAGTGGTGTTGGTAAAGAAGAAGGACGGGACCATGAGGATGTGCATTGACTATCGTGCTTTGAACAAGAAAACCATCAGCAGGTATCCCATTCCCGCATTGATGAGTTGTTGGATGAAGCTGCATGGATCTATCTACTTCTCGAAGATTGATCTTCGATCGAGCTACCACAGTTAGAGTACGGGATGAGGATATCCATAAGACTGCCTTGAGATGTCTTATGGGCACTTATGAGTTCTTGGTGATGCCATTCGGACTCACTAATGCGCTGCCACATTTCGAGTCATGTATGAACCATCTCTTGACAAGCGAGTTGAGGCGGTTTGTATTGGTGTTTTTGATGATATTGATTTATAGCGGGACATGGGGTGATCATTTGAGGCATCTTGATGAGGTACTTAGCATAATGGAGACTCGAGTCTTTGTTTGCTTAAGATGTCAAGTGTGAATTTGGGCTTACTTGAGATCATTGTATCTTGGGCATGTCATTGGGGCCAATGGGGTCAAGGTTCATCAGGAGAAGATACAGGCAATGCAGGATTGGCCACCACCCAAGAATATCTCTGACTTGCGAGGATTCTTAGGGTTATGTGGTTATTACAGGAGGTTCGTGAAGGGTTATTCCCAGTTGGTAGCTCCGTTGACAGATCTTACACGGAAGGGTGCATTCAGTTGGTCAGATGAGGCACAGGTGGTATTTGAGAAGCTTAAGGTAATTATGAGCACCTGTCCAGTTTTGGCTCTTCCAGATTTCTCACGGCCCTTCATTTTAGAGTGTGATGCTTCGGGATTGGGGATTGGTGCAGTTCTTATGCAGGATCGTCATCCTATTGCCTTTGAGAGCCGGAAGCTGAGAGATAATGAGAGACTGTATTCCACTTATGATAAGGAGATGCTTGCCATTATGCATGCCTTGGCAAAGTTTAGACAGTATTTGGTGGGTGGAAAATTTGTGGTGAGAACCGACCACAACAGTTTGAAATATTTCCTGGAACAAAAAGAACTCAATGAGAGGCAACAAAAATGGGTCAGCAGGATCCAGGCATATGATTTTGACATTGAGTATGTCAAGGGGACGAAGAATGTAGTGGCTGATGCACTTTCCAGGAAACCCCATCTCGCTGTCCTATGTTCGTTGAGCGAGATTTCAGCAGATTGGAAATCTCAACTGTCAGTTGAATATTCCAAAAACACGTGGGCATGTGATATTATGGATGGAAAAATTCAGGATGATCGGTATAAGGTAATGACTGATTTGATTTTGTATAAGGGCAGAATTTACCTAGTTCCTGAATCTAAACTTAAAGAGAAGATTATGCATGCTTTCCATGATACACCACTGGCAGGACATCCAGGGTATTTTAAAACATACAGGCAGATTAGAGAGAGATTCTCCTGGAAGGGTCTCAAGGATGATGTCCTGCGCCATGTCCGTGAGTGTATGACTTGTCAGCAGAACAAGTCAGAGCATACTTTCCCAGCAGGTTTGCTACAGCCATTGCCAGTTCCGGAACAGAAATGGGAGAGTATTTCTATGGATTTCATTACAGGTCTTCCCGTGGTGCAAGGGAATGATCGCATTTACGCCGTAGTGGATCGGTTGACAAAATATGCACACTTTTTCGCTGTCCCTACCAGCTTTAAGGCACCTCATGTGGCTGATTTGTTCTTCCGTCAGATATTCAGGTTGCATGGGCTACCGAAGAACATAGTTAGTGACCGGGATAGCTAGGTTTATGAGCATATTTTGGCAGGAGCTTTTCCGTCTGGTCTACACCGAGCTGACTCCTAGCACCAGTTATCACCCTCAGACGGATGGACAGACAGAGATTGTGAACAAATGGATAGAGGGTTATCTTCGCAACTACGTTGCAGGACAGCAGAAGGCATGGGTTAAGTTGTTGTATTTATGCGAGTATTGCTATAACACCACTTACCATATGTCTATTGGTATGACTCCATTCCGAGCTCTGTATGGATATGATGCGAGATCCTTTGTTGATATGGCATTTGGGGATAGTAGAGCTCCCAAAGCTCAGGAGAGTTTACAGGATATTCAGGAAATCCTTAAGGTGCTTAAGGAAAACATGCAGCGGGCCCAGAATCAGCAGAAAATATATGCAGATAGGCACCGAGTGGAGAGATCATTTGAGATAGGGGACATGGTTTTTCTACGACTTCAGCCTTACAGGCAAAGTACTCTCAAGAAGAGTGGGGCTGAAAAGCTCAAACCGAGATTTTATGGGCCATACGGGGTGTTGAGGAGAGTTGGTGAAGTGGCATATGAGCTGGAGTTACCTTCTGAGAGTAAGATACATAATGTTTTTCATGTGTCTTGCTTGAAAAAGGCTTTGGGGCAGAACATTATTTCTTCTACAGATTTGCCACCCCTGGATGAGGAAGGGAGATTAGACCTAGTGCCAGAGGAGATCTTGGACAGCCGAGAGAGGCGAGGAAGCGGGGTCATTCGGGAGTTCTTGGTGAGGTGGAAGGAATTGCCAGAGGAGGATGCTACATGGGAAGGTGAGATTATATTACAGCATCCAGCTCTACAGTTGCTTGGGGACAAGCAATCTCGGGAAGGGAGGACTGTAATGTCCCTCTTTCTCGGTTAGTTCGGTCGAAGACCTTTTGGCCTGTTTTGTCTACCCGACGGCCAAAAGGGTGTTTTCAAGGGTGACTTCGGTTTATTATTCTTTTATATGGTGCTCGAATTAAAATAAAATATCATTAAAGCACATATAATGAATTAATAAATTGTTTGGGTAACTTTGACTTAGGAAAATGTATTTAAATAAAATTAATAAATTATTTAAATGCAATTCCTAGCCTAAAGTGCGACTTGCTTGGGTATGTTTGATTAAACCCAAAAATGCGACCCACTTAGAAAAGGAAAATAATTAATTAATTATTAATTATTGGGTTTGGCCAAAAAGTGCGACTTGGAGATTTGGAGGGTTTTTTGGCTATATGAAGAAAATGCGACTTGGGGGAAAGGGCATTCAGATTATTATTATTTTACAGAGAAGCGGTGAGCCACAGAGCTTTTGCGAGACAAAATCCAGGGCGGAAACCCTCTGGATTATTACTCTTGCGGACGGAAACCCCAGGAGCAGTGAGAGAAGATTCCACCCAGGGATCTTCATTGTTTACACAGGTTATTTTCATTTCAGCAGTGTCAGATAGAGAAATAAATTGCAGCAGTGGGCATTCAGGCAACATCAGGAGTGGGGCGACTTGTTCTACAGTTGGTGTATGCATTTTCAGAGGTATTTTCCATGATAGTTAATTGTTATACATTTCAGCCATTTATATATGCCAAATCGATTTGACTGGGATTCATTCTGGCTGAGTTTTTGGGTAGTATCTGTATTTTCCATCTGCAGATTTCTATTTGTATTTGCCCTAGTTATTTATCATTAAAAATCAATGTTAAATGTATGGCTGCGTTATTTATGAAGAAATCAATCATTTAAACCCTAGGCGCCATTTCTATAAATACCCGGTTTGCGGGAGTTTGCAGTATTTTGATTATTATGCAGTGTGAGAATGTTATTTCATGGATTCAACTGATATTACCAGTTCAGCTCTATACTGAGCATATATATAAAAAAAAAAAAAAAAAAATCAAATTAAAAATTAAACTCATATTAGGGCAGCGAACTGAATTTGGAATAATAGTATGAAAACTCACAATTTCACCCAAAATACCATCTAATCTGTTAAAATGACGATGCTTATATAGCATATTAAACAATTATACGGTTGTTAATCGTGCAACCAATTGTAACTTCCTCTTACAATAAATACACCCTGCCTGTGTCATTTAGATAGCGCAGTTTTTGCCTTCTGTATTCTTTCTTCTTTGTGCATCTTCTAACAGATTTGTGTTTTGCTGTGAGTTATCTTTCTCGGTTTTTGTCTAAACCGAAACTCATTCACTGGGGAGCAGCAAAACGTGTGTTAAGGTATGTCAAAGGAACTCTTGACTTTGGCATCTTGTATTAGAGAGTTGCAGATTTCACGTTGATTGGCTACACAGACTCTGATTGGGGAGGTTCAGTGGATACTCGGAGATCTACCACTGGATATATCTTCTCTCTTGGTTTAGGAGTTATTTCTTGGCAGAGTAAGCTTCAGCCCACTGTGGCTATCTCTTCCACAGAAGCAGAATACAAGGCTGCTGTTAGTGCTGGTTGTGAAGCGGTATGGCTTCGTCAGATTTTGGTTGATTTTCAGTTTTCACAAGTCACTGCTACACCTCTTTCACTTTTTTGTGATAATCAAGGTGTGTTGAAAATGGTCAAAAATCCTATCATGCCCGCACTAAACATATTGAGATTCATCATCACTATATTCGTCAATTGGTTGACTCAGGTGAAATCTCTCTTCATTTCTGTCCTTCTCAGGAGCAGTCTGCTGATGTAATGACTAAACCTCTTGGTGCTTTCTTGTTTGTCAAGTTTCGGGATAAACTTGGTATAGTTTCTAGGTTAGTCATTAAGAGGGGGTGTTAAAATGACAATGCTTATATAGCATATTAAACAGTTATACGGTTGTTAACTGTGCAACCAATTGTAACTTCCTCTTACAATAAATACACCCTGCCTGTGTCATTTAGACAGCGCAGTTTTTTGCCTTCTGTATTCTTTCTTCTTTGTGCATCTTCTAACACTAACAATGCATCCAAAATTTTTATAAACCTTTTAGGGATATTCTAGAACTGTTTTCAACCCAAAAAGACATGCATATGCTCAGCTGAAAATTAAATAATACCAGCAAAAGTACAGCTCCAAAATAATTATGCAATGAGGGTTTATAAACCCCAAAAATTCACCACAAAGTAGATTCGACTTTATAAATAGAGGTAAATCTGAAAATGAAGTGAAATATCAAATATATGCCCTTTAAGGCACCAAAATTCACTCCAAGGTAGCTCGCTCCACCTAGGAGAGGCCACTCAATGCAAATACAAATCTGATTATGATTTTTGTCCCTCAAATCTACAACAATCCTTCAAGATCAGGCAAGGTAGGAGGGTTTTCGTCCCCCTATAAACCACTAGAAGGGTTTTCTTCATTCTAGGAAGATGCCACACACTTGGGTTTTCGTCCAAGAGTGGAAGAACAATGAGCCACCAGCCCAAAGGTTCAAGTAGAGTAAATGCGCCAAAGATGTATGAGTGCAAATGAGCCCCTAAGTTTCCTTTTATAACCTCCTTTTGGCTCCAAAGCTGGAAGAGCAAGGCCGACCCCTATAAGTCATTATATTCTTTTATTATGCCTCCTTAAATGCCTTAAAACCCAACCGACCTGCTAAAGGAAAACACATGCTAAAAAGAAACATTAAAAATTAGAAAAACAAATGCAAAAGAAGCTCAATTCCTTTTCCCAACTCTTTCCACTTCGTTGCCATGGAAAAGGGAATGGCAAGAAGTCCAAATCATGCTTCTCAAGTTGGAAAAGGGGACATTACAGTCCTCCCTTCCCAAAATTGTTTGTCCTCAAGCAATTGCAAGTGCTCGGATCCCAAATAAGCCTCAGCTATTCCTTCTTTGTATAATCACTATCCAAGCATTGGTGACCCACCATCTCTTTCATGTTGTCCCAATTACCAATGTAATCTTGCTCTTCTTCTTCAAAAATCAGAATGAGGGGAACTAGAATCCCACCTTTACTTGCACAAAATAGTGCAAGTGTGTCATTGTGTAGAAAATACAATCCCCGGCTATAAAAATGTCTCTCTATGCACCAAGACTTCAAGAAGAACAAACTGAAAATGAATAAAACAACAGACCTCTTTGGTGGAACTGTCTTCAATTTGACCCTTGGGTCAAGGTATTTGCCATCCCATCTTTCTCCCATGTTTAGACCATTGATTCCTTGAGAGAAATAGCACCAAGGTGACTGAATGGGGGCTGTATAGTGGCTACAACAGCCATGATGTGTTTGGTACTTCTTCAACCATGTGATTAGAAACTCCTTTCTCAGTATCTTATAAGTAAACAAATAGCTGGGAAATTTGTGAACAGCAGTAGAAAGGAGAGTACAACAGATGTAATCATGACATACCTTCAAAGTTCCCCATTCTATCAATGTTATGGGGGCTGGCCACAAGGTTACAGCTGATAAAAACTTGGAGAAAGGGCTGGAAATGCTTACATAAAAGCTTATGGCAGCGTACTTGGAATCCAAAAATATGGTAGTCTTACTACCTTCCTCCAAACCAACAACCTCAAGATCATTTCCCCATGATTTAGTAGCTTCAAAAGGAACATTCTTATAGTTGTTCAGAATTGGAAACAACTCATAATCTGACTGAACCCAAACCAGCAACTTAATTTTTCTTCTAAACTTATTGGGTGGTTGAATTTGCACATGCCCAACCATAAATAAGTTTTTCCAAAGGGCTGATATATGAAGAAAAGTATCATAATGAAATTTTCCCAAAAACTGGAACCATTGCATTCCCAAACAACATTAACTTCAGCTGGCTTAATTTCAAGAAAAGCATTACATACCTTGCACCTTCCCATGAAATTTGACAATATGAAGATGCTATTGGTGATCATGAAGCCTTTGAAACCATCCTTGCTTGGCCCCAACCTTCTTTCCAATTCTTCTTTGACAATTTGATGCATACAACTGCCCATTCCTCCTAACTCTTCCATTTTTATGGGTCCAAGGGTTAGCCATATAAGAAACGAAAAGTTAGGACCATCATTATGACCCCAACACTTCATGATAGAGTTCTCTTTCATACTGATTTTAAAATCAGATATTCCTCCTTTTGAAGGACTCATCATAGCACCTATATGCCACTTGCGAAAACACCATAGAAATTGAGCCCAACTGTAATGCCCGTTCATTGTTTACTCCAGGCAGGCGGCCTGTCCCCAAAGCGTGGGGCTCCAAAAATAAGATAAAATAAAATTTATCATCCTTGTGCCATGGTTAGCTGGCGGATGGGAGGCATATCTTGTCACTTCCTTAATGAATTTTAATTTCTGTTTGGCGTGAGACAGTGGGAGACTGTATTCTTTATTCTTTTTGGGTAGTGGTTGAAGCGCCTTTCCTCCTGGTTGGTGGCCGCACCTGCCCATTTATTAAAATATTGACTTGCCATCTCCTGTCACGTGGTCTACCTCTTCTGCCCAAAACCACGAATGCTTGTTTTGCACTCCATCAAATGCTGAAACAGATGAATTTCTACAGCGTGTTCTGGATTCATTGATGGTGAAATGAAGGTCTGTCTCCCTGACGCTGCAAGGGTGGGTGTGGATTCTCAAAATCGTGCTGTACAGGCAGCTTCAGTGGAGCGCAGAACTGAAATTCTCCTCGGAAAGTGCCGTGAGGAAGTTTTTGGCGATTTGCAGCAGCTACAGGACTAGAGAGGCCGAGTCAATATAAAGTGGCCAAGCAAAGGCCATCGAGCTGGAGCTTAACAATGCAAGGAGTGTCCTAGATAGACCGGGAAGATGACTAGACCAACCACAGGGCCATGCCAAGTTGAAGCCGTCTAGGGCCGAGCTAGTTTAGGAATAACCAGGGCTGCGCAAGATCAACAGATCCAATCTGGGTCGGTTAATAAACCGAGACAAATCAAAGACATCACTAATCAGGGCTGAGCTGTGAAAGATCGGGATGAGTAGAACTAGAGGCGATAGAATCAGGGTCGAGCTAAGTCCACGCGTCATCTTGTGGAGAGCCAAATTGCCAAAAAACCAAAAAATCGACAGCCGTATAGAGCCGAGATGACAACCGAGCGAAAAACCCAGGTGTCAGGGCAACGCAACAGAAAACACCAAACTTCAATTCCAATGCTTCAACATAATGCCAAGGAAAAAACGAGCTGTGTGAGCAATCACCAAGTAGGTCAGCAAAGGGCCGAGGCATCTAGGTTGAGGCCGTAAGCTACAGGAATAGATCCATACCAAATAATTCTAATCCAATTTGTAAAAGGCATAATAAAGCATGTGATTCGAGCCATCTAGGTTGATTCGAGCCATACGGTTTTATGCAAACATTCAAGCACATGATGGGCACTAGCCTGGTGATTATGGTGGCCCTATGTTCCTTATGCTAGGTTTGGTTATTGTCTTGTATGTAACAGGAGCACTAAATGCTGTTTTAGCGGAAGCGCATCAAAAAGAAATGTGTCGTTACTTGTACAATCATCAGGCATAATGAAGACGGTGGATGGGGGTTACACATTGAAGGTCACAACACAATGTTTGGGACAGTACTAAACTATGTAACTTTGAGACTTCTTGGCCAAGGGTCTGATGGAGGAGATAAAGAAGCAATGGAAAAAGGTCGTGTATGGATTTTGGACCATGGCAGTGCTACTGCTATACCTTCATGGGGAAAAATGTGGCTTTCGGTGCTTGGAGTATTTGATTGGTCTGGAAACAATCCATTGCCTCCAGAGATTTGGCTTCTTCCATATTTTCTTCCCATCCATCCAGGGAGGATGTGGTGTCACTGTCGAATGGTTTATTTGCCAATGTCATATTTTTATGGGCGGAGATTTGTGGGACCTATAACTGAGACTGTTATGTGTTTAAGAAAGGAGCTCTATACAATGCCTTATGAGAAAATAAACTGGAATATAGCACGTAATATGTGTGCAAAGTTTACCGGAATGGTTATTGTTTCTCTTGCATGGTATTGGGACACCGTGTGGGTGAGAAGCGTGCGTTTGGTGGAGAAATAATTTTGGGACTGCTGGGAGAAGGGGTCTGCACGGGCATGGCCATGAGATATAGCATTTAAAACAGGCATGATAAGCTCTAACCCTCTCTCTTAATGATTTATTTCTTTTAGCATTTAGATAAATCAATATCTGCAACTTTGTTCGAATGCTGTAGATGTGGGTTTCTTTTGGAATGTGGATGTGTTTTTGTTTTACTAAATAGATAGCGTTTGGACTCTGGATATCATATAACATGTATTTACACATATTGACTCCTACTTGAAAGAGATGTTCAAAAAGAGACGAGTTTTCCAAATGACTTTTAATCATAATTGCATGAACTGATCTCTCCTCCTTTACAGTCTATCTTATTTACTATTTGAGTAGAAGAAATCTCTACATCAATTCTTGCCTGCTGATCTTATAATGTTGGGTTATCTTTTGCCTTGATTCTCCCTTTGAATGATGGTTTCTGTAGGAAATATTACGGAGTGTGAATGAGGTTTATAATTTTCTTGTATTGTTTATATTATGTAGAACATGGCTTGAAAAAAAAGGAATTTCCGATATTTTGTATTTGAGTTTTCTTGTGGATTTATAATGATATAAACTCCCATTGGGATTGGGGGGCTTCTATTTGGGAAGAGTCATACTAGTTTAATTGGTCTTTCTAGATAGCTCCATCTGAGTCATTTGATTATCATTTACCTTGGGGATTATTGAAAACCCCTCACCAGGACCTCTACTATTACTATTACTATGAGCTTATTATTAGATTGGAACCCTCCTGAAGCATGCGTTAATGGGTTTTCTATGACCTCTACGAATATGTTATGCACGCAAGTCATTATCCTCTGTGGATAATTATTTGGCTTAATTTTTGAGACACTACTTGGATCCTTGAATCGGTTAAAGTAATATTGGATACATCGACATTCCTCAAGTTTGATTGATATGTGATGCCCTCATGCATATGAATTCAGGCAATGCCTGAAATATGAAATTATAAATTTATCTTATACTTGACCTTGAAGCTTGTCGAAAGACGTTTGGTAGAAAAACAGATGAATAGGGAAGTTAAGATAACTACCCTAAAATGGATTCATGCACAACCTCAAGTAAAGGTAACAACTACCATAATGGGACTGTGCATACCATGTATGCCAGTAAGGATATAAGTCCACCTGAAATTATTTAACTTCATTTTTATATAACAATAATTAATACCCATAAATTGGTGTATGCAAGTGGAGGTTGAATTATAACAGGATTTATCATGTTATCGTGTAACTAAGTAAGGATAAATATGTTATTTCAATACTTGGTTAACGAATGGAATATTTTCTGGTATTTACGATGATTATTATGTTAGCTAAAATTTGATACTTGCATCTCAATTGGGAGTTGAGATAATGTTGGTACTTGTATTTATAGTGGCTTGGACTGCGCTTACTTATCTTAGTTAGTCAAATGTATCTTGGACATATTAGCAAAACATGACAATGTCGTTAATCGTAGCTCATTCCAATGAGTTGGACCCTTGTACTAAAAGAAATATATAGAGACATGGAATAAGCAACCAAAAGGATACCTAAATATTATACGAACTTGTGGATTGGTGGAATCTTTGTTAACATAAGTATATCCTTAAAATTGTGAAATAAATATCCAAATTATACTTCATATCACTGAGTTTCTATGAAGGTTTGACACTTGGGTAATATCGATGAATAATATAAAATTGGTACTTGTATTTATTATATAAGCTTAATGTCGTTGGTGCTTTTATTTAATTGAAAGATAATATTGTTGGGTACTTAAATATGCGAAGTAGGTCGAGGGTATTAGGTGAGCGTCATTATTATTACTGTAATTTGAGTATGATTGATTGCATGGTTAAGATTGTATATCTAGTCACTTGGAATTGTGTCTTAGGTAAGCAGATCTTAAGGAAGTGAACATTAATGAGTAGGAAATGTATTATCATGAGATGTGCAGTTAAGTTTTAAATGTATGTTAGAAATTTATTTGATAAGGAGTATTGCAAACTTTCATTTATTTAAATACTAGATGGCATAAATTATTAGGTGAGGTTTATATCTTATCATGCTCAGTTCTAGCGAACTGACTCTAGTAAATATTTGTGCAGATGGATTATGCGAGTAGATTAAAGGAAAAGAGTGTAAAAGTTTCATCAGTTCAAATTATGTTCTTTGTAGAAAGTTCAATGCGTTGTAAATTTTGTAACTTTGCTTGCAAGGAGTTTAGAAGATCTCTTGCCTTGGTATGTTCAGAAAACTACGTAGTGAAGTGTTCTTTCCCTTTTGTTGTTAGACTAGTAACTTATCTTGGGTGAGGAATGATATTCAATCCTTACATTGGCATAAGTATTGTAAAACCTTGTTTTTGAGAATAAAGTGTTAAGTCAAACTCTCGACACCTTGTAATGATGTGATATAAGTAAAATTAAATGGAATGGTTAACCCTTATAGAAGTTAACCAAAATATGTGTATTCGAGATAAATTAATATAGAGATGACTTACTTGAGAACAAGAGATTCTGAAGTACTCAAAGGTGAAACTATCCTTGTAAAGTAATTTTTATAAATTGATATCCCTAGCTAAACTAGTGAACACTACTCTTTTGGATGTACTCTTAAACAAGCTTAAGGGAAAACAATGGTTAGTTTCTGGAAGATAATATGATTTAGCAAGTAGGAGAAGACTTTAAGTGAACTACTCTACAGTGTATAAGTAATTAACTCAGTTGGTAAGATGAATTTGAGCGAATCATATATTGAATCCTTCAAAACTTAGTCATGAGCTAAAGGGTGTCTTATCAAAATAAATAACCCCTAATCATTTCTTCTTTGTGAGAGTGTCATGTGGTTGGGCACATGTTGTTACGTCAAAAAAAGGGTATTTTGTCCTTGAAAGGTGTGATCGTTTCCGTCTTGCCTTTATGGCCGTCCTTGTATCAAGTTGTTCACGGTGTTAGTTGTATCCTTGGTGACTGACATGGTTGCGTCATGTTATGTGTCAAGCATGTGAAGTCAAAAAAATTATCTGTCTTTTTACCGTGATTGTGTGTGTGTGAATCTTTGGGTCGTTACACCAATTTGTCCATATGTTCTTTATTAAAAAAACACCCCATGAAGTATGGTGTGCACAAAGTTATTCAATCGGTGGTGACAAAGAGGATACAACATACATGAAACATGAGTACTCCTAACCATCTGTCCATGGTAGAAAATCTGAAATGATACATAGGCAAAAACTGAAATACCTTCATACTGTGGGCTGCCCGTAACATTCTTAGGACTCAGAACTTCTGAGTTTAAATCAGCATTCCTTCTTGGCATGATTTCCTTGCCGGATGGGGTATTTTCTTCCTTGCATTTGTTCCCAAGTTGTTGGTGCTTGTCTTGGGTAACTTTTGGCTTCTTGTTTGGGTTGTGATATCCTTCAAACAAACTCCCTTGGACTGCAGTTAGGAGGAGACCATCCACTACATCGTGTCCTTTTTGGGGAGTTTCTTTCCATCTTCATGGCCATAAAAGGCTTGTTGACGTATCAACACAAACCCAAATTACTTTTCCAAACATAAGTATATCAAGCTGTTGGCTAGAAAATTTGTCTTGTGGACAAATTTATGGATTTCAGGCCAACACTATGGGAATCTAAGTCCCTCTACATTTGAATGGTGCAGCTCCAATTGTTTAGCATGTAAAACCGAAGGATTTTAATGGTGGTTTTTCAACCAGAGATCCATAGGGGCACTCCACTGACCCTATGGCAAAGCTTGCAATTTCTTGTTAGGGTAGAAATTAATCCAAGTATGGGAAAGGGAGTGGGGAAGAAGGCAAGAAGGTCAATGATACAGGTAGAATATCAGATGCCTATATGCATTGATCAGAAAGTTCATAACATGCATTAACTAATAGAAGAAAGACAAATTTGCAATTTCTGAGCACAAGACAGAATAAAACATGCATTGGTCACAAAGCACCAATCGATTTTTCCATCGGGGGGACATAAAATTCCTTCCTTTTTTATTGATCTCAGAGTTGAAACTTGTACACAAGTGGGAATAGAAGAAAAATGCAGAGGAGGAGAATAGAAGAAGACTGACTGTCATTTTTGTCCATCTGTTTGCAAAAAACGTGCTTCCAGTTTTCCAATTCGATTGCCAGCCCGAACAATGACTCTCAGAGGACAAGAAATAACATGTAAGGGGCGGTTACAACTTCCCCAAATGACCAAGAAGCGTTCAAACAAATTTGATCATTTTTCTTTCTTCCAGATTCCTCTGTAGCAAAGAAAATGCTTCTGACGAGCCCAAGAAGAGCTTCTGCGTGTAAAAATGCGTTTTATATTCCAATTTGTCAGTTTGCATATGAACCGTTTGTTGGAAATATTGTCATTGATGTCAAAAGAGGTGCTGAACTGGTAAAAAGAAATCTGTCAGAAAGTAACGGAATTATTGACGGAAATGGTAGAAAGTAACGGAAATAACCAGCAGTATAGAAGGGTAGAAAACGAAAGTTTAAATACATGAAAAGAAGCGTTTTTGCATGAGGATTATCATGGTATAAGCGAGATATACACAGCTATACATAAGAGAGAGATATCCGCATTTTAAGGTGTTCATATGCAATGTTTTATGGTGAAAAAGAAGATTTAATGATGGCTGCCAGCGATTTAATGATATCAATGATTTGTCTAAGGAGGGGCAGCGCTCCTATCAAGTGGTTAATTGCATTGATTAATGTGCATTTAATAATTATGGGTTGCATTAATTATTTTTGGTTTTAGCCGACTAATGCACTTAATTAAGTTGTGTTAATGGAAAGGTTGTGTCCGTTGGAATGATGTGTCTTTTGAAAAGGTACGAAAGGCTATATAAGAAGATTCATATGAGACTTATTAAGCATGGATTCAAGTTGAATATCTTAAGGAAAAAAAGAAGAAGAAGAGGAAGCGTAAGGGCAAAATTTTAGAACAGCAAATCTGAAAGTAAGAAGAAGAATTTTTTCATTATTCATTGAGGAAGCAACAAGTTCAAAAGTGGAAAGCAAATTTTGTAAGGAAGGTTGGTGCCTTCATATTCGAAGAGATTGGTGTCTCTTGCTAAGTTGGTGCTTAGCAAAAGGGTGTGGGTGCTCCGTAGGTTGGTGCCTACAAATTTTTGAGAAATATATATAAAGAAAGAAGTTTCTCCGTGGTTTTCTCCCGAAAGGGTTTCCACGTATATCTATGTCTACTTCTATTAAGTTTTGTGTTCTTTGATCGATTTGATATATTCACATTGCTCGTGCTTATAGATCTAAGTTTAAGTATTGAAGTTTGAAATAATATCATAATACTGATTCACCCCCCCTCTCAGTATTATCTTGTGCTCAACAATTGGTATCAGAGCAGGTTCCTTCAAGAACAATCTAACAGTTGGAAGGTAGATCTCGGGAGCACATATGGCTAGTCAAGTACAAGAAGGTTTTTCCTCGAACAAGGCTCCATTGTTTGACGGAATAAACTATGCATTTTGGAGCATAAGAATGAGAACCTATCTGATGGCACTAGGGTTTGATATTTGGCAATTAGTAGCGGTTGGATATATCATTCCATCAACTCCGCCAACAAACCAAGCCGGTAAGAAGGCTTTTGGAAACAATGCCAAGGCGATAAATGCAATCTTGTGTGGTCTGTCAGAGTCCGAATTTGTCAAAGTAATGCAATGTGACACGGCAAAGGAAATATGGGATAAACTTGAACAATATATGAAGGTGATGATAAGGTCAGAAAAGCTAAGCTTCAAACCCATAGGAGAAAATTTGAGAGCCTAAAAATGGAGGAGGAAGATGTTGCAGCTTATCTTCTGCGGGTGGATGAAGTTGTCAACGCCATAAGAGGGCTTGGAGAAAAGATTGAGGAACTGTGATCATCTAGAAGGTCTTAAGATCTTTACCATTAAGATTTGATGCTAAGGTGTCTGCCATCGAAGAAATGAAGGATCTTGACAAGCTAAGCATGGACGAACTACATGGAATAATGACGGCTTATGAAATGAAGACCGAGTCTAATAAACTAGCAAAGAAGGAAGCCGCATTCAAAGTATCGAAGAAAAAGGCAATCAAGGAATCTGAAGCGAATGTTGAATCAAACAGCAATGAAGAAGATGAAAAGGAAGCTTTATTCATTCGAAAGCTAAAGAAAGGATCTGGGAGATACAAAGGTAAGTTACCATTTAAATGTTTTAACTGTGGTAAAATTGGTCATTTTGCAGCTAAATGCCCAGAGAAGGAAGATAGCGAAGATGAAGAAAGCAAGCCCAAGTTCAAAAGAGAATTCAAACAAAGCAGAGGCAAGAAAAGATTTGAAAAGCAAAAGAAGAGTCTATATTCAAAAAGAGGTAGCAGCTCATCCGAAGAAAGCGGAATAAGTGATTCAGACAGTGATGATGAAGAAACATTGTTTATGGCTATAGAAGAAGGTTCATCAACTAGCAAAGTTGATTTGGAAGGAATCGAGGACATAGAAGAAGAAGGTGAGGTAAACCTCGAAGAAGAACTCATTTGTGCGTTGGGTGAAATAAAAGCACTCAAAAAGAGGAATCAGAAGCAAAGACTTCAGCTCCAGAAATATGAAGAACAAAATCAATCTTTCGAAGCTAAGTTAGCACAGAGTCTTGAAGAATCAAAGAATCTAATCATTGACCTGAAGACCCAGATTGAAGAAGCAAAGAGAATTGAGGAAGGGTTGAGAAGTCAGCTCAAGGTGAAACAAGAAGAATGTGAAAAGCGTGAGTCAGAGATTGTTGCGATGAGAAAAGACTTAGAAAAGGTAAATACCAAACTAATGAACAACTTGAAATTTGAAAAGAGTACTAAGGTTCTAGATGAGATTCTAGAAAATCAAAGATCACCATCCAACAAATCAGGACTCGAATATGAAGAAAAACTAGAGAAAGCTTCAAATTCCATTGAGATTCCGGAGAAGAAAGGTTTAGAAAAGGCAAAAAGTTATGCAGAAATTCTAAATGCACCTACGAAGAATAAAAGCAGAAAGGAAGAGGAAACTACGAAGACCTGTTCCATCCACAAGGAAGGTGTTAGAGAGAACGACATCAAAAGACCATTTACTCCACGACATAGGAATATGAACAGGTTTGAAAGTTCCTTTCATGGTTATTGTTTTTATTGCAATATATATGGGCATAAAAATATAGTGTAGAAAGCGAATGAGAGATAATGAAGCCTGGAACAAACCAAAATCTGCTCATAGAGTGTTGAATATGAACTATAATTTGTTTGCTCCACTATCCTATTATAACGAGGAAGCCATTATCTGCTACAAGTGCAATAATTATGGACATATAGCACGCTTTTGTAGAAGTGTGTTTGACTCGAGACAAGATCAAAAGACAAAGCCTTTAGATACAAAGAAAAGGGAGGCTATGAAATCCTAGACAAGGAAGCAGGAGAAAGATGGGCTAGACAAAGAAAAATCCATGCTCGTTCAAACAGCTTTTCATGCTCGAGATGAAGGACAGCAGTGGTACATTGATAGCGGATGTTCAAGACATATGACTGGTGATAAAAGTAAGTTTCTCTCCTTAAAGAAAGTAAATGAAGGTACAGTAAAATTTGGTGATAATGTTACAGCAAAGATCGTTTGCAGAAAGGCTGTTGAGTCTGGATAATGGAAAAACAAAAACAGAGAATGTTTTGTATGTTGAAGGATTAAAACATAACCTCTTGAGTGTGAGTCAAATGTGTGATTAGGGACACACTCTTAAGTTCTATGCCGAAGGATGTGAAATAAGGAAAGTAGATACAGGAGAACTAATTGCAGATTGCCACCGAACTGTAAATAATCTATATATGCTCGGAGAAATAAAAGAAGAAAAATGTTGCCTAAGTCAAGTTGAGGAGAGTTGGCTATGGCATAGAAGGATGGGACATATAAATTTTGATAATCTTGTGAAGATAAGCAATAAGCAGGCCATACGGGACATGCCTAAAATAACAAAGCCTTCGAGTACTCTATGCAAGCAGTGCCAGCTTGGGAAGTAGACCAGAACAAGATTCAAAACAAAGGAGTATTCATCCACCAAACCATTGGAGCTAATTCACACGGATTTGTGTGGACCTACCAGAATGAAAAGTATTCAAGGTGAGAGTTATTTTATGTTACTCATTGATGACTACACTAGAATGACATGGGTAGCATTTTTGAAAGAAAAATCTGAAGCATTTGGAAAGTTCAAAGCTTTCAAGGCATTAGTAGAAAATGAAACAGGGTTGAAGATAAAATGTCTAAGGTCAGATCGTGGAGGTGAATTCATGTCAAATGAATTTATTGAATATTGTGAAGACCATGGAATTAAAAGACAATACTCAGCTGCAAGAACTCCACAACAAAATGGAGTAGTAGAAAGGAAGAACAAAACCGTTCAAGAGATGGCCCGAACAATGCTGAATGAATCTAAGCTATCAGATAGATTCTGGAAAGAAGCGGTAAGTACTGCCGTTTATATTTTGGATAGAGTGCAAATCAGAGTTAACCATGACAAAACTCCATATGAATTATGGAAAGGAAGACCAGCCTTGGTCAAATATTTTAAGGTTTTTGGGAGTAGATGTTTCATTAAAAACCAAGAGGACTTAGGAAAATTTGATTCAAGATCCGATGAAGGGATTTTTCTTGGGTACTCCACTAAAAGTAAAGCCTTCAGATGTTATAACAAGAGGTTGCAGACTATCATAGAAAGTGCAAGTGTCAGAGTGGATGAGGGTCTAGATCTAAAGACAAAAGAAAATTCAGAAGAGTCTTTAGAAATACCAAGTCTTGTGAAAGAAGAACAAGAGGAAGAAGAAGATATTAAAGAGTGGAGTAAATCAGAAAGGCAGGATACCAAGACGCCATCTCGCTTCGTTCAGAAAAATCATGATGAAAGTCAGATTATTGGAGAACTTGATACCGGGGTTCAAACCAGAAGAAGAATTACAAATGCTTCTGAGCAAGGGTATTTTTCTCTGCTATCTAAGGTAGAACCTAAGAACTTTTTAGAAGCAAGACATGATAAACATTGGTTGAAGGCGATGGAAGAAGAATTAGATCAAATTGAGAAAAATGAAACTTGGGAACTAGTTCCCAGACCAAAGAGTCAGAATGTGATTGGCACTAAGTGGGTATTTCGGAACAAACTAAATGAAGATGGTCAAGTCACTCGAAATAAGGCAAGATTGGTATGCAAAGGGTATGCTCAAGTGGAAGGTGTTGATTTTGAAGAGACTTTTGCTCCAATTGCCAGACTAGAAGCAATCAGAATGTTCCTTGCTTTCGCAGTGTTTAAAAATTTCAAAGTCTACCAAATGGATGTCAAATCAGCCTTTTTAAATGGGAATTTAGAAGTGGGTATTTGAACAAATTAAATGAAGATGGTCAAGTCACTCGAAATAAGGCAAGATTGGTATGCAAAGGGCATGCTCAAGTGGAAGGTGTTGATTTTGAAGAGACTTTTGCTCCAGTTGCCAGACTAGAAGCAATCAGAATGTTCCTTGCTTTCGCAGTGTTTAAAAATTTCAAAGTCTACCAAATGGATGTTAAATCAGCCTTTTTAAATGGGAATTTAGAAGAGGAGGTTTACATAGAATAGCCTGAAGGGTTCCTATTATCAAAAAATGAAGATTATGTGTGTAGGTTGAAAAAGGCATTGTATGGATTAAAACAAGCCCCCAAAGCATGGTACTCAAGGCTTGATCAACATCTATAGGACCAAGGATTCAAGAGAGGACATCTGATAATCTTTACATCAAAACTGAAGATGAACACCAGTTAATTGTGGTTGTATATGTGGATGACATAATCTTTGGAGGAGACAATGAAGAAATGTCTAGAAAATTTGTAGAAGACATGCAAAAGGAATTTGAAATGTCTATGTTGGGTGAGTTATCCTTTTTCCTTGGATTGCAAATTTCTCAATCTAATAAAGGAATATTTATATCCCAAACCAAGTATGTGAAGGAAATGTTGAAAAAGTTTGGTATGGAGGAGTGTGCACCTGTCAGCACACCGATGATCACCGGAACCAAGTTAAGCAAAGATGACGAATCTCCAGATGCTGATCAATCTCTCTATAGATCAATGATTGGGAGTTTATTATATGTGACAACATCCAGACCAGATATTATGCAAGCAGTGGGTATGGTGGCACGTTTTCAAGCAGGGCCGAAAGAAACACATGTGCAAGTTGTAAAACGCATATTCAGATATCTAAAGGGAACTATGGAATACGGGTTGTGGTATCCAAAAGGAAAAGATTTCACATTGACAGCTTATACAGATTCAGATTGGGCAGGATGTGTAGATGACAGAAAAAGTACAAGCGGAGGAGCATTTTTTCTTGGAAATAGCCTGGTATCTTGGCTAAGTAAGAAGCAAAATTTTGTATCCCTATCCACAAAGAAGCAGAGTATATAGCAGCGGTACTATGTTGCACGCAAATTTTATGGATGAAGCAGACCTTGAAGGATATCAAAGTAGAGTATGATCATCCCATCTCCATATTATGTGATAATACTAGTGCAATAAGTATTTCAAAGAATCCGGTTATGCATTCCAGAACAAAGCACATTCCCATAAGATATCACTTCTTAAGAGAGCAGGTGGCAGAGAAACAGGTAAAGTTGGAGTATGTCACTACATCCGAACAGATAGCAGATATTTTCACTAAGCCACTTCCAAAGGAGACATTTGAATATCTACGACATAAGCTGGGAGTAATTTCTTTTACATCTTTACATTGAAGAGTCAAGGGTAGCACTGGTTAAGGGGGAGCTAAAACTTTGCAAATTTTTCAGCTCCTAGGATGACCCTTTGCCATTGATGTCAAAGGGGGAGAATGGTAGTAAGGGGGAGCTACGGCAAGAGGAAGCTGCAGAAGAGGAGATTATTTTTTGGGGTTGCCATCAATGACAAAGGGGGAGATTGTTGGAAATATTGTCATTGATGTCAAAAGAGGTGCTGAACTGGTAAACGGAAATCTGTCAGAAAGTAACGGAATTATTGACGGAAATGGTAGAAAGTAACGGAAATAACCAGCAGTATAGAAGGGTAGAAAACGAAAGTTTAAATACATGAAAAGAAGCGTTTTTGCATGAGGATTATCATGGTATAAGCGAGATATACACAGCTATACATAAGAGAGAGATATCCGCATTTTAAGGTGTTCATATGCAATGTTTTATGGTGAAAAAGAAGATTTAATGATGGCTGGCAGCGATTTAATGATAACTTGATTGTTTGTCTAAGGAGGGGCAGCGCTCCTATCAAATGGTTAATTGCATTGATTAATGTGCATTTAATAATTATGGGCTGCATTAATTATTTTTTGGTTTTAGCCAACTAATGCACTTAATTAAGTTGTGTTAATGGAAAGGTTGTGTCCGTTGGAACGATGTGTCTTTTCGAAAAGGTACGAAAGGCTATATAAGAAGATTCATATGAGACTTATTAAGCATGGATTCAAGTTGAATATCTTAAGGAAAAAGAAGAAGAAGGGGAAGCGTAAGGGCAAAATTTTAGAACAGCAAATCTAAAAGTAAGAAGAAGAATTTTCCATTATTCGTTGAGGAAGCAACAAGTTCAAAAGTGGAAAGCAAATTTTTTAAGGAAGGTCGGTGCCTTCATATTTGAAGAGATCGGTGTCTCTTGCTGAGTTGGTGTTTAGCAAAAGGGGTGGGTGCTCCTGTAGGTTGGTGCCTACAAATTTTTGAGAAATATATATAAAGAAAGAAGTTTCTCCGTGGTTTTCTCCCGAAAGGGTTTCACGTATATCGTGCCTACTTGCATTAAGTTGTGTTCTTTGATCGATTTGATATATTCACATTGCTCGTGCTTATAGATCTAAGTTTAAGTATTGAAGTTTGAAATAATATCATAATACTAATTCACCCCCTTTCGGTATTATCTTGTACTCAACACCGTTCGCTCCTTTGCCCTAATTGCTTTGAAATCGGGCCATCCACATGGCAAGAGAACATTGGAGCGAAGTTGGGAGGAACTTTTTTTTTTGTTTTTGCATGCCAGAGACATTTTCTCGATTTTCTCCCATAAAACGCCATCAAAATTTAAAATTGAAGTGTCCATCGTGTAGAGAATTTTAACAGCTTTCCATTGATACCAAAAACGCAAAAACCGAGCTCTGGTTCGAAAGATATGGCCTCTTGAAGATTTAGGGCAAAACTGGTCAAAATTAGGGTTGGCGGGGTCAAATTTCAAATTTTCCCTTTTGGAAAAATTTCCCAAAAAACTCCACGGGTCCGCCACTCCGAGACACGTGGCACCTTCTAGTTCGTTCGCGGGCCGAAGACCTGTCTTTTTCCTTCGCGTTTTCATATTGGGAAAATTTTCCGAAAACTCCCGCGCCCTGCCACTTCGAGACACGTGGCACCTTCTCGTTGCTTGGGGGGATGCGCCTCCCTTTTGCCTTTGAAATTAACATTGGGAGAAAATCTCAATTTACCTCCGCGCCCCGCTGCTCTGCCATGCTCTTCTCCCTTCTCCTCCGCGGGCCTGCGGGCTGCTTTTTGCCTTTGCGCTTTTTAGACAAAAAAAGCTAAGTGACAAATTTCTCCCCGTGCTTCCACTTCACCTTGACACATGGTATTGGATGCATGCCTGCCTAGGGAAAATTTCCCCATTTACCTCCACTAAGCCAGAACTCAAAAACTACAAGGAGTTAGGAGGACTTCCATACCTTTCTGGAAAGGGGAAAGAATTCTCTATCTGATGAAGGTGTTTCTAAGAATCCTTGATCCCTTGGGAAGTGCCAGATTTCAAAAACTCAAACTGGACCATTTTCAAAGGGTGACAACTCAAAAATCTCTAAGTCCAGACTTGGGAAAAAGAAGGAAAATTTTGAGGGGACAACAGTGGCTCTAGCTTGGGGACATGGCATGGATTGAACAGGGAGAAAACATGGCATGAGGATCCAGAATATCAAGTTTTAAAACATATAACGTTGACCAATGCCTTATCCATTGGGCCTTGCAGAGTCATGTACAATTCTGAGGAAAGGAAGAAGGAAGGAAGCACACCAACCAAAACCACACCAAGACAGAAAACAAACCAAAACACACAACGAAAAGGGGAAACAACAAAAACTATGGTACAAGGTGAGGGACAACTCACTTTCACTGATGGTACAACTTCAAATATTGCCCACTTCTAGGCAATCCCAGTGGAGTTCCATCCAAGTATGATAAGAGAAAGGAATTCTCACCACAAGCTTCCTGAATTTGAAATGGACCCAACCACAAAGAATCAAACTTACCATGACTACCCTTTAGCTCTCTCCTCTTGTCCCAAAGTAGGACCAAATCTCCAGCTCTGAACTCCCTTGCTTTGGCTCTTCTGTCAAAGAGCTTCTTCACTTTCAGCTGATGTTCTTTGATTCTGTCCACTACCTAGAATCTGCTCTCTTCTAGCTTCTCAAGGAAAAGGATCCTCTTGTCAATTGAATCTTTGTATTGGCTGTCTTCCACTGTTTAAAGCAGCTTGAGAGTTGGCATTTCAATTGTAATAGGAATCTTTGCTTCAACTCCATATAGAAGCTGAAAAGGTGACATGCCTATTGCCTTCTTAGGAGTTATCCTATCAGCCCACAATGCATCATATAATTTTTATGCCAATTCTTCTGATTCTCATCAACAAGCTTGCGGATAATGGTCACAATATTTTTGTTGCTTGACTCAACTTGACCATTCCCCTAAGGATAGTAGTCAGAAGAATGTGCTAGAGAGATGCCAAAACCATAACAGAATTCTATCAATTCCTTCGAAGAGAAATAAGTAGCGTTGTCTACTACAATCTTCTGAGGAACTCCAAAACGAACAATGATATTCTCTTTTATGAAATTGCAGACAACTTCAGAGCTAGCCTATTTGGTTGGAATGGCTTCCACCCATTTGGTGAAGTAGTCCGTGGCAGTGAGCACATAAGTATGCCCAGCACTTGAATGGGGATTCAAAATGCCAATGAAGTCCAGCCCCCATTGTTGAAATGGTTCTTCAATAATCACAGGCCTGAGAGGCAATGCAACTAATTGTGGTTTTCCAACAAAATTTGGCATGCTTTGCATTTAGAAACCCAGCTCTGAGTATCAGCAAAAAGAGAAGGCCAATAATATCTACCTCTGAGAATTTTGTGGGCAGTCACCATGGCTGAAAAGTGTCCACCACAAGCTTGATCATGATAGGCTTTGAGGAGTTTTTCTTATTGTTCCTTGTCAACACATTTGAGAAAACAACCATCTATCCATTTCTTGTAGAGTGTATTATTCCAAATCACATATTTGGCTGCTTTCAGCCTGAGAGTTCTTCGTTGCTTGTAATCTAAATGAGGAGGGTGGTCCCCATAGGTAAGAAAGAAAGCAAGGTCTGCATACCATTCCTTTGTAGTGTTCACAAAGAGAACTTGTGGGCAATCTTCTGAGCAGGTTGGGCAAGTGTCATCTCTTTCTTTGAGAGATTCATCTTTAGCAATCAACTTGCACAAACCATTTCCTCTAACCAGATTAGAGGGCTTAATCTCCATGTCATACTCTTGGATCCTTGCAATCCAATTTCCTCTTTTGGCTCCGGGATCTTGTTGTGTCAAAATGGACTTGATTGCACTTCCGAGGACCATCACCACGGTGTGAGAATTGAGTATGTAAAATCTGAAATTCTTCACGGCCTTGACCACTGCGTATGCATGCTTCTCCAATTGACTGTAATTTAGTTCATGCTTCTTCAAAGGGAAGCTCATGAAAAGAATAGGTGCTTCCAATCCTTCCTCATTCTTTTGAACTAGGACAACAAAAAGAGTGTGCTCCGAGGCATAACAATACATGATGAATTCCTTGCTGAAATCTGGAGATACCAGCGTTGGAGCTTTGGCAATGGCCTTCTTGATTTCTTCAAATGTTGATTTTCCTTCACTACTCCATTTGAAAATTGTTTGAGGCTTCATCATGGAGGTGATATGCTTTGTTAGTTCAGCAAATTCGGGGACAAAGCGGCGAAGAAAATTTACCTTCCCAAAGAATGAGTGCACTCCTTTCTTGCTGGTGGGAAGAGATAGTGCTTGAATAGCACTTACCCTCTCAGGGTCAATATGTGCTCCATGTTTATTCACAATGTGTCTCAACAACTTGCCTTTTGTGACTCCAAAGATACACTTCTTGGGATTTAGAGAAATGCCATGCTTTCTACATCTTGCAAGAACCTGCTCCAAGTGGAAGATATGCTCACTTCTCTTCTTTGAAAACACGGTTAAGTCATCAAGGTATATGACAATGCAATTCTTGAGATCTTTGAAAGCCAGGTCCGTGGCTCTTTGGAAGGTGGCTCCCGCATTGATCAGGCCAAAAGGCATCCTGCTGTAAGCAAAAGTGCCCCAAGGAGTTGTGAAATCCGTCTTGCTACAATCTTCTTCGGCCACTTTAATTTGATTATACCCTAAGAAGCCATCAAGCAAAGAGAGCATCTTAATCCAAAGAATCGCTTGTAGGATATGATCCATGATCGGAAGAGGGTAATTGTCCTTGAGAGATGCTTGATTCAGATTTCTGAAATCTACACATTTTGATCTCCCCATTTTTCTTTCTGACTGGTACAATGTTGGCCACCCATGTTGAGTGGTGAATGGGGAAAATGATTCTGGCATTCAGCATCTTGTTCACTTCTTCCTTGATAACATCAGCAATCTTTGGATTATAGGGTCTTTGCTTTTGCCTGAAGGGCTTAGCATCCTGCTTCAGAGGAATGGAATGATGCATTTCCTTCGGTTGAAAAGATTTGAGCTCGTTGTAAGAGTAGGCCAGCACATCAGAGTACTTTTAAGCAAAGCAACGAACTTCCTTTTCTCTTCAGGTGAGCAACATTTGCCAATGTTGACCATCCTTGGATCTTCAGAAGTCCCAATGTTTTCCTTGTCAAAATCAGATGGACAGCGAGAAGATAGCTTTTCTTTTTCACGAATAAATTTGTCATGCTTGTCAAACAGGTCCTCCAGAGAGACTAGACCTTTGGGGATCTTGTTACCTTTCAATTTGATCATGCCTTCATCATCCACTCTTTCAATTTCATCTGATGCATCTTCAGCCATAACTTCTCTATGTGGATTAACACTTCCCTCAAAGAAGAGATTATTGAAGTTGTCTCTTTGCTCCAAGAAGGCTAAAATCTGATTGTCATCATTGAAAACTTGCCAGTGATCTGCGTTATCAGGAACACTTGGTCTGAAAACCATCTCAATGGTTATTTTGTCCTTGCAAAAGAAGGATGAGGAGTCAATAGGGATGTTGATACTACAAGAGAATCAGCTCTTTCATTTTGTTGTCTTGGGATGGCTTCAATAGAGAATGCATCAAAGAATTCAATGCAATCCCACACTCTATTCCTGTAATGCCTGAGCCTTGGGTTCTTCACCTGGTATTGCTGGCAGATTTGCTTCACTATCACTTCTGCATCACCAAGGCATCTCAGCTTTTTGATTCCCATGTCTTCCATCACTTATGCCCAAGAGGAGAGCTTCATATTCTGCTGTATTGTTGGTGTTGTCAAACTGCAGTTTGTATGCAAAAGGATGCATCACATTGGAAGGAGAGTACAACACAACACCAGCCCCGAGCCCTGCTTTGGAATGGCTTCCATTAAACTCCATAGTCCAGACCTGATCTTTCTCTGATTCCGAGGAAAGTGGCAAGTCTTCTTCTGGTTGTGAAGGAAATAGTTTCCTAATCCACAATCTTGAAAGAGGATATTAGCTCTTGGGTCACTGGAGCTTCTTACTATAAACTTCATTTTTATTACTGGAAGCAGCCTCTTCATCTCACCCTTTACTGGAATAGTTGCAGAGGTCCAATCCATCTTTATCTCTCCACCAAGTTCTCTACAAAAACTTATACTCAAGAGCATGCCAAAAGATGTTGGAATGTCTGCCACTAAGATGGTTAGAAGTACTTTCTTATCAGGGTATTCAGCCAAAGCCACTTGTGCATCTTTTATCCTTCCTACTAGTGGTACTTGCTTGGATTCTATTGAGTAACAAGCTCCGTTAACTCCGAGAGCATTGGCAACTTTGAGTGGCATTACGTTATCAGAAGCTCCAGAGTCAATGATGCAATTGTTGAGCTCAAAACCATTCATGAGAAGAGACAAGAAGAAGGGTTCCACCTTATCTATTTTAGAAGCACTTAGGGCCAGCATGTTTTGAGCAGGGGGTGTAGATGCTGTCGGGAGAAGACCTTTATAATTTGAACTTGAAGGTATAGAACTGCTGCTCGAACAGCATTGATTAGTCTCTCAAACTGAGCAGGGTGTGTTTGCAAGTATTCAATCTCTGAGAGCTGCACTTTGGTCTTACTTGCATGTTCCACAAAATCAAATGGGACAATGTTGATGATGGGGAAGTTCTGGAGTGAGGGAAGGTTTACACGGTAAGGGTCTTTGAGGAACTTTGGCTGACTTAGGATAGACTTCATTGGAGGGAGGAGTGTTTTTAATAAAACTTGTGAGCTAGAAGAAGGAAAAGGTGACTATCCAAATTCACCCCAGGGGTGAATTGATAACATACATGAGAATTCTCAAGTCCTGGGCAAATGGATGGATTCGTGGCAAAACCATGTTTCTAGGGTCCTCGTAGAAATTTTTCTAACTCTCTGTCCGGGTTGAAAAGAGCAAGCTACGAGAAAATGCGAAAAAGTTAGAAAATAAAGCTTGGGCAGAAAAATTGTGAAAATCGGCTAAGTCCTAGTCCTCGCAGTCGGGACATTTTCATACAGGCGTGGACTCGAAAAGCCTCGGGCGGCCAGCGAAGCAAAGGGACATCGGGACAAATGGACGCGAAATGCCCGAATCGGCCGAAAGAAAGAAAATTTGTCCAAGTCCTTAAAGGAGCAAGCGGGGCAAGAGTACGCGGCGCGCGAAATGCCCGAACCAGGCGAATCGGAAGAATTTGTCCCTGCATCCGGGAGCAAGTGGGACAAAGGTCTTTGGGGGACGTGAACCGGCCGGTTCGGCCGGGCAGAAGCTTTCTTGCTTGGGACCGGGACATCCGGGCCGTGAGTGCGCGGAGGACGCGACCGGCCAGTTCGCCCGAAAGCAAACAGAAATTTCGTATTGGGACAAAGGGACGCGTGGGACGCGGAGAAAAAAGCCGAGAGCAATCAGATTTTGCGCACGTGTCATCGGCATAAAATCTAAGGGCGAGGAAGCCCATTTGGGCGGATCGGAAGTTTTGTCTCTAGAAGTGCAGGACATCCGGGACAAATGGACGCGGTGGACGTGAAAATCCGGCAGGGCCGAGAACCAATCAAATCACGACACGTGTCACAAGGGAAAAAGTCCAAAAGTCAAAGGGCGAGGTTGCAAGACTCACCAGGCCAATCAAAAGAGGACACGTGTCAATGGCGGGAGAACCGCGGGACAGAGAGAGGAGAGAGAATTACGCATCCAATCAATGCATGCCACGTGTCATCTAGGTGGCAAAGCGCGAAAAAAACTCAAAACGCATTTTACCTTGTTTTGTGCCCTAAATCTTCAGATCGACATATCTTTCGATCCAGAGCTCGGATTTGCACGTTCTTTATATCAACGAAAAGCTCATGAAATTCTCTACATGATTTTGGGGTTAATCTTGAATTTTGAGTGCGATTGTGAGAGAAAATTGAGAAACGGCTCTGGTGCGTGTTCATGGGAAGTGACCCCAAGCGACCAAATTTAATGCGAATGGGTCGCATTCTCCGTAATTCGGTCAAAATGACAGGTATGGGTTTATGGTAAGGTCCCCATGCCGTTTTAATGCACTGCATCAAGGAGGGATGGGCTCTCATGCTTTTGACGTTTTTGTCCCCCTGGACTCGACCCTTGCATCAGTAAAAACCCGATTTGGCTCATTTGAGGGGGAATAATTTTTGACATAAGCAACTCTTCTTTCACCTCCAACAAGTGGATTTGATCAAGCAAGGATCAGACCTCTCCAAAGATTGGAACAGTTTTTACCTCTCCGAGGTTGTAATGCGATGATTTGAGTACTAAAAATGATAATGCAAGCTTTGTGAATGGTTTTCAGTCCTCTCTCTGCATTTGTATTATTTGCTTCATTTCAAACCTTAAATTATATCTTATTGTGTAAGTTTCATGTTGTAAACTTTGGTCTGTGTCTATTTGCTTGACAAAATGTTTCACCACTCCTTTGGTGCATCACCATCTTGCTTAGTTTCAATTTCTTGCACTTCTCTCCCCTGTCTCCTTAGAGTTAGAGTAGGATTAGGATCTCGAACCTCTGTAGTTGTGCGAGCATTAGATCTAAATCGAGGAGTTTGAGGAACCAGCCTCTAATCTGGAGATTCCTCTCTCGGTTTCACAAGTCCCACGCTTGAGAGAGGTTTCCATGTTGTGTTTGGATGCTAGAGTGATCAACCTAGAAGCTGATCGCATCCAGGGGTCATTTGTGATTTTCAGCACTAATGATGACTTACTAGATATAACAGCTTGATCTCTAGCAGCCATGTGGCTAGTTTCATTTTGGTGAATCCATTGAGGGTGGTAATGGTGAGCCTCTTTGATGATCTTCTTTTGTGTGGCTGTTGGAGTGGGATCTTCTTTAGTTTTCTTTTCCTCTTGAGCCACGGAGGGTAGAGCATCTTTCTTGGATTGAGCTCGAGTGAAGATAGCACATGAGAAGCTTGGGGCTTCCTCTTCTTCTTCCCCATCATCCACAAACTTGAACAAGCCATTGTGCATATCAACTTCTTCAATTTCGAGGTAGCCTTCGTAATCCTCTGCTATTTCTCCTTCAAGTTCATCAATTTCAGCATCCTCTCTTGATTCTCTGGTGTCATAGATAGCATTGACAGGAGGTGCTTCAAGGGCAAGTTGGTGAGGAGGTGGTGCAATTCTTTGTCTATCAGGGAAGTTTGGCCTCCTTGGAGCATTTCTCATTGTCATTTGGGATAGTTGTTTCTTCAAGGCAACCAAATCATTTGCCATTTTCGGAACATAGGATCTGTAGTTATTGAAGCCGAACTCGACCCTTCTGCTTCCCATTTGGGCCTTTCACCTTTCCAGAGAGGATTAAGTCATCATCAGTTTCAATGGCAAAGTTTGAGCTTCCCTTAGTGTGTTTGGTTGGGCTCTTCTGAGGAAGAAACCAACTTTTGATGGCAAGGCACTGATGAAGAATCTTCTCAGGTGGTTCTCAGGAGGTAGCACATCTTCAGAGACTCTTTTTCAATCTGTCAAACCTTGCTACAAATTCCCTCATGGATTCAGAACTTTCTTTCTTTATTTGGACTAATTGTACCAGAGCTCTTGACCATCTTCAGTGCTCCTGAATCTATTTTCAAATGCTTTTCTGATATCTTCCCAACCAATAATAGATCTTGCAGGAAGCATGTAAAACCATTCAGCAGCTTTCTCTTGGAGTGACTCCACAAATAGTCTAACCGACACATCTTCATCTTCAACACCTAACACACCACAAGCAAGTGATGAAGGCTGCTACATGTTCTTCAGGAGTTGGGAGCCATCTCCTTTGAATTTGGGAAAATTCTTTCTCGAACCTCTTGGCAGATCATGGAGTATTCGTGGGAGAGCAAGTGGACCAGTATTTCTTCCCCATGGTACATTGGGTGCACGTGCTTCATGTTCATTATCAGCCATTTTGTTTTTTTTGGCTTCTTCAGCAGCTAGGGTTGCTTCTCTTTCCTCTGCTGCAGCTTGGAGTCTTGCAATTTCTTCAAGTTGAGCTCTAATCTCTTCCTCTCTATCAAACCGAGCTATAACCTCTGCTTCTTCTCTGTCCAACTCCTCAAAAGTAGGGTCAATCACTCCTTGCCTCATTGGCGAGTATACCTTCTATCAGCCAGCTTGAAGGCTTATTGTCTTCTCTGAGGTGTTGGAATCATTTTTGCTCTTCCAACTCAAAAGCAGGTTCTTCTTTTCAGTCCAAAATCTTTGTAGCAATAGAGTAATGTTTTACACTCTGCCTACTATGCCAAATAGCCTCCTTTAAGTCTGAAATGATATCTTCTTTGATATGAAAGAATGAAGAAGGTCTCTAGGGGATTTGCAAGAATAGTCATACTCGTATTCATGTGGATTCACAAGGAACTTCAGACTTCAAAAACTTTTAAAAAATACTTTAAAATCTTGTGGTCATTTTAGGGTGTAGATGCTGCAAACTCTACCCACGGTGGGCGCAAAAACTGTTGGCTAGAAAATTTGTCTTGTGGACAAATTTATGGATTTCAGAGCCAATGCTATGGGAATCTAAGTCCCTCTACATTTGAATGGTGCAGCTCCCATTGTTTAGCATGTAAAACTGAAGGATTTTAATGGTGGTTTTTCAACCAGAGATCCATAGGGGCACTCCACTGACCCTATGGCAAAGCCTGCAATTTCTTGCTAGGGCAGAAATTAATCCAAGTATGGGAAAGGGAGTGGGAAAGAAGGCAAGAAGGTCAATGATACAGGTAGAATATCAGATGCCTATATGCATTGATCAAAAAGTTCATAACATGCATTAACTAATAGAAGAAAGACAAATTTGCAATTTCTGAGCACAAGATAGAATAAAACACGCTGGTCACAAAGCACCAATCGATTTTTCCATCGGGGGACATAAAATTCCTTCCTTTTTTATTGATCTCAGAGTTGAAACTTGTACACAAGTGGGAATAGAAGAAAAATGTAGAGAAGAATAGAAGAAGATTGATTGTCGTCTTTGTCCATCTGTGACAGGGGTAGTAGATTTTTGAGTTCCTTTAGGCAAGAACTCTTCCATCATGCAGGTACAGAGTTGACCCCTAACACAAGTTACCATCCACAAATGGATGGGAAAACTGAAAATGTCAATAAATGTTTAGAGGGGTACCTAAAGAGCTATGTTACAAGGCAGCAGACAACATGGACAAAATGGTTATATTTGGGAGATTTTTGCTACAACACATCTTACCATATGTCTATTGGTATGTCTCCCTTTAAGGCTTTATATGGTTATGATGTTTTTTCCTTTGTGGATGTTGTTATTCTGGATAGTAGAGTGCCAGGAGCTAGAGATTTGGTGCAGCAGAGCCAAGATATTTTGAAAGCACTCAAGGATAACCTCTCACATGCACAAAATCAGCAGAAATTATATGCGGACCAACAAAGAATTGAGAGGTCATTTGAGGTAGGAGACATGGTTTTTAAGATTGCAACCTTATAGACAATCTTCCCTCAAAGGGAAAGGATCTGAAAAATTGAAGCCAAGGTTCTATGGCCCTTACAAGGTCATAAGGAAGGTTGGGAAAGTTGTCATGAGCTTGAACTTCGGCTCAAAGCAAAATCCATAATGTGTTCCATGTTTCATGCCTTAAAAGGGCATTAGGACAACATATCTCTCCTTCCATGGAGCTGCCCCCTCTTGATGATGAGGGAAAATTAATATTAGAACCGGAAGCTATTATGGAGGTACGTGAAAGAAGGTTGAGGAATAGAGTTATCAGGGAATATTTGATACAATGGAAGGGTCTACCCCTTGAGGACGCAACATGGGAAGGTGCAAAAATTTTAGAGCATCTAAATCTGAAATTGCTTGTGGGCAAGCAATTTGAGGAAGGGAGGACTGAAATGTCCCTCTTTCTAAAATAACAATGTTGAAGACCCTTGGCCTATTTTGTCTACCCGACGGCTAAGGGGTGAACATAAGGGTGACTTAAGTCATGAAAATTATTATAAAGTGCCAAAAAAAAAGAAATTATAAAGCACTTATATTAATTATTATGACTTAATGACAAAGTAAAAATAGAAAGTGCAAAAGGGACTTAGCATATTTATTCACTCTAGGGGAAAAATGCGACCACCCTTGGGGAAGAAAACTTGTGAGGGAAACATTAAAAAATTAGGAAAATGCTGATTGGTGCTGCATTCACCATTTGGGTCCTTTCTTCTCATAAAGGGCAAGTCGACTTGCTTGGGGCATATCATTCTATTTTTACAAAATTCTGAAAATTGCTTGTTAGCCTAGTGCTTGCAGCTGAATTCTCTAAGGATGAAAACCCTCATGAGAGTGAAGGAAAGACAGAAAAATCTTCTCTTGGGATTTGTTAGTGCAAAATCACAGCACTCTGGACGCACATCAAAATCCATATTAGGTTGATGTTGCATCCAGTGTGATTGCACAACATGGAAACCTCTCTCTCCAAGCGTGGGACTTGTGGCAGAGAGGAATCTCGAGAGAAGGCTGGTTCTGCTCCTAAACTCGCCCTTCCATGCAAGCTAATCTAATCCTAATCTAACCATGCCAAGGAGAGAGAGAGAGAGAGAAAAAAAACAGCAAAAGCCTACACTAAAACGGTGATACACCGAGAGAAGGAGAATGTTGAACATCTATCAAAATTGCCATGGGACAAAGAGAGGTGAGCAATGAGAAGGATGGACGGATGCATCAAGGCCCGAGGATAGATTTCACAGAGAAAATGTCCCAAAACTCCATGAACACGAGCTCCAGACTGCACTGCATGAACATTTAGACATGCACAAATACCTGCAAATGAAGAGAGGCAAGGAGAGAACAAGCAAAAACGAGAGAGGATGGACGGATGCATCACATAACACGTTTTGTTGCTCAGGAAGTTTGCAGAACATCATTCCATTAGTAAAAGGAAAAAAATGCCATTACGGAGAGCGGGGAGGAGGCTCAAACTCCATTTGACCCTAGAGAAGAAAAGAAGGAGGGCCGAGCCGAAAGAATGAACAACCTCTAAAATGAGCCAAATCGGCTTTTACATTCAAGTCGAGCGAGGGGGAGAAAATGTACAAAGGCATGGAGCCCATTCTTCTTGGCGGAGTCCATTAAAGCGGCATGGGAGTGACAAACCCATAACTGTCTCTTTGAATTTTTGAGGAGAATGCGGGTGACATTAATTTGGCATGAAAACGGGTCACGTGCACACGCGTCGAGCCGTTTCTGACTGCACAAAAAAGGTTGATCCCAGAATCATGTAGAGAATTTCATAAGCTTTCCGTTGATATAAAGAACGTGGAAATCCGAGCTCTGGATCAAAAGATATGGCGATCTGAAGATTTAGGGCACGGAGCAGACCAAAACGGATTTTGAAATATTTCCCGCGCTCTGCCACTTGGATGACACGTGGCATGCTCGATTAGTCGCGCGAAAGTGCATTTGTCTTTTGAATTTTCCATGTGGGGAGACACGTGGCATTATTTATTGGTTCGGATTCGGGGGAAAATCGCCCTTTTGACTTTTTGACTTTTCTTTGTGAGGAGAAAATTTGTGTGAGGGAAACATTCAAAAATTCGGACGAAAAGTGCTTGTGTTGATTTGGTGCTGCATTCAGCGTCCATGTTGTGGGTCGACCTTTTCGCCGGTTTCGGTTCATAAAGGGCAATGTCCAATCACTTTTTGAGGCATATAGTTTTCTATCTTTTTGTTCCAAACGTCGAAACTTAGCCTAATTTTCCTCCCTCTTCGGCGGATGTTAGCCTAGTGTATCGGCGATTGTCCCAAATGCAATTTGGGCGCCTGAGCTTTTCGGCCGATCCGCGCCTTTTCGGATGTCCCAAATGCTACCTCACTTAGCCAATTTTTATAGGATTAACCTATTTGACAGCATGTTAAAATCTTCTCTTGGGATTTTGACACGAGATTCATCTAGCAGTGTATTGAACATTCAAGGAAGAATTAGTTGCTAAAGTATTTTTATTTCTCCAATTGGAGTGACCCATTTAGAGGAAAATTTTGACATGAGAGAAGGGTATAAAAATCAGATCTAAGTGTTGTTGTGAATCCTGATTTTTCATAAACTATTTTAGCTATTTGTGGAATATTTCTTGGGTCCAAAACCCTTCTTTTCCAGTTGTATCTGTAGGCAAGGGTTTGCAGATTTTTTTAAATAAATTTAGTCATTTTGGAGGCCTAAATTGGTACACTTTTCCTACTTTCATCTTCTAAAATTTATTGTTATCATTTGAATAAGGAAAAGTGTTGTTTTGCACATTGTGGTGGATTTTATATACTTGGGGCAAGTCGCATTTTCTGATATTTATTCCAGATCTGCAATTTAGAAAGAGTTTATGGTATATTTGAGGTTGGTTTTCTGCAAAAATCCATTATATGCACTTTTATGTCCTTAGGGGACATTACAATTTGCAAGTGAAAGCAAAGCAAACTATGTGATATCCCCAAATGGACATTTTTGACCTCACTTGGATTTTGGGCAAATCCAACACCAAAGCAACTTATAAAAATATATTTTCAGTCACTATTATGCAGATCTGGAATTTATTTCAGAAATTGCGACTAGGGTAAAGTATGAAACTCCACTAAATCAGCCCTTACACTTAAGTTTTCTTATTCAAAACAAAAGTACTGATTTTATAAGGCCCAAATCAGGTAAAATATGCAGATTTCTGATGTAAATATGACTGAAATAAATTATTTAAAAACCCTGTCTGCAGCATAACTTCAAAAATTCATATCTTTTGCTAGAGAAGTCCAAATGAGCTGAAATTTTGGATCTTGGGCCACAAAAATATGAAGAATAATATTCCAAAATTAGTTTTCGCACAGCAAACACGAAACCCTAATTTTTCCCTAAAAATTAGGTCGCCCAGCACATTTAGGGCATCAAATCAGCTCCAAAAATTATGAAATTAATTTATTTTGATTCCCAAAATTCAGTACAATAAGCAGCAATAAATTTCAGACCTAGAATGTCATGTATTCAACAAGAATCAGCTACAAAATGGGTCGCTCCACTATGTATAATGAAGTAAACCACTGCTGCAATTTATTCTTCAACTCTGCTTGCAAAATACTCTTCATACATTGTTGTAAATGACTCAAACAATCTGTGTAAGCTCAATAGAATTTCCTGAATAGAAATTCCTCTCAAACTCTTGGGGTTTTCGTCCACAAGAGGGAAAATACTAAGGGTTTTCGTCCTTAGAATTTTTTATGCAAAAGCTTCAAGCTTAAGACACAAATCGAAATTATCAAATAGCATAGAATGCCTTCCCCTCAAGTCGACTTCTCCTTATAAAGGAAGAAGAGACCCAAAACAACCTCCAAAATATCCAATCAACATGCAATGATTTTCTCTATGCAATTTCTACCCTCCATTTTCCCTTCCTAGGACAAGTCACCATTTTTCCTAGGATGAATAAAAAATTACATTTGGATCCCTTTTACATCCTAGCTTTAATAATTATTAAGTCATATAAATTATTATAAGTGCTCTATATATATATTTTATTAATAGCACTTTATAATAATTAAATATAACTTAAGTCACCCTTATATTTTTCCTTTGGCCATCGGGTTGACAAAATAGACCAAAGGTCTTCGATGGGGGAAGGGGATATGATAGTCCTCTCTTCCCAAAATTGTTTTCCCTCAAGCAATTCCAAATTTGTTTTGTCCAAGTGCCATGCACAAGAGACAAAACATGTTGAAGTGTTCCAATAACCTTGCACATGTACCTATCAAATGAGAGAGCTAAAACTTGCCACCATATATTATCCACAAGATGCTCACATACATATACTTAGAGCAATGGTTCAACAAACTCCATAATGAAGACTTTTTCATGCATCTCATGATGAAAATAAATAGGCAGCAATAAATAAGACACATTAGTATGCTCTTTATACTTTGGAATATCACCAACATCCTCACTTGATCTTAGTCTTCAAAATGTCTTGAATTTGTTGCCCCAAAATCTGAGTATTTGTGTCTACAATGGGCTGAAATTCTTCATAAATCAGCTGCTGCGATAAATGAGATGGCATACTTTCTTCCATACTATCTTTAATCCGTGCAATCAGCCCTCCTTGGAAAGGTATTTCCATGCTCCCGGCTGCCCTCTCTTGAGGAATGCCATTCCTCATACCCTGTTGCCCACTAAGCGAAGACATCTTTTCCTTGAACTCTTGTAGGTGTTGTCTTGCTTGAGCGGCTATCAACCTAGCAGCTCTAGCTCTGCTATTCCATTCCTCACACCTTTTAAGAGTTTCCATTACATCATCCTTGCTTGCATATACAAATTTATTCTCCTGAGATGGAATAATTTCTCTAGCAAGCAAAGTTCCACTAACACAATTATTTTGTTCAATGGAAATCATACCTTTTGAAGCTTCTTCTTCTTCATTTGGCTATAGATATGATTTGTCCTTCTTTTGGCCTATTCAACGCCAACATGTCAAGAGTAGAGCCCATACGTTCCATGGACTGAATCAACTGTTGTTGGGTGTCTGTCATTGCCCTAACAAGATCTCTGTCTGGATACCGTAGAGGGCTTTTCTATTTAAATCCCATGATTCAACTCTATCACCAACCTCTCGTGGCTGCATCAAATCAAAAACCCTCCAGGTGGGAGGACGCGTTGCTCGATACCTCCTGTAATATCCCCTTACCAATCGAAGACCTATGGCCTATTTTGTCAACCCGAAGGCCAAAGGAAAAATATAAGGGTGACTTAAGTTTTATTAATTTTATTATATTGTGCAAAAAAACAACATTACATTTGGATCCCTTTTACATCCTAGCTTTAATAATTATTAAGTCATATAAATTATTATCGGTGCTACATATATATATATATATATATATTGTAATATCCCCTTCCCAATGAAGACCTTTAGCCTATTTCAACCGTCAACCCGACAACCAAAGGAAAAATATAAGGGTGACATAAGTTATATTTAATTATTATAAAGTGCCATTAATAAATATATATAGAGCACTTATAATCATTTATATGACTTAATAATTATTAAAGCTAGGATGTAAAAGGGATCCAAAAAAATTGGATTTTGTAATGTCCCCAAATGGACATATTTGACCCAAGTTGGATTTTGGGCAAATCCAAACCCCAGAAGCAATATAATAAATTACTTATCAAATCAAACACTGCAGATCTGAATTTTATATGAGAAGTGCGACTAGGGTGGAGTGAAATACCACCACAAATCAGCCCCTAAATCTATATCATTCCACGCAAATCTGGTACCACTAATTTATAAAGCCCAAATATGTATAAAAATGCAGATTTCTGATGTAAACAAGGCTGCAATAAATTATTTAAAAACCCTGTCTGCAACATAACTTCAAAAATTCATATCTTTTGCTAGAGAAGTCCAAATGAGCTGAAATTTTGGATCTTGGGCCACAAAAATATGAAGAATAATATTCCAAAATTAGTTTTCGCACAGCAAACATGAAATCCTAATTTTTCCATAAAAGTAGGTTGCCCAAGCACATTCAGGGCATCAAATCAGCTCCAAAAATTATGAAATTAATTTATTTTGATTCCCAAAATTCAATACAATAAGCAGCAATAAATTTCAGACCTAGAATTTCATGTATTCAACAAGAATCAACTACAAAATTGGTCGCTCCACTATGTATAATGAAGTAAACCACTGCTGCAATTTATTCTTCAACTTTGCTTACAAAATACTCTTCATACATTGTTGTAAATGACTCAAACAATCTATGTAAGCTTAATAGAATTTCCTGAATAGTAATTCCTCTCAAAATCTTGGGGCTTTTCATGTCACAGAGGGAAAATACTAAGGGTTTTCGTCCTTAAAATTTTTATGTAAAAGTTTCAAGTTTAAGACACAAATCGAAATTATCAAATAGCATAGAATGTCTTCCCCTCAAGTCGAGTTTTCCTTATATAGGAAGAAGAGACTCAAAACAACCTCCAAAATATCGATCAACATATAATGATTTTATATATGTAATTTCTACCCTCTATTTTCCCTTCCTAGGACAAGTCGCCATTTTTCCCAGGATGAATAAAAATTACATTTGGATCCCTTTTACATCCTAGCTTTAATAATTATTAAGTCATAATTTATTATAAGTTCTCTATATATATTTTTTCTTTTATTAATGACACTTTATAATAATTAAATATAACTTAAGTCACCCTTATATTTGTTCTTTGGCCGTCCGGTTGACAAAATAGGCCAAAGGTCTTCGATTGGGAAGGGGATATTACAATTTGCAAGTGAAAGCAAAGCAAACTATGTAATGACAATATAGAAAAATGACAAAAATGATGCATATTTACTGAGAAGAACATAACTTGAAGTCACAATCTCTCTTAACCAACAACAACCTTAGTCAATGTTGTGACTTGACTAGAAAAAGGGTTCTACTAGATAGAATCAACCATGGTTGATGTCGTCAACCAAAAATAGTCGGCATAAAGGTAAGAAGGGGAGAGAGAATGGAGGTAGAGAAAACACTTTGAGCAAGAATAAAAATGACCTAATTGTATGAAGGGGAGAGAGAATGGAGGTAGAGAAAACACTTGGAGCAAAAATAAAAATGACCTAAAGGTGTTATGGGCAGATGTGAAGGTGATGAACCAAGGATATCAAGAGGTTGTAAAGAGGTAAGGAGGTGGTAGGAATATAGTAAGGACGCGTGCTAGGGAAAGCTAGGGCGATGCCATACACAATGAATCTCTCACTAGATACTACAGACCAACCCAACCCCACTTCGATATGCCCCTTAAGGCACACACCCAAGGAGGTTAATATACCAACAACCTACAAAAAGAAATCATTAGTAAGAGTGAAAAATAAAGTGTATCCGTCATCCACCAACAATGAACAAGACTTTGCATTGAGGATTTTATGTGATTTCCAAGATGGCTCGCAAGGATTTGCATGAATGAGATTTAAGAGCCCCTTTTCACACGAAGCACCTTACATCTAAAATGGATTCCACTTCTGCTTTCCAACTAAACACCTTGCACACATACCATGTTTTTCTTGGATAGTCCACAAATCAATAACCATGTTGGCTCTACTATGTTTGGCTAAGTGCTAAAAATTGAGATGTCCAACTCTCCCATGCCAAAAAACACCGGTATTACCTTCCACATCTAATACATGTAAAGTGATTATGGTCGATAAACAAGGCTATAAAGCCACCTTGTCTAATGCATAAGGCTACTACCTTGTCATGTTTTACATTAGACACTACACTTCTTCCTAGAGAAATTCAATAAAATATTGGGATTTCCAGTTAATTAATAGATAAGAGTTTTTTATTAATTCTAGGAACATACCTAACATTTTTACCATGAATTTTGAAACATTATTCAATACTATGTGGATATCTCCCATCACTTCTATTGTATGTGATTTACCATCACCTAATAAAATTGAATCAGAAAAACTTGTGTTTGAGAAAAAAATTTACATACCAAAACTTATAATATGTGAATTGTTGCACTACAATCAAAGAACTAGCCACTAGTAGCACAATTGTTTGAGCATGACCCTGCATATTTTTGTTGTAGGAAAGAGCATATTGTTTCTTTCAGAAAATCCTTTTTGACATGTCCAACCTTTTGACAATAATAACATTTCCCCTGGTCTTTTAAAGTAAACCCTTTAAGGTTGTGTTTCTTCTTCCTCTTACACTGAGTAGAAAATACACTCTATGTTTGTCCATAACTAGATTCACTTGTCTTTGTCTGCATGCCTTCCCTCTGTGGCAAATTGGAACTGGCCTTATCAAACGTCAGGTTCTTGCTCTTTTCCCTCAAGTTTAATGTTGGAAGACGTGAACAAATAAATAATGACAAGGAACGGGAATACGCACATTATTTATTGTGTCCATCATTTTACAATGTAAGATATGGTTGCAAAATGGTTGAAGTGGTTACAATTGTTTATTAGTTAATTCTTACCTTATAGTGATTTAATAATAAACTATAAGACTTATATTTTTACACCCCCTCTTTAGGCTTACACTCCAGGAAAAAAAACATATTGATAGAAGATTAAACTAATATAACTAAACAAAGTCGCACATTTTTCAAAATCCTTCTCTTTGACAACAATTCTTTGACTAGGTAGAACTCCATCAAGTTGCTTTCTAACCCTCATAATGGTGTGGATCCAAAGTTCCCAAAATTATTGGACAACCATCCATATTGAACAACATCCAGAGTGCTCCATCAAGTTGTCTCATGACCCTTGTAAGTGTATAATTCGCAAGATTCACAAGCTCCCAAACTAACTGGGCAAAAAACCATAATAAGCTTCATCTACACTAGATCCCTTCCTATCTTCAAAGCATGGGGCTTCTTTAAAATTGATTGTTCAAATAGCTCTTCTCCACTTATCATGGGGCTTTTTTAAAATACATATTGTTCATCAACAATCTCTTCACCACTTTCAACATTTGGTGGATCTTCAGCAATGGCTACATTAAATTCTTTTGGTTTGTCTTGGAATTTTTCCTTCATCTTTTTCTCACAATCTTATCCATCTCTTGAAGAATATTTCTTTCAATGCAACTTGATAATTGTCCCTTATCATTGTCTCCAAGAGCATCAAGGTTATTAGTTGAACCCTAGGACTCTTATGAACAATATGTTTTTGTATTACTTTAATAAAATCTTTGGCTTGCCAATGATAATTGTTAATGACATCAAAAATTTCAAGATTAACAGTCTAGTCAGGGCCAATGATGTAATGTCCCTTTCTAGGGCTGAAACACATTGTTGGCTAGATTTTCTGCATAGCACAAAACCTAGGCAGTCATGAGATACATCTCCCTCATTTACCGGTGAGGCTCCCGTGTCAGATTTGTCAATTAAAGTATGCTACTATCTAAATAAGGTTTTACTTTAACTACTCAATTACATGAACCATAACTGAACAGTTCTGCAGCAAGTAAGCAGCTATTTTAAAGAAAGGAAATATTTATAGAAGAGAGGAAAGGGAATTATATCAACACAGAGAAGAAATGGGGAAGATGTGCATCCCAATCAATAGATAGCAGAGTTGATTGCATGCACATAGAAAAAACCAATAGATATAAACACATAATTCTAAGCAAAGGTAGCTCTAGATCTAGATCTGAAATAACACAAAGTTTACTAAAAGATCTAAGATAAAAAGCAAGAAACACAATACACCGTGACACAAAGTTCTTCGGAAATTTGCTCTGTATATTCCTTTGCTTCAAGTGGCTCTCAAGGGTTTCAGCACAAAGTCTAGAACACAATGATGCTGCTTACAAATTCTGATCATTAACCCGGAGGTTCTTCTCCTACTTATAGAATGTAGGAGGGAAAGTACAAATGGGAAATCTAACTGAACTAAAACACAAACAACAAGTAAAGATGACATTTGGCAATCATCCTCCACTAACTTCTTAAGTGACACATGTATCACTTAACTAATAGAATTGTTCCACATGACTTTAAGTAATGGTTTCAAAACCAATAAATTTGAAGTCTTACAATTTCATCTGGGAATGTGGAAAATAGAAGAAGAAAGAATAGAAGTCAATCCAGCAGTAACATTTATGTCTTCTTTTTGTTCTAATATTGGATATATTTGTCGAACATGTGATTCAACATCTTCCCATTTGTCTTAGCCACTGCTTCCTTCTCTATCCTGAACTGCAGCAATCCTTCATTCAACACCTTGATGCACGCTTCCACATCTTCCAAGCTTGGCCGAACCTTGCAATATCCGCCTGCAGTGCCACCAGTCTGCTAATGGAATTCATCGTGAAAGGCTTAGTAGCTCTGTCAATTCTCTTTTGTACCATCAGAAAAGACCCTTCCAGGGAATTAGGTACTTTCTAGGAGAGCAATCCGCACGTATGAAGTAACATCTCGACCACTTTCTCCTCGGTGAAAGAAATGGATTTTGTCAAGGTAAGGATGATGTCCTACTCTCGGGAAAGTGCTGCGCATCCTCTTGACAAAACTCTGCGAGATCTCAAAGCGAAAAGTATCACATAAAACTCAGAGCCTTCCCCTTCAAAACTGATCCTAATCTGCTCTGCTAAGATACATCTCCGGCAGAAGATGCATAAAAATGATCTCTAAACTACTCAAAGGTTACTCAGGAATGAAGAATTGTATTCTGTCTACTATGCTTGTCACCGGTTTTGACTGATTTTTCTGCATCATTCATAACCTTGGTGGGGCACTCTTAAAGTTGTCACTGAAGCTTGCCGAATAATTAGATTCTTCCATTGTAGTGAAAGATCGGGAGGATCAAATAAACACGAGAGATTGCTTGAATCTTCCACATAAGATGCATCACTCACTTGCTCAAAGATTGAAAGAATGGAACTAGCAACCTTGGCTATGATCTCAAGAGGCAATTGAGAACTTGCATTCGTTTTAAATGGGTCTTTGAACCTTTTCACTGCCGAGCCTAAGGAATAGGGAGGGCATCATCAAGAATGTGCCAACCTTTAGAAATAAGCCCCTCCTTGTTTATAGGAAGAATGAGAAAGAGAGAGGTCAGTTCTTGTTACATCTTCTGAGCTCACCTCCTTCTAATTCTTCATTATGGTAACATGTCAACAAACCTGCTGAGAACAAAATCACAGCACCCAAAATGGTGAACTTAGGTTGAATTTTTAAGAATTTGTTCCCACATTAAAGAATCCTTTCTCGTAGTGATAGGGACCTTGTAAAATGAGAAAGGAATCTCCAGAAGAAAGGCTCCCAATTTTGGTTCATGCTCCTAAGGTTTGCTTCTTCTATTCGGAAGTGTGTGCTAATCTAATTTGCATGTCATAACCATGCCATAGGTGCATCCATGAGAGAGAGACTCTTTGCATGCACCTTACACTGCGGTGCCTTGGGAGAGAAACTTTGTGTGAACCTCTTCTACTGTGCCATGGGCGCAAATCCATGAGGTGACAATGGGAAGGATGGACATGATGCATGGTGTGAACTTTTTCGGATAGATTTCACACTGAGAAAATGTGGCAAAACTCCATGAACACACTTTGATGTGCGCTTCCGGATCTGCATGAACATTCAAACATGCACTTCTTTGTGTCGGCGAGGAAAACAAGCGAAGAACGAGCAAGGCCCGGATGCATCACAAAACACGTTTTTGTTGCTCGAAGTTTGCACGAACATCATTTCATTAGTAAAAGGCAAAACGCCATTACGATGCGGGGAGGAGGTTCGAGCTCCTTTTTCAACCCTAGAGAAGAAAAGAGGGAGGAAAGGAGCTAGAAAAGATGCACAATTTCTTCATGTCAACCCCTTTTGCAAAGAAGCCCCTTATTCTATATAGGAATAAAGAGAGGGGAAAGATGAACTACCACAACCACTTCTAGGGGCATTTTAAATCATCTCATTATGGTAGACGGCGATCCGCGTATGAAGTAACATCCGACCACTTCCTCCTCAATGAAAAGAAAAATATCTGCATTACCATGCGGACGATGTCTTTCTCAACTGCTTTCTCTTCCATAACACTCAAAATGCAAGATTGAGCGAGAAGATCATGTAGAAACTCAAACTTTTTGTTGATATAAAGAACGTGCAAATCCGACTCTGACGATCAAAAGATATCATCTCGAACTTGTTGATTTCAGCCAAAGTACTAGGGTTACTCTAAGTTCAACGGATTGTTTCATATCTTTATACGCTTCGCCACCGGTTGTTTTAGCTGATTTTTTTATCATTCATGAATAGTCTCTCTCCTCCTCCACGAGTTCTTCCATTTCGGATAACTTTCCTTTGAAAATTCCTTGTGGGCCCTAACTTTCTGGGACACGTGGCACTATCCTCCATCTCTGCATAATATGATCACTCCCTTGCTCGCCCTTTGAACTTTTTAGCACGTGTCTATGATCTTGCACAATTGAGATACTTGCTTGGCTCTCTTTTCGCGCCTTGGCGTTTTTTGTCTGATGTCCAAGCCTAAGGAAAAGCATCTATCGCCGAGAAATGGGCTTCTGTATCCCTTCTTGCTTGATGACTATGGTGGCTTGAGGGGTGGCTCTGGTTCTTTATTCACATACTTTTAATCATGAGCTCCGCGTCCTCCTCGCTTTCCAGCCGGAACTGAAATCTCAGCAAACTTCTACCCAAAGCTCCTCCATCTTGATCCATTTGTTACCTTAAAGTTACCTTAGCAACCTTAGACCTTATGTCTTTCCCGCCTAAGGAGTAGCTCAAGTCATGCTCCTCAAAGTTCATTTTCACTTTGCTTACATGGAAAAGCTGAAGCCAAGGCCATTCTGACAGAAGTTACTTCTCGCCTAAGAGACTCTTGATGGCTGCCATCTTCTTGAATCATCCAAGGACAAAGCTCTTTCGAACTCCGCCATCTGCGGCTTCGATGTCTCTTAGAAAGGAATAGGTGATGAGCTGGAGTGGTGAGGAGAAAGATGAATGTCGCGGATTTAGTGGAGGCATGGAAGTGTCGGTGGAGGCATTGAGTGTGACGAGTTGCAACAGTCAGATTGTGAAATCTTGGATCTTTGGAGAAGCCGGAACTAAAGTCATGGCCGTGGAAGTGATCTTCTCCTTTGATTGAGATCTTACATGTACTTTGACTTCTCGGACCTTTCTGCTTTGCTTTCTCCTCTGTGCTTCCTCTTGAGGAATCTCCTGCATGCCTAAGTTTCCCGTGACTTGATTCATCAATGCTTCATCAAGGCAATATCCTTTCGTCAGCAACCAGTTTGAAGTATTCACCAAAACAGCAGCCGAGACCTTTCTTGATTGTATGGAGCCCCTACGTTATCTTGAAGTGCGGCTCTATCTCCTCCCATTTGATGGTAAGTGTCAAGTAACACATTCCCATCATCTTTAAGATCCGTAGGTATCCGCGCTAGTCAAAAAGTCGAACACTTGCTTTTGTTGATAGCTTTGCTTTGAAATCCTTCTTTCTAACCTCGTACTCACTTTTGCACTTCATCCAAAATCCTCTAATGAAGGCACATGTGCGTACTCCTGGGAGATCGTCTTCCTAGCTACTCCAAATGGATCGAAGTTCAGCCGTGCCAGGAAGAACTCTTGCTCATACTCGGATAACATCTGCGTCTCCATCCCTCGAGCTCTATGAATGCTCTGGCAGCTATAATGTCCCACAGTGATGGGAAGAAGCCCGTAGACTTGTGCCGTTTTGACTGAAGGTCGTGTATCTCCACAAGTTGTCTGCTCAGCTCCATGGTGATCAATCTATCATTCGGATATCTGGGCAGCTTAATTGGTTCTCCAGAAAAGCTAGTAACCCTGAGGTATGTGAAATCTGCAAACTGAATGAATAGACTGCCAATTTTGATATCAGACTTCCCACGCTTCCTTGCTCACCCTGTTGGCCTTTAGGTCCTTGTCTAAGCTTCAAATGAATTCGTAGAAGAATTCATCATTGACCACTTTGAAATCTTTCTCACATGCAGGTACAGTAAGTTGTGGGTAGCACTCGAAAATGGGGTCCTTAGAAAGAACGCCACATCTATCCAGCTTGGAGAAGATGCCTTGTGAAGCTGCAGCGTACACCAAGTAGGAAGTCATTTTGAAGCTGAAAGTACGCTTCACGTTCCGGAGTTGCTCACCAATGTTGTCGCTAATGATTTCCGACCAATTGATTATGGAATCAACCTTGTTGACTTCAATGGTCCTGATGAAAGCATACATCCATGTATGGAAAGTGTGAGCATTCGCCTCGCCATTAATCCTGCATAACAATTTGACAATATCATCTACCTCTGCACCAAATTGGACCGCGTGGAAAGTTCTTGGGAACTTAGAAGGAGATCTGGGCTTCTTCATGTATCTGTTGTTCATTATGTTCACATAGTCAACTCTATGCTTCTCCCACCTTTCGCCGGCATCCTGAATGCTAATGGAAGTCACCACCTTTCACGCCGGAATCTTCAAACAATAATTCATGAACTCTGTCGTCAATCGAATTATTGTTTTCCCCGTAGCATCTCGCATTGATCTGGATGAAGGATGGTAAGATCTAGCGCACTCCATAACAAACTTTGGCAACTGGGTTGTGTATGGAAAGGTTGCAGCTCGAATAATTCCCTTGCTTTTAACTGCACGCATGAGTGAAGTCTTTCTGCTCTGGATCTATCAATCAATTCGGAAAGAGGTTCGGACCTAGATCTGTGTCTCCTATGTCTGCAAATTTGGAAGTGATGCATGACTCCGTTGTGCTTTCTTTTTCGTCCCTCTTTGCCATGGCTTTGTCTATCTTTGTCTGAATAATTCTTTTTCTTCTTATTTGGCCGGATTTCTTCAAAACTGGTGCAGATCTGGATAATTCTTCAGATTCGGAGGATATATTCAATGTATTGGACATTGATTAAAGCTCCTTTTCTTTTGTAAAGCACCTGTAATGAATTCTGTAATTAATTTGAGACAAAGATGGAACCTTCGGAACGGAACATGAATAGTGAATTTTAATCATAAAAATCTGCACTTTCAAGCCTCTTTGCCCCAAAAATTGATGTTTTATTTGCATGCAAAGTGAGCATGAATTTTCCAACTTCACTGAGCACTGTATCACTTATGCAAACAATTATGCAAACACAAATCAACCTCCTTGATGCATGCGCCAAAATTGGAAGCTTTTAGCCTTGATTTGATCTTCTTTTGAGCAAAATCCTCTTCAATATGGGGCGCACTTTTCCTCTGGGCTGCACTTCTTCACCTGTGAATTAATTAATTCACCCTTATGGCAGCCCATGCTTATATAACCCTCATAATTCTATAATTAATAATTGCCCCCCTATTCCTGGCAATTAATTAATTAAAAATCATGCTTTTCTCTTTAACTGGTGTGCTAAAATTGCATGTTTAAGGACAGCCATCCAATAAATTAAATTTAATCAATTTAATCATCCACTCTTCACTTCACTTAAGCTTCACAGTGTGCTTTGACCATAGCCACTGAAAATAGAATTTAATTTAATCATTTAATACTTTAAAAAAGCATTAAATCCTTCCCAAAAAAAGGGGCGCACTTTTTTCATGAAGGGGCAGCCTTTAAATAAATTAATTTATTTAATTTAGACAATCTATTTTCTCTTTTATTCCCCTTTGCTTTGTTGACTTTTTTCCATGTTTAGGCGCCAAATTTTAGAAGAAGAATTAATTAATTTAATCACTTTAAAGGCTGCCATCTTTCTCTCTAAAGGGGTCGCACTTTTTAGCATAATAGAATTCTATTTTTAAAAACACATGACAATGGGATTTTTACCCTGAGGCAGCCCCTGAAAATCCCATGATCCACTTAAGTTGATTTGACTTTCATAATGGGATTATTCACCACCTGCAGGCGGGTAATAAAATCCCATGATTTCACTTAAGTGACTTTTCTTTTATTTCACCATGGGAATTTTTACCCCTGAGGCGATAATAAATTCCCTTTGCCTCTGCTTGCCTCTAATTTTCCCCTTTATGACTTAAGTGACTTTTCCATCATGGGAAAAAGTACCTGCAAGGTAGGTGATAAAATCCCACCACACCCTGCTTGCTTCTAATTTTCCCATGATCCACTTAAATCCTTTGTTTTCAAAAATGCGCCCGACCCCCGAGAAGAGGCTTTTTAGTGCGACTTCGCCTTTTCCCGAGTGAGCCGGACCTCGATGGTGACTTCCTTACGGCATAATGTGCGTATGTGATCTCCGAATACTCCAGGCCAAGAATCGGGCCTAACCGGCAAAGGAATTGATCTAGAGAAATTTCACAGAAAACGAAACGGGAAAACACAAAAACACAAAAAATTGCCAAAAGTCACAAATAAAGCCCAAAACTTATTCCTAGTTAAAACCCTTATGGTATATAGGAATAATGATATGTTCGATCACAACAGGGTTAAATCGGAGCGCAAATTGCCTCAAACGGGCTCAAAATAATTAAATACAAATTTCCCACAGACAAATCCCGACGACAGAATATAACAATTTTGGGCATCTGGGTATTTGGTGAAAATGGCTAATATGGCTCTTTGGGAATATCTTGATGCAATACAAGAACTTTCAGGCAATAAAAACACAAAACGACCCATTATTTTAAAAGTACGAAATTTTTTTCGGATAGGGTAGTCACAGATTTTAGGATGAAATCTGGGGACACCAGTCGGCTCCGTCTGTGGACATCTTTTTCTCTGTCAGAATGACAAGGGAAAAGATGAGATCCCAACATCTCTGGTTTCGTATCTTGTCTTTTGGGCACGGGGTCAGGCAAACAAACACAACACAAAAACAAAAACAAAACAAAAAAAGAAAAACAAACAAAGTTTTATTTATGTACATACAGGTTTTACCCTGCTTCTCATGTCGGAACAGACTTCAAGTGTTGCCCATTGAAAGGCAATGGCAATTCAACTCCATCCTGATGAGCAAGAATGAAGCTATCTGCTCGGCGATCTTCTTAATCACAAAAGGCCCTTTCCATAGTGAATCGAATTTTCCATGCATGCCTTTTGCTTCTCTTCTTTTGTCCCATAAAAGGACCCAGTCATTGACTTCAAACTTTCTTTCCCTGGCCTTTTTGTCGAAGATGACTTTCACCTTCCTTTGATGCTCTGTCAACCTATCTGCAACTTGAGTTTGTACTTCCCTCAATTCAGTCAGGTACATAATTCTTTTATCAATAGCATCCGTGAATGTGGAATCCTCCAGGGCCTTAGAAAGTTGTAGGGCAGGCAATTCCAAGGTAAGAGGCAGCTCGTGTCTCTACCATATAACAAGCTGAAATGGGGACATGCCTATCGCCCTCTTTGGTGTGATTCTATCGGCCCATAATGCATCAAACAACTTTTTATGCCAAGTCCTTTGATTTTCCGTTACTAGCTTGCGCACGATAGTTACCAAGTTTTTGTTACTAGATTCAGCTTGGCCATTCCCTTGTGGATAGTAGTTTGAGGAATGAACCAGCTGAATCCCATGAGTGTAGCAGAAATCAACCAGCTCCTCAGAAGAAAGATTCGGAGCGTTGTCTGCTACTATTTTACTTGGCACGCCAAACCTGACAATAATATTTTCTTTTATAAAACTGCACACCTCGGCGGAAGTGGCGTTCTTCACAGGAATAGCTTGACCCACTACTTTGAAATAATCAGTAGTTGTTAGAATGTAATGGTGGCCGCACTGGAAGCCGGGTTAAGCATACCAATAAAATCCATTCCCCACTGTTGGAAAGGTTCTTCAATCACAATGGGTTTTAGAGGTAATGCAGGCAATTTCACATGCCCAACAAAATGTTGGCATGCTTGGCACTTAGCTACCCACTCTGCAGTATCTTGAAAAAGGGTGGGCCAGTAATACCTTGCTCTGAGGATCTTGTGTGCAGTGACTCGGGCTGAGAAATGACCACCGCAAGCCATGTCATGAAACTGTTGTAATAGCTGATCCTGTTGAGCTTTATCCACGCATCTGAGAAATACGCCATCAATTCCTCTTTTGTACAAACCATTATCCCAAAGAACAAAATCTTTGGATTTCAGTTTAATAGTTCGTTTCTCTTTTCTGGAAAGTTGATCTGGGCATTCTCCATACGTCAGAAAGTAAGCAATGTTACTGTACCACTCCTCCACCAGATCTATAAAAAGTACTGCAAGCAAATCTTCATCTATCTCCCCTTGATCCGCTTCTGGCATTGATGCTTTCATCTCGTCATTAGTTCACACAGACCTCTTCCTCGAACCAAGCTTTGTCGGTTTAATATCCAGGTCATATTCTTGAACCTTTGTCACCCATGTGCCTCTCAACAATCCTAACTCTTGTTGAGTGAGGATAGATTTAACTGCAGTATCTGGAACCAAAACCACAGTGTGTGAGGAAAGAATATAATACCTGAAAGCCTTACACGCCTTCACCACTGCGTATGCGTGCTTTTCCATGGGAGTATATTTCAACTCATAGGCTTTAAGGGGCGTGCTCATGAAAGCAATCGGAGCTTCTGCGTCCTCTTGATTTTTTTGCATCAATATTGTTGACATGGTGTGTTCGGAGGAATAATAGTAAAGAATAAATTCTTTACTGAAGTCGGGTGAAACCAAGACCGGAGCTTTTGACAGGGCCTCCTTAATCTTCTCGAAAGCTTCCTTCCCTTCGCTGCTCCATTTAAAATCTTGTCTTCTTCATCATATTCGAGATATGACGGGTTAGCTCAGTGAAGTCAGGAATGAATCTCCTGAGAAAATTAACTTTTCCAAAGAAAGAGTGAACTCCTTTTTTGGATGTGGGCAATGGTAATGTCTGAATGGATCTGACATGCTCCGGATCTATCTTGGTTCCTTCTTTTGAAACAATGTGCCCTAGTAGCTTTCCTTCTATTACAGACAAAGATGGATTTCTTGGGATTCAAAGAAATACCATGTTTGCGGCATTGTATGAAAACCTCTTCCAAGTTTGAAATGTGTGTGCTTCTATCTTTGGAAAAGACTGTCAGATCATCAAGGTACACCACTATGCTTATATCCTTGAGATGAGCAAAAGCTAAATCCATAGCTCTTTGAAATGTAGCACCAAGCATTGATCAAGCCAAACGGCATTTTCTGGTAAGCAAAGGTTCCCCAAGGTGTAATGAACGTCGTTTTGTATTGATCTTCTTCGGCCACCTTGACTTGATTATAGCCTGAGAAACCATCAAGCATGGAAAGCATCTCAGATCCAGTGACCACCTGCAGAGTGTGATCCATGATGGGGATGGGGTAGTTATCTTTTAAAGAAGCTTGATTAAGGTTGCGAAAATCCACGCACAACCTAATTTCGCCACTCTTCTTCCTCACAGGAACTATGTTGGCCAACCATTCGGAATGATGTATGGGATAGATAATCTTTGCGTCTAACAACTTTGGATTTTCTGCAAAGATGGTTCCCGAAATGGTAGGGTTGTGCCCGCATAACTTCTGCTTGAAAGGCTTTTGTTCTGGTTTTAGTGGGATGTAGTGTTGAACTTCAGGCTGATATGTTTTTAGATCCTGGTAAGACCAGGCAAAAACATCCATATATTTCTTAAGAAGCTCAGTAAAAGCTTCTCTTTCGGCCTCTGAACAACACTTACCCAGATTTACTAATTTGGGATCATTGTCGGCTCCCAAATTTAGTAATTGTGTATCGGAGGAAGAACCTTCCCCACTTTCTTCATTTTTCTTAAGCATCTGATCATGCTTATCAAACATTTCCTCAAGAGATACCAAGCCTTTGGGAATTTTATTTCCCTTTAGCTGGATAATCTCCTGACTTCCTGAGACGTCTGCATCCATTTCTCCCACAGTAGTTTGCCTTGGAGGTGAATTGCTTCCCTCATAGTAGATCTCTTCAAAGTTGTCCTTTTGTTGGAGAAACGCAACAATCTGCTTGTCATCGTTGAAAACCTGCCATTGTTGGACGTTGTCAGGAACTTTTGGGCGGAAGACCATCTCAACTTTGTAGTCCCCTGTGTCGAAAAATGTGGGAGGCTGATCTGGATTTAACAAAGCTGCAGTCACTGCAAGTGAATCAGCTCTTGAATTTTGTTCTCTCGGAATGTAAGATACCGAGAAAGCTGAAAAATCTAGAATGGCAGAGTAGACTCGATCTCTATAATGCCGAAGTTTGTCCTTTTTACTTGATAGAGACCTCTTATCTACTTGACGATCAGCTCAGCATCTCCCTTTGCGTGTAAGAGCTTGATTCCCATTGTTCTTGCTTGCTCCATGCCTAACAACAACGCTTCATACTCTGTTGTGTTGTTAGTATTTTCGAACATCAATTTGAAGGAGTGTGCATGCACCTTCCCTTCAGGAGAGATAAGAACAACGCTGCGCCGGATCCAAATGAACAACAAGTTGCCATCAAATTCCAGAGTCCAAACCTTGTTGTCAAGTTGATGTGGTTCTTGAATCACAGGTTGAACATCTTCTTTATCCATTTCTAGATAATAGACTCCGTGATCAGATTCCTGAAACAAGATCTGAGATCTAGGATCCTCAGACTTTGATACTGTGTACTTGGATTTCTTCTCAGGTTCTAACTTTTGATTAACTCCTTTGATTGGTATGTGCGCACAAGACCAATCCATCTTGACTTCTCCACCCACTCTTTACAGAAATTTCTACTCAATAGCATGCCATAAGAGACTGGGATGTCTGCTACAAGGATAGTCATTTTTAATCTTTTATCTGGAAAAGAAGCAAGTACTGCCTGCGCATCTTTGATTTGCCCCACAAGAGGAACTTGCCTTTCCATTGAATAGCATCTTCCGATGGTTTTTGTCAATGTGAGACCCAAGGCATCAGCAACTTTGGCAGGCATGACATTGTCAGAAGCTCCAGAGTCCAAAATGCAATTGCTTAGTTTGTATCCGTTGATAAGCAATGACACATAAAATGGCTCGATCCTTTCTGATGTAGCAGGAGAAGAGGTAGAAGGAGAAGAACTTGCAGCCGCATTATTTGAAGGAGTATTCTTTGGACTTGACAAGATACCCCGTGAAGTATTATTTGTTGAAGGGTTGGGACCATTACTTTGCACATATTTGACCAATCTATTCAGTTGATCAGGAAATGCTCTCAAATATTCAGCTTCTGACATTTGGACCTTGGTCTTCTTGATGTGATCAATGATGTCAAAAGCTTGACTTGCTTCAGCCGGATGTGTGTTGGCTCTTTCTGTTGCGAATTGAAAGAATTTGAATATTTATCTTTAGGCGCTAATGAAGAAGGAAGAGGGCTACCTCTTTTCAAGATAGTAACATCCGGGCAGGATCTTCTCTTTCTCTTCTTCCGCTTGTGGATGCTTCGGCATTTTGGCGCGTTTGAGACCTTGTGAACACTGCAAAAGTGTGACCATCAGAATCTTCAAAAGATTCATAATAGCCATCGTCAGATTCGTAGTCCAGGTAACCAATATTGGAGTCGCCAGCGGGATCTACAAAGTCTTCATCATCGAATGATTCATCAATGCCGAGATCCTCTTCATTAGTTTCCAAGTTATTCCTTGGAGCAGCTTCAATTGCCAACCGTTGTGGTGCAGCAGCAAGTCTGTTTTGGTTTTGATTTTGATTTTGACCATTAAAGGTCGGGTAGGAGCTATTCTTGAGGGGTTGCATTCCCTACTTGAGAGATCTGCTTCTTGATTTGCAGCATGTCATTAGCCAATCTCTGCAACAAAGGATCTGAAGTACTTGAAGAAGCACCATCACCTTTGTGAGATGGTTGTTTGAGTTTTCCAGCCATGATCAAGTCATCTTCAACTTCCACGGCAGCATTTTGTGCTTCAAGTAGATTTATAGGTCTTGCCCTTCTCAGCTGATATCCAACTTCGGGCAATAGAGCGTTTATAAAAAACGTCTTTTGATTTTCGTCGCTCAATGCGGCAGAAGTGGGGATTTTATATAAAATCCTCTGGAACCTTGCAATAAAGTCCCGCATGTTCTCGCTTGGCTCTTTCTTCAACTGCGTCAGTTGGGTGATCAACGTGCTAGCGTCCTCTGCAGGCTTGAATCTTTTCAGAAATTGCTCACGCATAGTCGCCCAGTTGGTTATGGTGCCAGGAGCTAGCCGATAGAACCATTCTCAGCCAAGTCGTGTAGAGTCTCAATGAAGAGTCTGACTGAGACATCTTCATGCTCTACTGCAAGCACACCACAAGATATAAAGAAGGCCGCCAAATGATCATCCGGGTTTTGCTTTCCATCTCCAAAGAATTTTGGAAAATTCTTTCTGGATCCCTTTGGCAGATCGTGCATAGGTGGAGTCAAGTTCAGAGGCCCAAAAGTTGCTCCCCATGGGACAGGTACTATCTGGTTCTGATTTTGATTCTGCATGATGAATGGGGCACGTCTCCTCCTTGTGTAGACTTGATGGATAATTCCAGCTGCCGGATTATGTTGAAGACGATCCGGATCTGGATGGGTGTGCACTCTCCTTCCTGGTGAGAGACTAGATCTGCGGCTTCTAACTTGAGGAGGATGATTGAAATTGAATTGCTCTGTAATCGAAGAAATGATCAGTCCTTCCTTGCGCCTTCATGGATCGGGTGAATGGACGTTCAGCCAGGTTGAGATTTGTATGGAAAACACTCTGATCTTCAATAGATAAGCTTTGATCTGCAAAGATAGTTGTTCCCAGTGAGTCGCCAAAAACTGTTGGCTAGATTTTCTGCATAGCACAAAACCTAGGCAGTCATGAGATAAATCTCCCTCATTTACCGGTGAGGCTCCGTGTCAGATTTGTCAATTAAAGTATGCTAATATCTAAATGGGGTTTTACTTTAACTACTCAGTTCATGAACCATAACTGAACAGTTCTGCAGCAAGTAAGCAATTGTTTAAAGAAAGGAAATATTTATAGAAGAAGAGGAATTATATAAACACAGAGAAGAAATGGGGAAGATGTGCATCCCAATCAATAGATAGCAGAGTTGATTGCATGCACATAGAAGAAACCAATAGATATAAACACAAAATTCTAAGCAAAGGTAGCTCTAGATCTAGATCTGAAATAACACAAAGTTTATTAAAAGATCTAAGATAAAAAGCAAGAAACACAATACACCGTGACACAAAGTTCTCGAAAATCTGCTCCTGTATATTCCTTTGCTTCAAGTGGCTCTCAAGGGTTTCAGCACAAAGTCTGGAACACAAGGTTGCTGCTTACAAATTTTGATCATTAACCGGAGGTTCTTCTCCTACTTATAGAATGTAGGAGGGAAAGTACAAATGGGAAATCTAACTGAACTGAAACATAAACAAGTAAAGATGACATTTGGCAATCATCCTCCACTAACTTCTCCTTAAGTGACACATGTATCACTTAACTAATAGAATTGTTCCACATGACTTTAAGTAATGGTTTCAAAACCAATAACTTTAAAGTCTTACAATTTCATCCGGGAACGTGGAAAATAGAAGAAGAAAGAATAGAAGAAGAAGTCAAGCCAGCTGTAACATTTATGTCTTCTTTTTGTTCTGATATTGGATATACTTGTCGAACATGTGATTCAACATCTTCCCATCTGTTTTAGCCACCGCTTCTTTTTCTGTCATAAAGCTGCAGCAATCCTTCATTCAACACCTTGATGCATGCTTCCACATCTTCAAGCTTGGCCCGAACCTCATGCAATATCCGCTGCGGTGCCACCGGTCTGCTAATGGAATTCATCGTGAAAGGCTTAGTAGCTCATCAATTCTCTTTTGTACCATCGAAGAGACCCTTCCAGGAATTAGGCACTTTGGTAGGAGCGATCGCATACGTATGAAGTAACATTCCCGACCACTTTCTCCTCGGTGAAAGAAAATATATCTATCTGGAAGGATGATGTCTACTCTCAAGTGCTGCATCCTCTTGACAAAACTCTCTGCAGATCTCCAAACGGAAAGATACTGCAAACTCCAGTTGCTTCCCCTTCTCAACTGATCCATCAGTACAATCTGCTCTGCAACCAATACATCTCTCGGCAGCTTGTTGATTTCGGCCAAAGTACTCAAGTTACTCTCAGCAACTGTGTTCATATCTACTATGCTCGTCACCAGTTGCTTCAGCTGATTTGTTGCATCATTCATAACCTTCAGGCGGGCTGGCACCTCTCCAAGTTGTACAGAAGCTTGACGAATAATCAGATTCTTCCATTCGTCAATAGCTTTCACCTGATTGCTTGCATCCTCCATCTCCTGCATAAGATGATCACTCACCTGCTCTGAAATGGGCTGAATGGAAGGTTTAGCAACCTTGGCTATGATCTCGCACAATTGAGATACTTGCTTCTGAAGCTCGTCTTTCTCCGCCTTTTCTCTGTCAAGCCTAAGGAATAGAGCATCTATCAATGTCTGTGTATCTGCTTCAATCCTTTTGTGGTGGCTTGACCGAGGGGTACTCTAGTTACTGTTACATCTTCTGTCGTGAGCTCATCCTCCTTCTTTCCTTCCGCCGGAATTGACATCTCAGCAAACTTCTGCCCCGACTCTTCGATGATCAACCTTGAAGTTACCTTAGCAACTTTAGGCCTTCTGTCTTTTCCGCCTAGACTCGGAGTAGCTGCAAGTCGTGTTCTTCCAAGTTCATCTCCACTCTAGCTTCTGGAACCAACTGCGAAGCCAACCATTCTGAGAAGTTACTTCTCGGAGAATGAGAAGTCGTTGAGTGCACTACTATCTCCGCTCTGTTTCCTCTCCATCAGAAAGTGCTACAGTGTTATGGCTGCCATCTTCTGAATCATCCAAGGACAAAGCTCTTTCGAACTCCGCCATCTGCAGCTTCAACGTCTCTTCTGGAACAGGTGCTGAACGGAGTGGTTGAGGAGAGAAGATGAATGTGGGATTCGGTGGAGGCATGGAAGTGTCTGCTTGAGGTGCAACATTGATTGGTGAAGTATCTTGGATCTTTGGAGAAGCCGGAACTAAAGTCATGGCCGTGGAAGTGATCTTCTCCTTTGATTGAGATCTTCTGTGTACTTTCAACTTCTCGGACCTTCTGGTTGCTTTCTCCTCCGTGCTTCCTCTTGAGGAATCTCCTGTGCCGAAGTTGCCCGTGACTTGATTCATCAATGCTTCATCAAGGCAATATCCCTTCGTCAGCAACCAGTTTGAAGTATTCACCAAAACAGCGCCAGACCTTTCTTCAATTGTATGGCAGCCCCTACGTTATCCTGAAGTACGGCTCTATCTCCTCCCATTTGATGGTAAGTGTCAAGTAACACATTCCCATCATCTTTAAGATCCGTAGGTATCCGCGCTAGTCCAAAGTCGAACACTTGTTTGTTGATAGCCTGTTGAAATCCCTCTTTCTAACCTCGTACTCACTTTTGCACTTCATCCAGAAATCCTCTAATGAAGGCACATGTGCGTACTCCTGGGAGATCGTCTTCCTGGCTACTCCAAATGGATCGAAGTTCAGCCGTGCGGGAAGAACTCTTGCTCATACTCGGATAACATCTCTGTCTCCATCCCTCGAGCTCTATGAATGCTCTAGCAGCTATAATGTCCCACAGTGATTGGGAAGAAGCCCGTAGACTTGTGCCGTTTCGATTGAAGGTCGTGTATCTCCACAAGTTGTCTGCTCAACTCCATGGTGATCAATCTATCATTCGGATATCTGGGCAGCTTAACCGGTTCTCCAGAAAAGCCAAGTAACCCTGAGGTATGTGAAATCTATGCAAACTGAATGAATAGTGCCAATTTTGGATACAGACTTCCCACGCTTCTTTGCTCACCTGTTGGCCTTTAGGTCCTTGTCTAGCTGCAAATGAATTCGTAGAAGAATTCATCATTGACCACTTTGAAATCTTTTCTCATGCATGCAGTACAGTAAGTTGTGGGTAGCACTCGAAAATGGGGTCCTTAGAAAGAACGCCACATCTATCCAGCTTGGAGAAGATGCCTTGTGAAGCTGCAGCATACACCAAGTAGGAAGTCATTTTGAAGCTGAAAGTACGCTTCACGTTCGGAGTTGCTCACCAATGTTGTCACTAATGATTTCCGACCAATTGATTATGGAATCAACCTTGTTGACTTCAATGGTCCTGATGAAAGCATACATCCATGTACGGAAAGTGTGAGCATTCGCCTCGCCATTAATCCTGCATAACAATTTGACAATATCATCTACCTCCTGCACCAAATTGGACCGCGGAAGAGTTCTTGGGAACTTAGAAGGAGATCTGGGCTTCTTCATGTATCTGTTGTTCATTATGTTCACGCAATCAACTCTATGCTTCTCCCACCTGTTGCCGGCATCTGAATGCTAATGGAAGTCACCACCTTTCACGCGGAATCTTCAAACAATAATTGATGAACTCTGCGTCCAATCGAATTATTGTTTTCCCGTAGCATCTCGCACTGATCTGGATGAAGGATGGTAAGATCTAGCGCACTCCATAACAAACAAACTTTGGGCTGGGTTTGTGTATGGAAAGGCTGCAGCTCGAATAATTCCACTGCTTTTAACCGCACGCATGAGTGAAGTCTTTCCTGCTCTGGATCTATCAATCAATTCGGAAAGAGGTTCGGACCTAGATCTGTGTCTCCTATGTCTGCAAATTTGGAAGTGATGCATGACTCCGTTGTGCTTTCTTTTTCGTCCCTCTTTGCCATGGCTTTGTCTATCTTTGTCTGAACAATTCTTTTTCTTCTTATTTGGCCGGATTTCTTCAAAACTGGTGCAGATCTGGATAATTCTTCAGATTCGGAGGATATATTCAATGTATTGGACATTGATTAAAGCTCTTTTCTTTTGTAAAGCACCTGTAATGAATTCTGCAATTAATTCAGACAAAGATGGCCACCGGAGCATGAATAGTGAATTTTAATCATAAAAATCTGCACTTTTCAAGCCTGCTGCCCCAAAAATTGATGTTTTATTTGCATGCAAAGAGAGCATGAATTTTTCCAACTTCACCTGAGCACCTGTATCACTTATGCAAACAATTATGCAAACACAAATCAACCTCCTTCAATGCATGCGCCAAAATTGGAAGCTTTTAGCCTTGATTTGATCTTCTTTTTTGAGCAAAATCCTCTTCAAATGGGGCGCACTTTTCCTCTGGGCTGCACTTCTTCACCTGTGAATTAATTAATTCATTCACCCTTATGGCAGCCCATGCTTATATAACCCTCATAATTCTATAATTAATAATTGCCCTTCCTATTCCTGGCAATTAATTAATTAAAAATCATGCTCTTCTCTTTAACTGGTGTGCTAAAATAGCATGTTTAAGGACAACCATCCAATAAATTAAATTAATTCAATTTAATCATCCACTCTTCACTTCACTTAAGCTTCACAGTGTGCTTTGACCATAGCCACTGAAAATAGAATTTAATTTAATCATTTAATGCTTTAAAAAGCATTATATCCTTCCCAAAAGGGGCGCACTTTTCTTCATGAAGGGGGCAGCCTTTAAATAAATTAAATTTATTTAATTTAGACAATCTATTTTCAATTAATTTATTCCCCTTTGCTTTGTTGACTTTCTTCCATGCTTGGGCGCCTTTTTAGAAGAAGAATTAATTAATTTAATCACTTTAAAGGCTGCCATGTTCTCCCTAAAGGGGTCGCACTTTTTAGCATAATAGAATTCTATTTTTAAGAATTTATGACAATGGGATTTTTTACCCTGCAAGGCAGCCCCGGAAATCCCATGATCCACTTAAGTGATTTGACTTTGACAATGGGATTATTTACCCTGCAAGGCAGGCAATAAAATCCCATGATTTCACTTAAGTCACTTTTCTTTTATTTCACCATGGGAATTTTTACCTGAGAGCGAGGCAATAAATTCCCGCTGCTACCTCTTGCCTCTAATTTTCCCTATGCTGACTTAAGTGACTTTTCCATCATGGGAAAAAGTACTGCTGCAAGGTGAGGCAATAAAATCCCCACTGCTTTGCTTCTAATTTTCCCATGATCCACTTAAATCCTTTGTTTTCAAAAATGCGCCCAACCCCGCAAGGGCTTTTTAGTGCACGACTTCGCCTTTTCCCAGTGAACCGGACCTCCGATGGTGACTTCCTTCTGGCACAATGTGCGTATGTGATCTCCGAATACTCCAGGCCAAGAATCGGGCTAACCCGGCAAAGGAATTGATCTAGAGAAATTTCACAAAAAACGAAACAGGAAAACACAAAAACACAAAAATTGCCAAAAGTCACAAATAAAGCCCAAAACTTATTCCAAGTTAAAACCCTTCTGGTATATAGGAATAATGATATGTTCGATCACAATAGGGTTAAATCGGAGCGCAAATTGCCTCAAATGGGGCTCAAAATAATTAAATACAAATTTTATGGCTCTTTGGGAATATCTTGACGCATCTACAAGAACTTTCAAACAATAAAAACAAAAGCGACCCATTATTTTTACGAATATTTTATAATTAATGATGAAATGGGATTACAAACAAGCCAAAACATGTGCCAAATCTGAAATAATACATCAAACAAGCTGAAATTAAATATACGTGATTCTCAATTTTTATTTTATGGAACAGCAAAACATGTCCAAATCTGAAATAATAGCTAATTTTTAGGAAGCAGAAATGGTCAAAAATAGCTAAAAATGAGGTCTCCAAACCCCAACAATTACAAAATATGGAAGATATCAGCCTTATAAATTATGAGAAATCTGAATATCAAATAATAATGAAGTTTTGTGCCCTAGAAGGCACCCAAAAACACTCTAACCCTAGTCGCTCCCTAGGAGAGGGGCTCCAAACAATGCAAAAACTCTTGAAATGACTTCTCCTTGATGCCCTAGTTGCAAACCAGCAAGATGGTCTTTAAGATTTGTCTTCACACCACCAATTTGGAGATTTTTCGTTCTCCAATATGCCACAAGGAAGGGTTTCGTCCTCCTTGGATGCCACACTAATGGATTTTCGCCCTTTAGTGGAGTTGGATTAGAGCAATCAGCCCTAGAACCAAGTAGAAAAGTATATATGTCAAATTGATGATGCAAATGAGCCTATGCGACTCCTCTTATACCCCTTTGGTGGCGCCAAAGGTCTAAGGGGTGAATTACCCCAAGACCGACCTCTTGGGAAGCTTGCTTTATTTTCTATTTTCACTTTGGGAGCTCTCCAACCCAGCCGACCTGCCTTAGAGAGGAAAATACAAAAGAAAAACATTAATAGTAATGAAAGAAAACAAAAATGAAACCCAAGGACTTCCCTTTTTCAATTTCTTCTTGGCCAGGAAGAAAAATGGCAAGAAGTATTCAATTAGAACTAATTCAAAAAAGTGGACATTAATTGCTTTCCCTCAAGCAATTGCAAGCTAGGCTGATCTGAAATCTTGGTTTCTTCCATCTTTTCATCATGTAATTCCACATCCTCAAAAGAGTTGGGAGGTGGTTTCCTTGAAAAGGCATCCGCCACCACATTGTGTTTCCCTTTGACATATTCAATATCAAAATCATATGCTTGGAGTCTACTTACCCACTTTTGTTGCCGATCATTTAACTCTTTTTGATGAAGAAAAAATCTCAAACTATTATGATCAATTTTGACCACAAACCTTCCGCAAACCAAATATTGTCGGAACTTGGTCAATGCATGCATGATGGCCAACATTTATTTGTCATAGATGGAGAACTTCTTCTCATGATCCTTTAATTTCCGGCTCTCCTATGTAATGGGATGCTTGTCTTGCATTAAAATAGCCCCTATACCTCCACCGGAAGCATCACATTCAAGTACACAAGGCATATAAAAATCTAGAACAGCAAATACAAGGAAAGAACACATCACCTTTTTCAACTCCTCAAAATTTATTTGGGTTGTTTGTGACCAGCTGAAAGCTCCCTTTTGTGTTAGAGAAGTTGATGGAGCAGCAAGTTGGGAAAACCCCTTCACAAATCTCCTATAATAATAACAAAAACCCAGAACTCCTCTTAATAGTGTGATGTTTTTCGAGTTGGCCAATCCATGATGGCCTGGATCTTTTGTTGATCCACATGAACCCCTTGTGCATGATAACATGCCCCAAGTACAAAATTACAGTCACATCCCAAACACACATTTTGATATTTTTGGATAGAGTGACTGTTCTAGAATTTCCAGCTCCTTATCCAAGTGTTAGAGATGCTCCTCCCATGTTTTGCTATATATTAAAATATCATCAAAGAAACTAGCACAAATTTCCTCAAATGCTTACCAAAAATGTGATCCACGCATGATTGCATAGTTGTCGAGGCATTGGTTAACCCAAATGGCATGACAAGAAACTTAAAATGCCCAAAATGACATCTAAAAGTGGTCTTGTGCACATCCTCATCTCTTACCCTTATTTGGTGGTACCCGGATCTCAAATCAATCTTGGAGAAGAAAACTGCTCCATGTAACTCATCAATTAGCTCATCAATCCTTGGAATTGGGTACTTATTCTTGATTGTCCTCTTATTCAACACCCGGTAGTCCACACACATCCTTAGGGTGCCATCCTTCTTCTTCACAAGCACCACGGAAGAAGCAAATGGGCTGGAACTAGGCCTAATCAGCCCCATTTCCAGCAACTCTTTGATGGTTCTTTCAATTTCTTCCTTGTAAATTCTTGGGTGACGGTAAGGGGTAGTTATTACCAGTTTGGTACCTAGTTCTAACTCAATAACATGTTGGAATCCTCTATCCTGGTGGCAGCCCATGAGGTAAATCATTGAAAACTTTGGCATGCTTGTTAAGTATGGGCTGAATATCATCATGAAAAGATTGTTGAATGGAAATAGAAGAATTAGATCTTACCAAGCAATGAGCAGCCCATGCAACCTGCCCTCTTTTGAAGGTCCTTTCAATGCAACCTGCCTTAAGGAGGAAAATATTAAACAAAAATACTAATAATGACAAAAGAAAACATAAATGAAACCCATTGACTTCCCTTGTTCAATTTTTTCTTGGCCACGGGAAGGAAAATGGCAAGAAGTCTTCAATTGGAAAACTAATTGAAAAAGGTTACATTACAAATGTGCAAGACACTTGTGGGCTAATCTACAAGGTCTACCACCGATCTCATCCCTTCCACCCTTCCTTATAGAACCAAACCCTTGAATATAGATCCACGAACCAATGAAATGCCCTTAAAAAATGATTTCCTCTTGTAGAGAGTATTGTCGCCTTCTTCGGCATAAGAAACGAAAGTTTCTTGCATCTAGATGGCTTTCACTCCTTGTTGATCTCCACCACTCTCCCAAGACTTTTTGGCATACTCTTCTCCCAAGAGAAACCACCATTTCTGACATCACACTCGAAGCATGGGTCTCTTATGCTAGTTCCCTCTATGATGTTCCAACCCATCCAGTTTCCATAGCACGTACTCCACCATCCTTTGTTTTCTCTACTTCTTCCATCAAGAGAGCTATTTTGAAATTACGCACCAACAAGGCACCTAATTGTCAAGGTCAATATGGTGTGGATTCCTTTGTCATTTCCCTAAGCACACTTTTGAATCAGGTAGTGTCTTTAGGCTTCCCTCATTCTTGGTCCCAACACATCATCTACCCTATTCATAAGTTTGGGGATCCCTCTATCCCTAACAACTACAAGACCATTATGATTGGGCATACATTTTCCAAACTTTATGCCACAGTGTTAGACATGCAACTGTCAAAATACTTAGAAAGAAATAATATCATAGCTCAGGGGAAGGAAGGCTTTAGAAGGGGCAACCAAGCTATTGACTGCATTTTTACACCTTGGCTTATCATTGAAGAATCTTGTCACAAGTCTTCCAAAGTTTTTTGTTGACCTCAAGAAAGCCTTTGACTTGGCTTCGAGACACCTTTTTTTTTCTGAAGTTGACAGATTTCTGCATCCTAAAACCCTGATTACCACAACTTGGTGAAATATCCCTAATGGGATACCACTTAAAAATGCACAAAATATAGAAAAATTGCAGCAAAGTAAAATACTGATTTTACCAGATTTTTACAGTTGGGACAGCGAACTAAAGAAACTTAATATTTGCCAAAATGTCCACCGAAATACTTGAAAATTTAAATAGAGCTTGATATTATTATAAAGGACATAAGGAAACTATTTCTAGACTTTTACAGAGATTAAACTGCTGCCAGAAAAAGCACAACGTGCCCTAGACAGCGGGAAAACTACAGAGGCTCGTAACTCTCCAAATACCGGAGCAAAAATTAAGGGTCTTTGGAAATAACAATGACAGATATAGGAAATAGTATTTCCACCTTCAGATCTAGGAATGGCCGACTGGAAAACCCTCCAAATAAAGGCTGCACCTTCAGATCTGGAAACGGCCGTCTGGAAAACCCCCAAATAAAGGCTGCAAGTCGCCTCGCTTGGAATGGGGTCGAGAAAATGATGGAGGCACCTTCAACGTGCTGCCACGCCCAACCCAAATGGTTGTCGTGAATCTGATCTAGAGCCCCTCTGCTTATCTTCCCCAAATGCCCCCAAGACCCTCGAGATCCTTCCTCTGGAACCCTATGTTAATGTCTCTACCACACGGCCTGAAAGCGGCTCCAAAATGACATACTAGGGTAGATCTCTCACTACCAAAGAATGCCCTGCTAGCTAGGGACGGGTCTCTCACCACCAAAGCTAGGGTCCCTGTGGGATTTGACTCCACAAGTTGTAGAAATGCAACAGCAGCAGCTGCACGAGAAAGGGGTCAATAAAATGTATATCCAAAGTGCTCTCCTTTCTCTCCCAGCTCCTTATATACATTCCAAGGCAAAAGAGCCCCAATAGACCAAGACGCGTTTCATTCCACGGAGGGGTCAATAAAATAAAAGTAACTAAAGTTACTTTTTCCCGTTTAAGTCGCCAAGGTCCAAAGTGACCCCCAAACGCCAAACACGACTATTAGTACCATGCGGCCCCTTCTCAGTAGCCCCCAGTGTCCCCCGCCCCTTGGATATGACCACGGCTTGGACTCGCTTGACCCTTAGGCCTTTGGCGCAGGAAAAGGGGACATTACACTTAGAGGCTTTATGAGATAGTCATTGGGCAACTTCATACCTCTCACAATTTGTCGACTTTGTGAAGAGCACCATTGGGGTCAAACAAGGATGTCCTCTCTCACCGACCCTCTTCAGCATTTACATTGATGAGTTAGAGGAGTTTCTTCAACAACATACCCATATGGATGATGGTTTTCTTCAACATGAGGTACTTATAGGCATCCTCCTTTTTGCCGATGATGTTATTCTCCTCTCACACACTACAGAGGGCTTATAATGACAACTTGATGCCCTTGCTTGCTTCTACAAAATCCAACAACTTGCGGTCAACCTTACTAAAACTAAGGTCATGATCTTCAATATCTCCAAGCGCTCTTTGGCAAGGTTTCATTTTTTCTATAGAGGGAAATTTCTTGAGATCACATCATCCTACACTTATTTGGGGGTCCAATTTTTCCAATGATGTTATTTTCCTCTCACAAACTGCAGAGGGCTTACAATGACAACTTAATGTCCTTGCTCGCTTCTACAAACTATCAAAAAAGCTTGACAAAATATTACAATTTTACCAGACATCAGCAAGGTTGTCATTAAAAGGACATGAAATAAAGGATGGAACTATAATCACAATGAAGCTGGAAATGAAGAAAGTTAAAAATTGAAGTTCTTGCAAACCAGGTATGATGCAAAAGAAAAGATTGATCAAATAACGAGATCAACTAGAATAGATATCATAAAGTTGTAAGGAAGCAAAATCACAAGGCACCTTGATCAAATAAAATAAAAAATTGAACCCAACCCCAATAACCTTTTTTTCGTATGTTGAAAAATTATAACTCGAATAATCTATTATAACAAATCCAAATAACTTGCCCCTGTTCCTCACATCCCCTCCTTTCACATAATCCTAACTAGTACGTCACCTTGTCATGTGACCATTTTGTCGCCATTAATCGTGATTTGAAAATTTAAACTGCATCAGCAAGCTTAGGATGTGCTCTATGTTAGGTTTGTATGGTTGCATCAGTACTTTAGCATGGCAATCTAAGAAAATGCATCATAAAATACAGAATTAGAAATTTTGAAACTTCAAAAATTGATAGTTTGTGTTCTGATGAGTTTTATGTCCCAACAGGTCTTCTTCACTTCTAGGGGGACATTTGTCACATGAACTTACAAATAAATAGAGTAACATCCAAGTATAAATTCCAAAGTAGTTTCATAGCAAGACATATCTTCGCAGATATTGCTGCCATTGTACATATCACTCTCATATCAATAAATATTTGTTAACATCACAATATTCTTCCTCTTCACTTCCTGTATTTTGTGTTTCAATTTTATATCTGATTAAGAACATTGGATTAGGATATTTTATTTTTGTGGTATTTTTCAATATGTACAGTAATTTTAATACTCAAGTCATCATTTTGATGACTATTTTCAGGAGTAGTCATTTCTTATATGAGCTTCCACTCATGTACATTGGTAATAAGCACAAGGTAAGGGAGCCTACAAAGCATACAAGCATGACTAAGCCATGTTATTACCTGATGTTTAACTGAAGAGAAGGAAGACAACACATGAAGTCGGGGACTTGCACCCCAAAATTGTGCTCAAGGAATGGCAAAGCTTTTGTTGCATGTAATGCCTTCTAATCCTACTTTGACTTACAATAATTATCAATATGGGCTACTCCTTACCCAACATGTCATTTGCAAACAGTGGGGCTTCTGTATTTCTGAATTGATTTTTATTTTTTTGTAAATTTTCATTGTAAGCAGCACTTTGAGTCATTTAGTATGCTGTCCACCATATTTCCAATTAAATCCAGATTGGTCATCCAATGGTTTCATTAAATCAATCTATAAATGACACTCGAGCAAACATGAATTGACTAATATGCAAGGAAAAATTGATCTATTCATGAAATGTATTGCTCTATATTATTCAATTGATTCCAAATGTAGATAATCATAAAACTTGGTAACATGAACATTGCTGACATGCAAGTGAGGACATTTCTAGATACCACAAATAAAACAAGTTGAAATCTCAAAATATTAAAAACAATAGCCCTTATATTCTTTACATGAACCAATTTAAATGACATTAGACCTGATGTTTGATCACATGCACACAAAAAATTAGTCTTGATCATCTTGGTTAATACCTGACCGAAAATGAAATTAATTTCATCATAGAAATCAGGATCTTGTTTAAGGATGCTACCAAATTTCTGAATTCATCCACTTGAAAATGTGTGCTTACCAGCTTTTCTATATTCTCCAGATATAATGAAACAGTTAGCAGCAGAATCCGGTTTCCCAATAGAAAGGAAAATTTGTGCTGCCTCTGTCAGAGAATCTTTGGCGTATTCTCTTTTTATCTCAATATTTCGCTCACCATCTTGTCGAAGCCTTGCAGCTTTTGCCCATTTAGCCATATTCACATCCCCAGCCCTCTCAAAGCATACAATTGCCATGTCATAATTTTTCTCATTGAACATCTGGACATTTTCAAAAACAAATCCATTGCCAAATAGTGAATTCTATGCTTCATTACAGAGCATTGAAATCTAAAGTGCAAGTACAAGAATGCATAAACTATGTTGAATGATTACAAATTGCTATCAATTTTTTCCCTAAAAATGATTGCACGCAAAAAAACACAATCAAATGCTATATTAAAATTAAGGCCACACAATCAAGCTGCACACAGAAACACTTGAATGGATAAAACAAATTATACAACTAACAGAAGTGTTCCATAGGAAAGGATGCAAAATTTGGCTAGGAAGCCTGGAAATAAGAGAGATTGCAATGAAAGAAGCACCATTTATTGCTCTCAATGACATACTTCGGACCATATAGAAAAAAATAATGTGCAGAATAAATATGATGACATTTTTAAGTGATAGGTAACTCTTTCGGTGTTTGTGTTTTTATGTCAAGAGGTGGAGGAAGTATAAATAACAAACAATCCCTGACCTGTGATGAATCCTCACAGAATCTTGTCACCACATGTGATCCATAGAAAACAATCAAGCCTAAAAACAGAAAGCCGTTAAGGATACGAGTATCATGTAAATTATGTTCATACAAGAAAGGGTTTTTCCTGTTGACAAAGCCACAGTAAGTGGTGAAAATTTGATTGTGATTACCCTAATAAAGATCAAAATATGGATTTATCAATCAGATGGTGTGGGTGAAGCTCCATGGTGACAACAATCTGTCTCAACACAAATCAATAATTGTTTACATAATATACGTAAAAGTTGATATCCATGGGTTGTCACTCATGGACAATTAAAATAACTGATATAGTGATAATAATATCCATAGATGAATGCTCAAGGATAAGAGGGAAGGTTAGACAATTTCAAGGAGTGTGATACTCCCCCTCAAACATTTCATGACATCCAAGGATCTCTATGAACTATAATATGGATCATATAAAAATAGAAAGATCAAATGTAAACTTGTCCATATGTAATGATTCATGGACATTAATTACGATTCGTGCCAAAATGTCATATTATACAGAAATGTGTTAATATATTCTTAAATTTCTTTAGACTGAATTTCGTACAATGTTTCACTATTAGCCTAAACTCCATTTTATGGAGATACATCTATTCACAAGATGTGAGCATCTCAAGCTTTAGGCATCATGTAACCATCTTCACAAATTTCATAATACACTTTGTCAGATAGATAAACTGTGTAATGTCCCTCTTTTCGGATAGTTCGTATCGAAGACCTTTGGCCCATTTTTGTCTACCCGACAGCCGAAGGATGAGCCAAGGGTGACTAAGTTTTATTAATTTTATTATATTGTGCAAATATTAAAATATAATATTATAAAATGCACATATAATAAATTAATAAAGCTTAATATTAAAATAAAAGCTAGAAAAGTGCAAATGTAAAATACAATTAATTTTAATTGTATTTATCTAGGGAAATGCGACTTGCATTTGAGGCAAAAAAATAGAAAAATGTGACAAAAGCCTCATTAGAAAAATGTGACCAGCCTAGGGAAAATCATGGAATTTCATTGGCTGATTTGGAGGTCACTTTGTGATCATTTTCCTTTAAAAGGAAAGTCAACTTGCCTCTTTTGGCATCCAGAAATATTTTATGACATTTTCTCTTGCATTGAGCTTCAGCTTTTGCAATAAAATTCCAAGGACGAAACCCCTTAGGAATTAAATCTCTTGTGGACGAAAACCCCAAGAATTGTGAGGGTTTTTCACTCAGAAATTCTCATTGATTGTAATCAGATTTTCAGAGTTATTTCAGACTTTTTCCAGCAGTGTATTTGAAGGCATTTTGGAGAATAAATTGCAGCAGTCTTTCTTCCAGTGGATTGACTTGTCTTGGGACTGTTTTGGCATTATTTTTGAGGAATTTACATCTGAAAATTATTGTCAAATATCTCCTAATTTTTATGAATGAAAGCCACTAAGTTTCAGAATTTTGCTAAGGGTTTTTAGAGGGTTTTTTTACCAGTGATTTCTGAGTCCTTTGGGCATCCAAAAATTCTGATTTTTATATGATTGAGTTCCTAGAAATATTGGCAAGCATCTTTGATAGAGAAATAATTTTTGGAATTCATTTGTGTATGTTTTTCTATCAAACCCTAGTCGGCCTGCCCTAAATTAATTCCAAATTGCCCTAGGGTTATCGCAATTTATTCTCTTGAGCTCGTTCCAAGGGTTCGGGAGTGAAAAATAATTATTGTGGGATGATTTGGGCATGTTTGCACATAAAACCCTAGTCAACTTTGCAGAAATTCATCCAATTGCCCAAGTTAATTTGCCCTAGCTGTCAAAATATACATTTTACTACTTTGTGAAGTGGGAAAAATTCATACTTGTGCCAAAGATCTATAGGGGATCTTTCAAACTCGTATTCAATTGATCTTTGTAGATGAGTTTAATAAGTTAGATAAATTAACTTGGAGAAATGCTTTGGGCACTACCTAAATAATTTCATGACACGTGTTGATCTACATTTGAGTCACACTGACCATTTTGTGTAGCTTAAGAAATTGTAAAATTCTCCAACATAATTCCTCTATAGCATTCTAAATACTAACAGAAAATACAAGCTGTAAAATATAGAGTGAATTTTTTCGATGAATGGAAATATGGGAGGACCTGCTTCCCCAAGGGTGGATTGCACCTACAAATCCAACTGTAACAAAAGAGCTCACACAATGGCAACTCTCTCTTGCATTAGGTTTTTGATAATGTAAAATAAGATAATTCTTTAGGGCTTTTCTCCCCTTTCCATTCAAACCACTGAAACCATAACCCACCCATGCTAACTCATGACCTAACTCTTCACTAACTCTAGTCACCTGAAATATAACATAATAATAATGCTACAACAAAAAACAAATATATATGTTGTGTTTAGGTATACAACATGCCATCCCCCTCAAAGAGCTTTGACCTCAAAATTAGCCAAACTCCAAAAGATTACATTACGAGAATGGATCTCAAGAATTGTACCTACTACATCCATCCCACCAAACACCACCAGTTGAAATAACTCATAAATGAGAATGAGTTTTTTTCTAAGTAGCCGATACATTTTCGATACAGGTATAGGTACCGCATTTGACAATGGATATGATAAAGACAAAAATAGATATATAAATTTTCAAATATATAAATTCCAGCATACTAAATAGGAATTAAGTTAATAACCACATATTGTGCATATGAAAAACAAGAAAACTTAGGTCTTTGAACGGAGTGGCTGAGGAGAGAAGATGAATGTCGCCGGATTCAGTAGAGGCATGGAAGTATCCTGCTGCGGTGCAATAGTTGGTGAAGTACTAGGTGCTGGAGAAGCCGAGCTAAAGCCATGGTCGTAGAAGTGATCTTCTCCTTTGATTGAGATCTTCTGTGTACTTTCAACTTCTCGGACCTTCTGTTGCTTTCTCCTCCGTGTTTCGCTTGAGGGAATCTCCTGCGCCGAAGTTGCCCGTGACTTGATTCATCAATGCTTCATCAAGGCAATATCCCTTCGTCAAGAACAGTTTGAAGTATTCACCAAAACAGCTCCAGATCTTTCTTCAATTGTGGCAGCCTCCTACGTTATCCTGAAGTACGGCTCTATCTCCTCCCATTTGATGGTAAGTGTCAAGTACCACATTCCCATCATCCTTAAGATCCGCAGGTATCCGCGCTAGTCCAAAGTCGAACACTTGCTGCCGATAGCCCGCTGAAATCCCTTTTATAACTTTGTACTCACTTTTGCACTTCATCAAGAAATCCTCTAATGAAGGCACGTGTGCGTACTCCTGGGAGATTGTCTTCCCGGCTACTCCAAATGGATCGAAGTTCAGCCGTCCCGTCAAGAACTCTTGCTCATACTCGGATAACATCTGTGTCTCCATCCCTCGAGCTCTATGAATGCTCTGGCAGCAATAATGTCCGACAGTGATCGGAAAGAAGCCCATAGACTTGTGCCATTTTGACTAAAGGTCATGTATCTCCACAAGTTGTTTGCTCAGCTCCATGGCGATCAATCTATCATTCGGATATCTAGGCATCTTTATTGGTTCTCCAGAAAAGCCCGTAACCCTGAGGTATGTGAAATCTGCAAACTGAATGAATAGACTGCCAATCCTGCTACAGCTTCCCACGCTTCTTTGCTTACCTTGTTGGCCTTCATGTCTTTGTCTAGCCTGCAAATAAAATCATAGAAGAATCCATCATTGACCACTTTGAAATCCTTCTCGCACGCAGGTACATTAAGCTATGGGTAACACTCAAAAATGGGGTCCTTAGAAAGAACGCCACATCTATCCAGCTTGGAAAAGACGCCTTGTGAAGCTGCGGCAGATACACCAAGTAGGAAGTCATTTTGAAAGCTGAAAGTATGCTTCACACGTTCGAAGTTTCTCACCAATGTTGTCGCTAATAATTTCCGACCAATTGATTATGGAATCAACCTTGTTGACTTGATGGTCCGATGAAAGCATACATCCATGTATGGAAAGTGTAAGCATTTGCCTCGCCATTAATTCCCGCATAACAATTTGACAATACCATCGACCTCTGCACCAAATTGGACCGCGGAAGAGTTCTTGGGAACTTTGAAGAAGATCTAGGCTTCTTCATGTACATTCATTATGTTCACCAGATCAACTCTATGCTTATCCCACCTGCTGCCGGCATCCTGAAGGATAATGGAAGTCACCACCTTTCGCATCAGAATCTTCAAACAATAATTGATGAACTTTGCGTCCAACCGAATTATTGTTTTCCCCGTAGCATCTCCTGCTGATCTGGATGAAGGATGGTAGGATCTAGCGCACTCCATAACAAACTCGGCGCCCAATCGGGCTGTGTATGGAAAGGTGTGCCAGCTCGAATAATTCCACTGCTTTCAACCGAACGCATGAGTGAAGTCTTTCCAGCTCTGGATCTATCAATCAATTCGGAAAGAGGTTCCGGACCTAGATTTGTGTCTCCTATGTCCTGCAAGTTTGGAGGCGATCCATGACTCCGTTGTGCTTTCTTTCTTGGTCTCACCCAAATTTCATCCTGAAATCTACGATTACCCTATCCGAAAAAATTTCGTACTTTTAAAATAATGGGTCGTTTTGTGTTTTATTGAGAGGATATATTGAAAGTTCTTGATTGCGTCAAGATAATCCCAAAGAGCCATATTAGCCGATTTTTTCGGACAAATAATGGATGCCCAAAATTGTTTTATTTAAAAATTTGCACCGGATTTGTCTGTGGGAAATTTGTATTTAATTATTTTGAGCCCCATACGAGGCTATTTTGCCGTTTAACTCTATTATGACCGAATATGTCATTATTCCTACCTGCAAACGAAGGGTTTTAACTTGGAATGAGTTTTGGGCTTTATTTGTGACTTTTGGCAATTTTTCGTGTCAAATGCGGTGTCCCATTTCGCTTTCTCGTGAAATTTCTCTAGAATAATTCCTTTATCGGGTAAGCCCATTTTGGCCTGGAGCACTGGAAAACATATACGCACATTATGCCCGGAGGAAGTCACCATCGGAGGTCCTGGATTAAAAATCATGCTCTTCTCTTTTTAAGATGGAAAAAGCGAAGTCGTTCACGGAAAAGCCCCTGCATGCGATGATGGGCGCATTTTGGAAAACAAAGGATTTAATCGCAATGGAAAAGGTCATAGAAGTGCGAGCATGATGGGAATTTTTTATACCTACTAAGCTTCAAAAGGTACATTTTTCCGTGTTATAAAATTCATTTAACATGCAGTGGGAAAAATAAAGAAGCAATTTAAGGCAGGTGGGATTTTATTTTTTGCCGCCTTGCAGGTACTTTTTCCGTGATAGAAAATTCCACTTAAAGCTGCTTTATCTCTCAGCAAAGTGGGAATTTTTACTTGGCATAGCAACTTTTTAAAAAAATTCACTTAAGGCGGCAAAATGGGAAAGTGAGATATTTGACTTTGCAATGGGAATTTATTGTCTGCCTTGCAGGGTAAAAATTCCCATGGTGAAATAAAAGAAAAGTGACTTAAGTGAAATCACGGGATTTTATTGCCTGCCTTGCAGGATAAATAATCCCATTGTCAAAGTCAAATCACTTAAGTCGATCATGGGATTTCCGGGGCTGCCTTGCAGGTAAAAATCCCATTGTCATAAATTCTTAAAAATAGAATTCTATTATGCAAAAAAGTGCGACCCACCTTGGGTGAATAATAATGCATTAAATAAATATTTGTTAATATTTATTCACCCAATTTGACACTCCGATGGTGCTTCCTAAGGAAAAGTCAACAAAAGCAAAGGGAATAAATCAATTGGAAATAGAATTCCAAAATTAAATAAATTTAATTTATTTAATGCAACCCCTTTGAGAAGGAATTAATACTTTTAAAGTATTAAATGATTATATTAATTCCTATTTTATAGGGCTATGGTCAATGCACACAAGGTTGAAGCTTGATGAAGTGATGTGTGAAGGATTAAATTGGATTAATTTAATTTATTGGATGGCTGTCCTTAAACATACTATTTTTAAAAAGAGAAGAGCATGATTTTAATTAATTAATTGCCTTTAATTGTTAGGGCAATTATTAATTATAAATTGTGAAGGTTATATAAGCATGGGCAGCCATATGGGTGAATTATTTAATTCACGGGTAAAGAATGCAGCCAAGGAAAAGTGGAAATGCCCCCATTAGAAGAAGGATTTTGCTTTTGGGCAAGGTGGCAACAAGGCTAAAAGCAAAAACAAGATTTGGCGCATGCTTTGAAGAAGGTTGATCTTTGTTTGCATAATTGTTTGCACAAGTGTTACAGGAGCTCAGGTGTTTTTGAAAGGATTCATGCTCTCTTTATGTGCAAATTAAACACCATTTTTTGGGGCAGCGAGGCTTGAAAAGTGCAGATTTTTATAATTAAAATTCACTATTCATGCTCGGTGGCCATTTTTGTCTAAATAAATTGCAGGAATTCATTACAGGTGCTTTACAAAAGAAAAAGAGCTTTTATCAATGTCCAATACATTGCATATATCCTCCAAATTGAAGAATTGTCAGATCTCACCCGATTTTGAAGAATTCTTTTAAATAAGAAGAAAAAGATGAATCCTCGAGAGACAAAGATAGACAAAGCTATGGCGAAGAAAGATGAAAAGAAAGCACAACAGAGTCATGCATCACTTCTAAATTTGTAGATATGAAGACATGATCTAGGCTCGGAACCTCTTGGTGAATTGATAGAAAGACTCCACTCATGCATGCAAGAAAGACTCCACTCATGCGTGCGGGAAAGACTTCACTCATGCGTGCGAGATAAAAGTTAAGGAATTATTCGAGCTGCAAATTTTCCATCCACAACTCAATGCCAAATTTTTTTATGCAGTGCGAATCCATATCAGATCAGAAGATAGATGCGGATGCAAATCCATATGTAGATCCAGCATCAGATCAATCATATTTTCTTTTAAAAGCTTGGCACCTCAGAAGGCTTCATCCTCTTGTTTCAAATGTAGCCCGTGAAGAAGTCGGTGCGTGGAAAATTCCTTCCAAGATCTATGTGCATGTGCTTTCATCTTCGGTTAAGCCTTCATTGAATTTTCATTCACTAAGGCATTTTGTCTTAAAATTTTTAATTGCTCATATGCAATTAAAAATAAGGATGATGAGTTATCTACGGCCAACCTTGCATTGATGCATGCATACACGAAGAACGCAAAAGCTTCAAGGATAAATGAGATCCCAATGCGAAGGCAAAATTCTAGCTTGCTTCAATTTGCTTTTAAAATTCCAATCTAGGCTTGTTTCGGATCAAAAAGTAATGTTACTTCCAGATCTCAAATCTTGAATCAGTCTGCAGCAGACATGAAAAAGGACAAAGTCAGCTTTCCTCTTCCTTCTTCTTTCATCTCCGTCAAAGTAATTGAGCGATCAATTAAATTATACAACTTAAGTGATTGATTTAAAAGCCATTACTTGAAGAAGTCAACTACTTGGAGATAGGTGGCACGTGCAAAATAGAAGGTTCTATTTTCAGTTGCAAATCATACATGTCACGCAAAGAGGAATTCCGAACTTGGGGAGGAAGATGCCAGTTGTTTCTTTCCGACTTCCACATGTGTCTGAGGAAAGAATTCAACTAAAGCTTTGTAACTTTTCCATGGGAGTAATTGCCCCTCTACATTCTATAAGTAGAGGAAGAACCTTGGGTTAAAAGATCGATTTTCAGAAGATAACCTTGTGTTCTAGAAGTCTGAATGAACCCCCTGAGAGATCAACTTTTTGGAGCAAGAAAGGAATCTTTTTTTTGGATGAGGAAGGTTTCGGATGGAGAACTTTGTGTCACGGTGTACTTTGTTTCTTACTTTTAGTCTTAGATCTCTTAGTAAACTTTGTGTTATTATAGATCCGGATCTAAATGCCATCGTGTGTTCATATCTATTGAAAAGTTTCAAGTTTGAAATTGTGTGCATCAATTAGCTGTTATCTACTAATTGGGATGCACATCTTCCCCATTTCTTCTCTGTACTTCCTTTACTTCTTTCTTCTATAACTTTCCTTTCTTAAGCAAGTACACATTTGCTGCAAAACTTTTAGTTATGGTTCATGAACTAAGTTGTTAAAGTAAAACCCCGATAGATAATAGCACATTTATTGACAAATCGACACGGGAGCCTCACCGGTTAAATGAGGGAGATTTATCTCATGATCTTCTTAAGGTTTGATGCAATGCATTGAAAATCTAGCCAACATTTCTTTTTCATCTCTCTTTGCCATGGCTTTGTCTATCCTTATGGGAATAATTCTTTTTCTTCTTACTTGGCGGATTTTCAATATCACGTGCAGATCTGGATAATTCTTGATTCGAGAGGATATATTCAATGTATTGGACATGATTAGAGCTCCTTTTCTTTTGTAAAGCACACCTGTAATGAATTCTGCAATTAATTCGGACAAAAATGGCCACCGGAGCATGAATAGTGAATTTTAATTGTAAAAATTTGCACTTTTCAAGCCTGCTGCCCCAAAAATTGATGTTTAATTTGCATGCAAAGAGAGCATGAATATTTCCAACTTCACCTGAGCACCTATAACACTTATGCAAACAAAAATCAACCTCCTTCAATGCATTCGTCAAAATTGGAAGCTTTAGCCTTGGTTTCACCTTGTCATTTGCAGCAAAAATCTTCTTCAAATGGGGCGCACTTTTCCTCTTAGCTGCAATTCTTTACCTGTGAATTAAATAATTTATCCTTATGGCAGCCCATGCTTATATAACCCTCATTATTCTATAATTAATAATTGCCCTTCTTATTCCTGGTAATTAATTAATTAAAAATCATGCTCTTCTCTTTAACTGATGTGTAAAAATAGCATGTTTAAGGACAGCCATCCAATAAATTAAATTAATTCAATTTAATCATCCACACTTCACTTCACTTAAGCTTCATAGTGTGCTTTGACCATAGCCACTGAAAATAGGAATTTATTTAATCATTTAATGCTTCAAAAAACATTAAATCTATCCTAAATGGGGCACACTTTTTGACATGAAGGGGGCAGCCTTTAATTAAATTAAATTTAATCAATTTAATCCATTTAATTCTTTTTTTTATTCCCTTTGGCTTTGTTGACTTTCTTCCATGCACAGGCACCAAAAATAGAAGAAGAAACAATTAAAATAATCCACTTTAAAGATGCCTTTATCTCTCCAAAGGGGTCGCACTTTTGGCATCATATAATTCTATTTTTAAAAATTTTTCACAATGGGATTCTTTACCTGCAAGGCAGCCCCGAAATCCCATAATCCACTTAAGTGATTTGATTTTTGACAATGGGATTATTTATCCCGCATGCTTTGACAGCAATAAAATCCCATGATTTCACTTAAGTCACTTTTCTTTTATTTCACCATGGGAATTTTTACCCTGCAAGGCATGCAATAAATTCCCACCTGGCTGCTGCCTCTAATTTTCCCACTGCAGCTTAAGTGACTTTTCCATCATGGGAAAAAGTACACTGCAAGGCCGGCAATAAAATCCCACACCGCTTGTTTCTATTTTTCCCACTGCAGCTTAAATCTTTTGATTTCAAAAATGCGCCTAACCCGCAGGGGCTTTTTGAGCGCCACGACTTCGACTTTTTCATTTCAAGGAAGCTGATCCGGACTCCGATGGTGACTTCCTAAGGACATAACGTGCGATATGTTCTCCGGTGCTCTAGAAGAAGGCCAAGAATCGGGCTTACCCGAAAAAGGAATTTTTCCAGAGAAATTTCAGAAAAACGAAACAGAAAACACAAAAACATAAAAAATTGCCAAAAGTCACAAATAAAGCCCAAAACTTATTCCGAGTTAAAACCCTCATGGTATATAGGAATAATGATATGTTCGATCACAACAAGGTTAAAAGCGGAGTGCAAATTGCTTCAAACAGAGCCCAAAATAATTAAATATTGATTTCCTGCAGACAAATCACGACGACAAAATATAGCAATTTTGGGCATCTGGGTATTTGGCAAAAAAGGCTAATATGGCTCTTTGGGAATATCTTGGACGCAATACAAGTACTTTCGTGCAATAAAAAACAATACGAGCCATTATTTTAAAGTACGAAAATTTTTCGGATAGGGTAGTCGTAGATTTAAGGATGAAATTTGGGGGACACCGGTCGGCTCCGTCTGTGGACATCTTTTTCTCTGTCGGAATGACAAGAGAAAAGATGAGATCCCAGCATCTCTAGTTTCGTATCTTGTCTTTTGGGCACGGGGTCAGGCAAACAACCACAACGCAAAAACAAAAACAAAACAGGAAAAATCAAACAAAATTTTATTTATATATATACAGGTTTTACCCTCGCTTCTCATGTTCGGAACAACTTCAAGTGTTGCCCATTGAAGGGCAAAGGCAATTCAACTCCATCCTGATGAGCAAAAATGAAGCTATCTGCTCCGGCGATCTTTTTGATCACAAAAGGCCTTTTCCATAGTGAATCAAATTTTCCATGCATGCCTTTTGCTTCTCTTCTTTTGTCCCATAAAAGGACCCAGTCATTGACTTCAAACTTTCTTTCCCTGGCTTTTTGTCGAAGATGACTTTCACCTTCCTTTGATGCTCTGTCAACCTATCTGCAACTTGAGTTTGTACTTCTCTCAATTCAATTAGGTACATAATTCTTTTATCAATAGCATCCGTGAATGTGGAATCCTCCAGGGCCTTAGAAAGTCGCAGGGCAGGCAGTTCCAAGGTAAGAGGCAGCTCCGTGTCTCTTCCATATAACAGCTGAAATGAGGACATGCCTATCGCCCTCTTTGGTGTGATTCTATCGGCCTATAATGCATCAAACAATTTTTATGCCAAGTCCTTTGATTTTCCGTTACTAGCTTGCGCACGATAGTTACCAAGTTTTTATTACTAGATTCAACTTGACCAGTTGAATCCCATAAGTGTAGCAGAAGCCACCAGCTCTTCAGAAGAAAGGTTCGGAGCGTTATCTGCTACAATTTTACTGGGCACGCCAAACCTGACAATAATATTTTCTTTTATAAAACTGCACACCTCGGCAGAAGTGGCATTCTTCACAGAAATGGCTTCAACCCACTTACTGAAATAATCAGTAAATTTGTTAGAATGTAGTGGTGGCGGCACTTGAAGCCGGGTTCAGCATACCAATAAAATCCAATTCCCACTATTGGAAAGGTTCTTCAATCACAATGGGTTTTAGAGGTAAGGTAATGCAGTAATTTCACATGCCCAACAAAATGTTGGCATGCTTGGCACTTAGCTATCCAATCTGCGAGTATCTTGGAAAAGGGTGGGCAGTAATACCTTGCTCTGAGGATCTTGTGTACAAAGTGACTCGGGTTGAGAAATGACCACCGCAAGCCATGACATGAAAACTTTGTAAAATAGTAGTAACTGATCCTATTGAGCTTTATCCACGCATCTGAGAAATACGCCATCAATTCCCATCTTGTATAAACCATTATCCCATAGAACGAAGTCTTTGGACTTTAGTTTAATTGTTCGTTTCTCTTTTCTGAAAAGTTGATCTAGGCATTCTCCATACGTCAAAAAGTAATGTTACTATACCACTCATCTACCAAATCTATAAAAAGTATTCAGGCAAATCTACATCTATCTCATCTTGATCTTGCTTCAGCGCATGATGCTTTCATCTCCGTCAATAGTTCACACAGCCTCTTCCTCGAACTAGCTTTTCGGTTTAATATCCAGGTCATATTCTTGAACCTTTTTCACCCATGTTCCTCTCAACAATCCTAACTCTTGTTGAGTGAGGATAGATTTAACCGCAATATCGGAACCAAAACCACAAAGATTTTGTGTGAGGAAAGAATATAATACTGAAAGCCTTACACGCCTTCACCACTTTGTGTATGCGTGCTTTTCCATGGGAGTATATTTCAACTCATAGGATTTAAGGGGCATGCTCATGAAAGCAATTGGAGCTTCGGCGTCCTCTTGATTTTAGTGCATCAAGGATTAGTTCAGCAAAGTCAGGAATGAATCTCCTGAGAAAATTAACTTTTCCAAAGAAAGAGTGAACTCCTTTTTTTGGATGTGGGCAGTGAAAATGTCTGGATGGATCTGACACGCTCTGGATCTATCTTGGTTCCTTCTTTTGAAACAATGTGTCCTAGCAGCTTTCCTTCGGTTACGGCAAAGATAGATTTCTTGGGATTCGGAGAAATGCCATGTTTGCGACACTTGATGAAAACCTCTTCCAAGTTTGAAATGTGTGTGCTTCTATCCTTGGAAAAGACTCGAGATCATCAAGGTACACCACTTTGCTTATATCCTTGAGGTGAGCAAAGGCTAGAACCATAAATTTGAAATGTAACCGGCATTGATCAATCCAAACGGCATTTTCTGGTAAGCAAAGGTTCCCCAAGGTGTGATGAACGCCGTTTTGTATTGATCTTCTTCTGCCACTTTGACTTGATTATAGCCTGAGATGCCATCAAGCATGGAAAGCATCTCAGATCCAGTGACCACCTGCAGAGTGTGATCCATGATGGGGATGGGGTAGTTATCTTTTAAAGAAGCTTGATTAAGGTTGCGAAAATCCACGCACAACCTAATTTTGCCACTCTTCTTCCTTACAGGAACTATGTTGGCCAACCATTTGGAATGATGTATGGGATAGATAATCTTTGCGTCTAACAACTTTGGATTTCTGCAAAGATGGTTCCCGAAATGGTAGGGTTGTGCCGCCGCAGCTTCTGCTTGAAAGGCTTCTGCTCTGGTTTTAGTGGGATGTAGTGTTGAACTTCCGCAGGCTGATATGTTTTTAGATCTTGATAACACCAGGCAAAAACATCCATATATTTCTTAAGAAGCTTAGTGAAAGCTTCTCTTTCGGCCTCTGAACAACACTTACCCAAATTTACTAACTTGGGATCATTCGGCTTCCAAATTTAGTAATTGTGTATCCGAGGAAGAACCTTCTCCACTTTCTTCATTTTTCTTAAGCATTTGATCATGCTTATCAACCATTTCCTCAAGAGATACCAAACCTTTGGGAATTTTATTTCCCCTTTTATTGGATAATCTCCTGACTTCCCAAGATGTCCGCATCTATTTCTCCCACAAAGATAGTTTGCCTCAAAGGAGAATTGCTTCCCTAGGCCCCGAAGTGGAGATTTCTTCAAAGTTGTCCTTGGAATTACATTGCGAGAAACGCAGCGATTATTGTTCAAGATTCCAAAAGATTTAAAGGTGTGACTATCTACTTGTCATCGTTGAAAACCTGCCATTAATGGACGTTGTCAGGAACTTTTGCGCGGAAGACCATCTCAACTTTGTAATCTCCCTATCGGAAAAATGTAGGAGGCTGATCCGGATTTAGCAAAGCTACAGTCACTGCAAGTGAATCAGCTCTTGAATTTTGTTCTCTCGAAATGTAAGATACCGAGAAAGCTGAAAAATCCAAGATAGCAGAGTAGACTCGATCTCTATAATGCCGAAGTTTGTCTTTTTTCACTTGATAGAGACCTTTTATCTGCTTGACGATCAGCTCAGCATCTCCCTTCGAGTGTATGAGCTTGATTCCCATTGTTCTTGCCTGCTCCATACCTAACAATAGCGCTTCATATTCTGTTGTGTTGTTAGTATCTTCGAACATCAATTTGAATGAGTGTGCATGCACCTTCCCTTCAGGAGAGATAAGAACAACGCCTGCGCCGGATCCAAATGAACAGCAGCTACCATCAAATTCCAGAGTCCAAATCTTGTTGTTAAGTTGATGTGGTTCTCGAATCACAGGTTGAACATCTTCTTTATCCATTTCTAGATAATAGACTCCGTGATCCGATTCCTAAAACAAGATCTGAGATCTAGGATCCTCAGACTTTGATACTGTGTACTTGGATTTCTTCTCAGGTTCTAACTTCTGATTTACTCCTTTGATTGGTATGTGCGCACAAGACCAATCCATCTTGACTTCTCCACCCAGCTCTTTGCAGAAATTTCTACTCAAAAGCATGCCATAAGAGACTAGGATATCTGCTACAAGGATAGTCATCTTAAGTCTTTGTCGGAAAAGAAGCAATTTCACCGCCTACGCATCTTTGATTTGCCCCACAAGAGGGACTTGCCTTTCAATTGAATAACATCTTCCAATGGTTTTTGTCAATGTGAGACCCAAGGCATCAATAACTTTGGCAGGCATGACATTATCAGAAGCTCCAGAATCCAAAATGCACTTGCTTAGTTTGTATCCGTTGAAGCAATGAAACATAAAATGGCTCGATCCTTTCTGATGTAGGAGCATAAGTAGAAGGAGAAGAACTTGCAGCCGCATTATTTGGAGGAGTATTCTTTGGACTTGACAAGATACCCGTGAAGTATTATTTGTTCATAATCTGAAAAGGACCATTACTTTGCACATATTTGACCAATCTATTCAAGGATCGATCATTGAAATACTCTCGGATATTCAGCTTCTGACATTTGGACCTTGGTCTTTTTGATGTGATCAATGATGTCAAAAGCTTGACTTGCTTCAGCCGGATGTGCGTTAGCTCTTTGCTGCGAATTGAAAGAATTTGAATATTTATCTTTGGGTGCTAATGAAGAAGGAAGAGGACTACCTCTTTTCAAGATAGTAACATCCGACCCAGGATCTTCTCTTTCTCTTCTTCCGCTTGTGGATGCTTCGGCATTTTGGCATGTCTAAGACCTTGTGAACACCGCAAAAGTGTGACCATCAGAATCTTCAAAAGATTCATAATTGCCGATGGATATTGAGAGTGTGTCGCAAATAGTTCGAATAAAAATCCCTTCGGAGAGAGGTTAGAAGAGGAGTCGCGCATGCTTCGATTCAAATCCTCGTTGATCATCGAGATTCATAGTCCTTTGGTAACCAATATTAGAGAGGAGCGAGAGAAGATGTAGATCTATAAAGTCTTCATCATCGAATGATTGTTAGTGCGAGATCCTCTTCATTAGTTTCCAAGTTATTCCTTAGAGCAGCTTCAATTGCAACCGCAAATATCTCTGCAGTGAGTAGCAAGTTTGTTTCGGTTTTGATTTTGATTTTGACCATTAAAGGTCCAGGTAGGAGCTAATCTTGAGGGGGTTGCATTCCCTGCTTGAGAGATCTGCTTCTTGATCTGCAGCATGTCATTAGCCAATCTCTGCAACAAAGGATCTGAAGTACTAGAAGAAGCGCCATCACCTTTGTGAGATGGTTGTTTGAGTTTTCCAGCCATGATCAAGTCATCTTCAACTTCCATGGCAACATTTTGTGCTTCAAGTAGATTTACATGTCTTGCCCTTCTCAGCTGATATCCAACTTCGGACAATAGAGTGTTTATAAAAAACGTCTTTTGGTTTTCGTCGCTCAATGCGGCAGAAGTGGGGATTTTATATAAAATCCTTTGGAACCTTGCAATAAAGTCCCGCATGTTCTCAATTGGCTCTTTTTTCAACTGCGTCCGCTGAGTGATCAACGTGCTAACGTCCTCTGCAGGCTTGAATCTTTTCAAAAATTGCTCACGCATAGTCGCCTAGTTGGTTATGGTGCCAGGAGCTAGCCGATAGAACCATTCTCAGCCAAGTTGTGTAGAGTTTCGATAAAGAGTCTGACTAAGACATCTTCATGCTCTACTGCAAGCACACCACAAGATATAAAGAAGGCCGCCAAATGATCATCCGGGTTTTGCTTTCCGTCTCCAAAGAATTTTGGAAAATTCTTTCTAGTTCCCTTTGGCAGATCGTGCATAGGTGGAGTAAGGTTCAAAAGAGGCCCAGTTTTGCTCCCCATAGGACCGGTACTATCTCGGTTCGATTCTGCATGATGACCGAGGCACGTCTTCTCCTTGTGTAGACTTGATGGATAATGAGTTTGCCGGATTATGCTAAAGGCGATCCAGATCTGGATGGGTGTGCACTCTCCTTCCTGGTGAGAGACTAGATCTGCGGCTTCTAACTTGAGGAGGATGATTGAAATTGAATTGCTCCTGCAGTCGAAAGAAATGATCAATCCTTCCTTGCACCTTCACGGATCGAGTGAATGGACGTTAGCCAAAGTTGAGATTTTTGTATGGAAAACACTTGATCTTGATAGATAAGCTTTGATCTCGCAAAGATATTAAGTTTCCCTAGCGAGTTGCAAAAAGCTGGCTAGATTTTTGCATAGCACAAAACCTAGGCAGTCATGAGATAAATCTCCCTCATTTAACCGGTGAGGCTCCCGTGTCAGATTTGTCAATTTAAGTATGCTAATATCTAAATGGGGTTTTACTTTAACTACTCAGTTCATGAACCATAATGACGAGCCTCACCGGTTAAATGAGTAAGTATCTCAGTGTAGGTTAAGAGAAAGGAAAAATTTATAGAAGGAAAGGGAATTATATCAACACAGAGAAGAAATGGGGAAGATGTGCATCCCAATCAGTAGATGGCAGAGATGATTGCATGCACATAGAAGAATCCAATAGATATAAACACAAAATTCTAAAACAAAGGCAACTCTAGATCCAGATCTAAAATAACACAAAGTTTATTAAGAGATCTAAGATTAAAAGCAAGAAACACAGTACACCGTGACACAAAGTTCTCCGGAAACCTGCTCCTTTGTATTCCTTTGCTCCAAGTGGCTCTCAGGGGTTCAACACAAAGTCTAGAACACAAGATTGTTGCTTACAAATTCTCCTCCTTAACCCGGAGGTTCTTCTCCTACTTATAGAATGTAGGAGGGAAAGTACAAATGGGAAATCTAACTGAACTGAAACATAAACAACAAGTAAAGATGACATTTGGCAATAATCCTCAACTAGCTTCTCCTTAAGTGACACATGTATCACTTAACTAATAGAATTGTTCCACATGACTTTAAGCAATGGTTACAAAACCAATAACTTAAAAGTCTTACAATTTCATCTGGGAACATAGAAAATAGAAGAAGAAAGAATAGAAGAAGTCGTGCCCGCTGTAACATTTATGTCTTCTTTTTGTTTTGATATCAGATATACTTGTCAAACATGTGATTCAGCATCTTTCCATCTGTTTTAGCCACTGCTTCCTTCTCTGTCCTAAACTGCAGCAATCTTTCATTCAACACTTTGATGCATTCTTCCACATCTTCCAAGCTTGGCCCGAACCTCGCAATATCTGCCTGCAGTGCCACTAGTCTGCTAATGGAATTTATCGTGAAAGGCTTAGTAGCTCTGTCAATTCTCTTTTGTACAATCAGAAGAGAACCTTCCAGGGAATTAGGCACCTTGGTTGGAACAATCCGCACGTATGAAGTAACATTCCCGTCCACTTTCTCCTCAGTGAAAGAAATGATACTGTTTGGTAAGGATGATGTCCTACTCTCAAGTGCCTGCATCCTCTTCAACAAAACTCTGCAGATCTCCAAACGGAAAGATATTGCAAACTCTAGCTGCTTCCCCTTCTCAACTGATCCGTCCGGTACAATCTGCTCTGCAACCAATACATCTCCTGAAGCAGCTTGTTGATCTCGGCCAAAGTACTCAGGTTACTCTCAACAACTGTGTTCATGTCTACTATGCTCGTCATCAGTTGCTTCAGCTGATTTGCTGCATCATTCATAACCTTCTAGGCGGGCTGGCACTTCTCCAAGTTGTACAGAAGCTTGACGAATAATCAGGTTCTTCCATTCGTCAATAGCTTTCACTTGATTGCTTGCATCCTCCATTTCCTGCATAAGATGATCACTCACCTGCTCTGAAATGGGCTGAATGGAAGGTTTAGCAACCTTGGCTATGATCTCGCACAATTGAGATACTTGCTTCTGAAGCTCGTCTTTCTCGCCTTTTCACCTGTCAAGCCTAAGGAATAGAGCATCTATCAATGTCTGTGTATCCTGCTTCAATCCTTCTATGGTGGCTTGACCGAGGGGTACTCTGGTTACTGTCACATCTTCTGCCGTGAGCTCATCCTCCTTCTTCCCTTCCGCCGGAATTGATATCTCAACAAACTTCTGCCCCGATTCCTCGATGATCAACCTAGAAGTTGCTTTAGCAACTTTAGGTCTTTTGTCTTTTCCACAGGCTCTGGAGTAGCTGCAAGTCGTGTTCTTCCAAGTTCATCTCCACTCTCGCTTCTGGAACCAACTGCGAAGCCAACCATTCCAAGAAGTTACTTCTCGAGAGAATGAGAAGTCGCTGAGTGCACTACCATCTTCCGCTCTGCATCCTCTCCATCAAAAAGTGCCACAGTGTTATGGTTGCCATCTTCTGAATTATCCAAGGACAAAGCTCTTTCGAACTCCGCCATCTGCAACTTCAACGTCTCTTCTTCTTGGAGCAAAGTGGTGAACGGAGTGGCTGAGGAGAGAAGATGAATGTCGCGATCGATTAGAAGGCATGGATGTATCCTGCTGCGGTGCAATAATTGGTGAAGTACTGGGTGCTGGAGAAGCCGGAGCTAAAGCCATGGTCATAGAAGTGATCTTCTCCTTTGATTGAGATCTTTTGTGTACTTTCAACTTCTCGGACCTTCTGCTGCTTTCTCTTCCGTGTTTCGCTTGAGGGAATCTCTGCGCGAAGTTGCCCGTGACTTGATTCATCAATGCTTCATCAAGGCAATATCCCTTTGTTAGCAACTAGTTTGAAGTATTCACCAAAACAGCTCCAGATCTTTCTTCAATTGTGTGGCAGCCTCCTACGTTATCCTGAACTACGGCTCTATCTCCTCCCATTTGATGGTAAGTGTCAAGTACCACATTCCCATCATCCTTAAGATCCGCAAGTATCCGCACGAGTCCAAAGTCGAACACTTGCTTTGCTGATAGCCTGCTGAAATCCCTTTTTCTAACTTCGTACTCACTTTTGCACTTCATCTAGAAATCCTCCAATGAAGGCACGTGTGCGTACTCCTGGGAGATTGTCTTCCTGGCTACTCCAAATGGATCGAAGTTCAGCCGTGCCGTGAAGAACTCTTGCTCATACTCGGATAACATCTGCGTCTCCATCCCTCGAGCTCTATGAATGCTCTGGCAGCAATAATGTCCGACAGTGATCGGAAAGAAGCCCGTAGACTTGTGCCGTTTCGACTGAAGGTCGTGTATCTCCACAAGTTTCCTGCTTAGCTCCATGGCGATCAATCTATCATTCGGATATCTGGGCATCTTTATTGGTTCTCCAGAAAATCCCGTAACCCTGAGGTATGTGAAATCTGCAAACTGAATGAATAGACTGCCAATCCTGGATATGGCTTCCCACACGCTTCTTTGCTTACCCTGTTGGCCTTCAAGTCTTTGTCTAGCCTGCAAATGAAATCGTAGAAGAATCCATCATTGACCACTTTGAAATCCTTCTCACACGCAGGTACAGTAAACTATGGGTAACACTTGAAAATGGGGTCCTTACAAAGAATGTCACATCTATCCAACTTGGAAAAGACGCCTTGTGAAGCTGCAGCATACACCAAGTAGGAAGTCATTTTGAAGCTGAAAGTACGCTTCACGTTCCGGAGTTGCTCACCAATGTTGTCGCTAATAATTTCCGACCAATTGATTATGGAATCAACCTTGTTGACTTCAATGGTCCTGATGAAAGCATACATCCATGTATGGAAAGTGTAAGCATTTGCCTCGCCATTAATTCTGCATAACAATTTGACAATATCATTGACCTCCTGCACCAAATTGGACCGCGGAAGAGTTCTTGGGAACTTTGAAGAAGATCTAGGCTTCTTCATGTATCTGTTGTTCATTATGTTCACCCAGTCAACTCTATGCTTATCCCACCTGCTGCCGGCATCCTGAAGGCTAATGGAAGTCACCACCTTTCGCATCGGAATCTTCAAACAATAATTGATGAACTCTGCGTCCAACCGAATTATTGTTTTCCCCGTAGCATCTCGCACTAATTTGGATGAAGGATGGTAGGATCTAGCGCACTCCATAACAAACTCTGGCAACTGGGCTATGTATGGAAACACTACAGCTCGAATAATTTCACTGCTTTTAACCACACGCATGAGTTAAGTCTTTCCAGCTCCGGATCTATCAATCAATTCGGAAAGAGGTTCCGGACCTAGATTTGTGTCTCCTATGTCTGCAAGTTTGGAGCGATCCATGACTCCGTTGTGCTTTCTTTTTCATCTCTCTTTTCCATGGCTTTCTCTATCTTTGTCTGAATAATTCTTTTTCTTTTTACTTGGCCGGATTTCCTCAATACTGATGCAGATCTGGATAATTTTTCAAATTCGGAGGATATATTCAATGTATTGGACATTGATTAGAGCTTCTTTTCTTTTATAAAGCACCTGTAATGAATTCCTGCAATTAATTCAGACAAAAATGGCCACCGGAGCATGAAATCTGAATTTTAATTGTGAAAAGAAAGACTTCGCCAAATATAGGTGTAAATGCACCATGACTAAGTATTAAATTTCAATAAGTATGCAATGTATGAGAATTAAATTTCAATAAGTATGCAAATGCTTATTTAAATTTATAATTTATATACATATACATACATACATACATACATACATATATATATATATATATATATATATATATATATAACGTACCCAAAAGCATACCGTACCTGCGATTTTTAAAAATTTGCCATTTCAGCGTACCGTACCCATACCCGTATCCGTACCCATACCCATATCCGTGCAGTCTAGATAAAAAGGCATATGTGCATTTTAATTTTTCAGTTCCAATTTTTTCAACTTTTGTGTGTGCATTATGTGATTGTCGTGAATCATTAATATTTCATGTTTTCCTCAGTTTAATATATCTTTGAACTCTGTACTTGGGGATGGAAAGGAATAAATACTATTACCAGTTGACAAATCAGCTAGATCAACTGACCAAAAACATAACATTGCAAAAATCAGATTTCATAGAAGTACATATTTATAAATGCATATTCTTTTTGTAGCCAAAACAACAAATAATTGTTTTCTTATAAACAGTCTATATACCTGAACACCGCGCTGCTTCCAATCCTCACAACTACTAACAACATACATTGATTCCATCATGGACATGTCTAAACATCTGAACTGTATAATGCCCATTTGTTTCCAATAATCAAGTATTGGTTTAGCATATTGAGGTTTCTCATCATAAATCCACAATCTTTGTTTTGATCGGGTAATAGCAACATATAAATGTTTCACTTCACTGCACAGAAGATTATGCTTGATATCGTCAAACTTAGGGTATTGCTTTTGCTCGCAGCTGTCAAAACCTTTCTGATTCATGAAATCATATATTACCCTCCATTTCATGCCCAATGGAGAGCTGGTAAAGAAATTATACAGCAGTACATCCTACAAAAAAAACAGACCAAGGAATTAATTTCTACATTAAACATATTTATGTTTGACAAATTGAAAATAAACATGAGTGTGAAGCTGTAATGTGCTCTCTCAGAAATGTATGGGGAGAAAATGGAACCTGAAACTCAAGACCTTTGCATTCCAGTATTGTCAACACAAGACATTGCTTCCCCACTTGCTTCAGGACCAGTGCCTTCTGATCATCATCTCGTACTAAAATCGCTTGTTCAGCCCCAAATTCATACTTGCCACTTCCACAATTCTCTCCGTGACCAAAAAAGGTCATAAGAAGACTTTCCTCCTTTGTATCTAGAAATGTTGGAGCTTCTCCATAGATCAGACTGATTTCTGGGCTCAATCTATCTACAGAAAAGGGAAAGAAATGATACAACAGCTCCACAACACTTTGTGCTAGTTTAGTTATGCCAGTATGAGTACGGAAATTTTGGCTCAGATGAAACAAATCAGGCATGAATTTTGCCTTGGAGCTATCATTGTTGTCTGCTTCAAGGAATTCTCTATAGAACAAATTTCTAATGTCTTCAAAACGGAAGTAAACACCTCTTGCAATTGTTTGGGCAGTGTCTCCAGCAAAGACAAAGCCCTCCCTAACATTAGAGCACACATATTTAAACAAAGAAATTTGAGCCATGGGAAGATCCTGAACTTCATCGACATAAATAAAATCTATTTTCTCCCCCAAATATCCATTCAATCTGAGCTGGCAATGCAAGTGATTTACCACATCAGCAATGTCAAAGTTGCGCTTCATTTGTTTTTGCTTTTCATAGTGCATGAAAATATCATAGATTGATTCTCTCTGTTTGACACTGAATGTAGAAACACGACTTTCTGCCATTGCAATGTAGTCATCCCGACTCATCTTGAAGTTAGGAGAACTTAGAGATTTTAAACTACCTTTGATGTGTGATATGATTTCAGCAAATACTACTGAAGAATCAAGCCCTCTTCTTATCTCTGCATTGAAATGTGGCCAATAAACTGAGTCAAAGCGTTCATAGTTGACTTCATTTCTTCTCATGATTTCCATGAATGCAAGTGATTTCTTAGATGTGGATCCTTTTGCACCAATAAATAATTCCTGGTCATCAAGTATTTCAGTATCTTCATCGCCATCATCAAAGCCCTTACTGTTGCTGCCTGGATTTTTTTTTATCCCAACTCCTTGTCAATATCGTCATTCGAACAAAAGCTTTTCTTTTCCAACTGGTATCCGTATTCTTCATGGCAACTATTTTGGAAGAAATGGTGCCGTACACTCCCATCTAACATTACCAAAAACTTCTGAAATGTAATGACCATAGGAAAATGCTCATCACTTATATCAATAAAACTGTCTGGAATATTTTCAAACTCCTGCAGGCTATCATTGGTGTCATGCATTGCCATAAAGAGAGTTTGATCCTTTCCCTGCATAAAACTGGTAATAGCAACAGCCTCAATGGTGAGAACCTATGATTTTTTTACGGCTAGCATATGCTCAAATTAATGTATAAAGTCATTTTAGCAGCTTGATCTAAAAGCTATACAACCAAAATTCTCACAACTACTCTTCTGACAATCATTTTCCCAGATTCTCTACTATCTAGAAGATCCAAGATAATTGCATAGCAGAACATGATTATAATTTATGCAAATTTTAATGAAAATATAAAGTACAAACTGTCATTCCTGAGAAATCTTTGACAGAACTATCTACCTTTTTGATACAAAGCATAAATGCAAGCGTCCAAATTCCTCTACATTGCAAAGTGTCGCTTTCTAACTGAAATTTAACATGGAATGCTTTGCAAAAGCTCATTAAAAGGTTATCCTTCTGTGCTATATAGAAACGATCTTCAAGGTGAGGAAGAGAGAATTCCATCTAATTGTTATTCAGCCATCTCTGTAGCTGCAGTAACTGCTTATTTTCTTCAATCTTATCTTTAGTTAAACTCCATATCCTGCCAATAATATGAAAATCTTGTTTTAAAGGTTAATTACCTAGATGGATACATACTTATTTTGGATACCAAAGACTTGCCACATGTTTATTATTGTCTAATCAGCACGAAGTTAATACTGATTTGCTGTTATAAAGAAAATTTATCGTACATGAGAAATTGGATAATCTAATTACAATAAATCCATGATTTTCATGTAATAACAATTCAGCCAGATGTGCAGCTATATTGACAGCTTGATATCTATTGACACCGCCTTTTAATAATTGGAATACAGTGTGAGTGAAATGAAAGAATGTCGATAATAGCAATAATAAATGGAAATAAATTGCATTGTCATGCTTGGAGCATAAAAATAACAAGCTTCATGTTAAGAATGTATCAGCTGCAATGTTAACCTTATCCTCGAAATTCCCACTTTTCACTTAGGTGATTTAACTTGCTTTTGTGGAAAAAACATGAGGGCAAGGAAGTGGAAATATTCACCCTTCCAGGCAGCCCCAAAATTCCCACTTTTCACTTAAGTGATTCGACTTTCATTGTGGGAAAAAACAACCTACCAGGAAGCCTCCAAATTTCCACCTTCCAGGCAGCCCCAAAATTCCCACTTTTCACTTAAGTGATTTAACTTGCTTTTGTGGAAAAAACATGAGGGTAAGGAAGTGGAAATATTCACCCTTCCAGGCAGCTCCAAAATTCTCACTTTCCACTTAAGTGACTTGTGTGAATTTCTAACCTTCCCAGCAACTCCAAAAAAATGCAACTTGATTTGGAATTGACTTCCCATATTTGGCGTGGACATTCAAGTGGACGGGCAGCTTTGAAAATTGCGACTGGTATAAAGACTGCATTTCTTTCCATTTTTGGATTTTTCAGTGAAGAAAACACAAGCAGAGAATAAAATTTTCCATTTTTGGAAAGGGTCCGGGAAGATGTAGCACAAAAACATGCAAGTGCCATAACTTTCACTCCGTGACTCCGTTTTAGGTGGCATTTTCTCTAAAAGTGCATATTTTCTCGAGCTCTACACATTGGTGGCAGTATTTTTCTTATTTTCATACAATCTATTATTGCACCTTTTTGGACCAAGCAACCTCTTGCAATCTCCTGAAGGAATTCTGAGCTCTAGTCACCTTTAGACAAATTAATTAGCAATTAAAAACACTTGAATAGTTTTTCAAAACCCTAGGCCCGAGAAAAGGTCTAGCAGAAAGAACGAATAGGTTACGGGGATTGCCGGACGAAAAATGGAGAAAGACAAAAAGAAATAAAAACAAAACCCGAAAGAAGTTGCAGGCAATTGCTCAAAAAAATTCTCCAATTAGCTGATCTGCAAAAATTCTTCCCCCCGGGTGAATGTTCTGTGGTAATAATGATGGGGTGAAGTGCTTTAACCTAAATCCTCCAATTTTAGCTCAATCTATTTTTAAAATAACTTTATTTATTTAATAAAAATAAATAAAATGCTTGCATAAACAAGGTCCAGCGAAGGAATTGAGTGACCTTCAAAGCATGTGGGTACTTGGTGAATTTGGCTTTTATGGCGTCTCTCGGGAATGCCTTGGAGCAATGCAAACAACCGCAAACAAAACAAACACAAAACACGACCCGTTGTTACTTGAAAAGAACGAAAAAAAAATTTAAAAGGGCTAGTCCCAGATTTCAAGGTGAAATCTCAAGGACACCAATTATTTTAAAATTGTTTTAACCATAGCCACAACCACTCCGGTTAAGGCATTATCTTATTACACAAATATTTTCACTAGAAGATTATGTGGATTACTTTTATTGTTATCCATAAAACAATTTGGTTAGGTCAACGTTAATGTAATAAAAGTTTCATACATATCTCAAACTCAAACCTCGAAATGCTCTCGAGTTGAATGAATCACAAAGCGAATGACATCACCACACAAGCCAAAGGCACGGAGACACTTCAAGGGTTACAAAAGTTCGTCCGCGAAAGGACAACTTCAAAATTTCCCTTATTATTTTATTATTGCAATCGTTTAAATTATTTCATTGCTATCTTATTTTACGATCACTTTGCAGGTGGCCGAAATAACGGCATGACAAGAGCCAAAATTTAACGACTATCTCGCGGTCCCTGGGGCAAGGATTTTAAACACTTCTAAACGACAACTGGGCGAGCATTATCCAAAACTCCCACGCGCATGGGGCCTAGTGAACTACTCGAGCACTTTTTCAAACATCCCCGAAACCCGTTAAGGCTGAAGCAAGGAAAAATCTTCTACGAGCCAGAGGGTCACTACACATTGCATGAGGAATGATCAACTTAAAAAGGAAAAATAAAATATCTCATAAACACTTAGCATATTTTAGGCAAAGCTAGGCTCTATTGTGCACTAGATGTCAAAATCCACTCTTAATATGTTTAACCCAGATTTCAAAGCTGAGACCAAAATGAAGAAAAACATTAAAGACAATATATAATCTTCTTTGAACAACATAATTGAAAGGAATGGATTTTCACGCTTTTGTCATTAGTCATTTGAAAATTCATATATATTAAAAAAACTAATCAGTCTTATTCAAAATCAATATATTGCTGCTCTAATTCTTAAACTGAAAAGGAGATAACCAACCTGTCAATGCGACTAATGTGATTCCTGATTGCTGAACAAAGTTTTGCACTGACAGTGACAAACATTTGGCGAAGACAACTTGCATTAAAAGATTCTTGTTGCAAATATTTTCTCTTAGTTTTATTTTCTAATGCAGGCTGCTTCTCCCATGAGAGACCGTGAGTAGCAAGATTAAATTGCTGTTCCTTCTGAAGAAGTCTGGTTGTAAGTACAGTTGTTTTGCCTGTACCAGAGCGACCAAGAACAAACGAGCTTCTTGGAAACCTGATTACTCATGATTCTTCTTCATTCACTTCAAACTGAAGGTCAATCTCTGATCCATCCTGGGCTGTCAACAATTGATTTGCAATTCTAGAAGACAAAGAATAGATTTCATCAACAATAAACTTTCTTGGACTCTGGCCTGCTCCAATGTAATGGCATCATTTTAAAAAGCCTCACAATGAAGATTCTCAAACATTTCTGACTATTGTAAACGTCTATACCACACAAACCCAGGATCATCATTCCATCGCCTTGGTAGTACTGTTTTTGTATCCCTGGAATAAGAAAGCCTTCAGATATGCAGATATGAAAAAATATGCCTAATATGATCAAAAGTCCATATTAGCTTATCCTTCTTTCCTTACCGTGAGAAAAGACAATATACAGGCATAGCTTCATAAGTCATTCTTTTAGCTTTATTTAAAATAAGATATTAAACATCATGAATAACATAATGTAAATTTTCTTCTTCGAATCAGCATTTATTTTAGAGTGTAATCATGCACACCACCAAAAATACAACATACTTGCTCAAAAACTTTGCTTTGCAGCGCTGAATATACTCTGGAGTGTATGTTGCAAAAACGTTTTCCAAACGTTGTCTAAGGCTAGGAACTTGTGCAAGGATAAGAACATCCCATATTTTTAATACTTGGAATACTTCCTCTCCTCGCTCAACATCAGTTGTCCACACTAAACACAACCCTGAGGTTGTATATTCATTTATATGGCTTTCCTCAGCAGAACCGGCATGTTTCTTAGTCTGTCTCCAACCATTAGCCAATTTAAGTATTGTGTTGATTATTTGCTGGCGCACGTGTAGACCCTTTAGCTTGGTAAATGATTCTTTAAACTCATTGCTGAACATAACCTGAAAATATTAAAACGAGGAAAGAAATTAGTTTTGAACAAAACGCAAAAGTTCAAAAACAATTTATTTTCATTATACAAAATATTGCACTCCCTTACGATAACACCTACACTATGAAATAAGAAATTTTGGGCATGCAAATATCATGTACAAATGAAGACTTCTTGTCACTCTCTTCCTGTGGCCAAGAACAATCAGTGAACAAGAGAAGTAATTGAACTTTAATTTTTTTTTTGCTGATTATCTCCCTAAGGCAGGTCAGCTAGGGTTATGGGACCCCAACAAGAGATTAGAAGATAAATTCAAGCTTAAAGAGGTCAGTCTTCACCTATTTGGCTTTTGGTGCCAACTAAGGATACAAAAAGGATTGTTGGGCATTAGGCTCACCAATCTCTTTTTATTTTTTATTTGTTGTTGGGCATAAGGCTCACCAACAAATACAATGCCGAATAAAGAAATAAACACAAAATTAAGCACATGATGACATTGTTGGCTTCCTCTAGCTTGTTTGATTGGACCCATGAGGAAGAAAAATGGGTCAAGGTCTTCAAATGGACTTGCCTTGAAAAAGGGACATGACACTTGAGGATGGAAACCCTCATTTATGCATGGCTGACTTTATCCGAGAGTCACATTGGAGCTTCAAAATTCAAAATTTCAGACCGGAAAGGGTTTTTAATAGTGCTAGGGCACACTTTTTTGGGATTGCTACATTCATTTCCATCTTGATCAACCCATTTGGAGATTTTGGGATCACTTTTACAAAGAGTTTTCGTGGTTGGAAAAAATTGATTCTAATTTTATTGGATAGCTGATATTTTCATGGTCAATTTGAGCTATCATATAAAGATATGGAATTTGGAAGTTTTAGCTTTTTTGAGCAATAATTAATTCCAAAAGTCTGTAATTTATTGCTGAAGCATTTATTTTCCATGAATTCATCAAGTGTTTCATGTTGTTGATGTACTTTTGAAGATTTGTGTGGGAAAGCCTAAAATTTGAATTCTACCTAGGTCGCTTACGGTTTTATTGATCCATAGGGATCCAAAATGACTCTACTTTATCAAATCAGCCAACACGAAGAAGAAAAAAATATACACGGAGGTTTTTGTCCTTTTTACGGGACCGCCGCCTGTGGAGCGGCGAACCACCGCCAACTAGACCACGGCGGTCTGGGCATTGGGATTGGCGGTCTGGTCTTGGCTCTTCGAAGACGAAAAATAAAATATGACGTGAACAGTCCCAAAATTCCAAAGGGTGTCCATGTCTCTTCTTTTGCATGACTTTTCCCATTCTCCAGTGCACGGGAGAACATGAGAAAGACTATAAATGCATGTTATGGAAGAGAACAAAGGCATCGAAGCATGAAGCAAGTGAGTAAGAAGCTCTTAGTGTTGGAATTGTGATTTGTAGAAGCAAGGAGTAATTGAGTCGAGCAAGCAAGCAAGTAACTGGGAGGAAGTGTGAGATATTATCTACTTCTCTTTCATACTTATTGTAATTTCTTGTACTTATTATTGAATTGGCCAATAAAAGTGGGAAGAAAGAGCAATTGCCCTTCCCGACTAGTTTTTCCTCCTCTGGAGGTTTTCCAAGATAAAATTGTTGGTGTATGAGTCTATATTCTTTCCTTTCTGCAAATTGTTGATTCTAAGCACAAGTATAATTCATTCACTAGCTATCTCTATTATTTTCTAATAGAAAGTAGAACAACGATTAATTGTGATTCTGTGGATAATTCCAAAGTTGAAGAGTTTACAGATCATTTTGGTATCAGAGCTAACAATTATCCAGGATTGTGGTATTCGTTCTTGGATTTGTATGACAATGACGAGATCTAAAGGCGAAGAGGCTTTACCTTGCGATCCAGAAATTTCTACAAAGAAGTGGAAACAGAGAATTCGGGGACAAATGGAGGAAGAGAACTTGGTCCGTAGAATCGAGATGCTGGAGACCATGATGGATAGGATGTTTAGAAGGCAAGAAGAGCTTGTTGATTTACAGAAGACAACTTCTGTCAAACAAGACTCCATGGACTCAGTGGTTTGAGGCTTAGTTGAAAAGTTTGGCATAGGAAGGAGCCACCATGAGGAAAGTTATGGGGAAGAACATGAAGAAGAGACTTCTAACATAAGAGAAAAGGTAAAATTTGATCATACTCCTTTTAAAGTTGAAACGAAAGTTGAGATTAAAAGCTTTGAAGGACAAGTAGATGTAGAGTTGCTTGATAAATGGTTAAAACAGTTAGAAGTCTACTTTAGCGTCCATAATGTCACTGAGGCACAAGAGGATCACCTTTGCACGTCTCAAGATGGAGGGACATGCTCTGGTTTGGTGGGAAACCCATCTAGCCACTTGTGAAAAGAAAAAGCGTCCTATTGTGAAATCTTGGCAAGAATTTAAAGAATTACTTAGAGCTAACTTCTATCCTATTGGCCATAAGACTGACCAAATGATTAAATGGCAAGTATTTTAGACAAGGCAATGGTCAAAGTGTGCAGGACTATACTACGGAGTTTTGGAGGCAAGCCATGTTGCTTAAACATGGACTTGGAGGATGAGGATATTCGACTAAGTACTTGGGAGGACTTCACACTCACCTTCGAAGAAAAGTCATCTCCACAAAGCCCAAAGATCTCAACGAAGCATGCGTACAGGCATACTACATAGATGATGAAAAGAAGCAAGGAGAAGTAGAGCCAAGGGTAAAACAATCAACAAATCAGTAGAAGAAAGAGTTTGGGCAAACAAGTAACAAGGGTAAGTGGAAAGGGAAAGGTAAACAAGCTGCCACTACTTTGAATACTTGTAAAGATCCCAAGAATTTTTGCAAGAATTGTGATATCAATGGTCATACTGACGCTACATGTTGGAAGTTGCATCCGGAGTTACATCCGAAGAACCGAACCAAGGACTCAAAGAAGTCCATGACAGCTGTAAAAACAGAAGGGGAGGTGGAAATCGAAGATGACTCTGATGTAGATGAGAGGCTTGGATGCACGGCCACCAACATGGACAACCAGGAAGAGGAGATGAGTAGACTATTCCAGATCAAAATCCAGATCAAGAGAACTAAGGTAAATGCTTTGGTTGATATCGGTTCTCTAGTCTAACTTGATTTACAAGCAGTTGTAAAGAAGCTTGGTCTTGAGACTTACGAGCATCCACACCCTTATCCTTTGGGTTGGGTGAAGAAGGGTGTTGAAATTTAGGTAACAAGAAGATGTAAGGTCAAGTTTGGGATAAATTCCCAATATATTGATGTTTTTGAAGTTGACGTTATTCCACTTGATGCTTTTGATGTTGTATTCGGGAGTCCTTACTTGTATGTTAGGGATGCTATATTTATGAGAAGGGAAAACCGATATAGATGGGTCAAGGATGGGATCAACTACAACATCCGGGCACACCAGCGTAAGACACACGGGTTACTATGGTAAGTGCTAACCAAGCAAAACGACTTATTCAAGCAAATCATAATCAGTTTTGTTTACTTTTATTAAAGGATAAACAAGATGGGGTAGAAGTTGCAGAGATTTCTAACCAGGGAAAGCATGATTTGGATAGTATTATTCAGTCTTTTCAGGAAGTATTTCAGGCTCCTAGTGGGTTACCACCAAAACGGGAAGTAGAGCATGAGATTTAGCTATTGCAGAATCCCCTCTACCGAACATCGGGTTGTATAGGCAATCCTTGCTCGAGAGTATTGAAGTAAAGAAACAACTCTAGGAACTACTAGACCAAGGGGTGATACGTCCGAGCACCTCACCATGTGGTTCGCCTATTGTGATGGTGCCAAAGAAGGATGGTTCTTGGAGAATGTGCATCGACTACCATGCTTTGAACAAGATCACCATAAAGAACAAATATCCACTTCCCCGCATAGATGATCTCTTGGACCAGCTTCAACATGCCAAATTTTTCATGAAGTTGGATCTCAAGTCAAGTTATCACCAAGTCAGAATGAAGGAGGAGGATATATGGAAGATTGCCTTCAAGACAAAACATGGTTTGTATGAATGGTTAGTACTTCCTTTTGGGTTATGTAATGCACCCGCTACATTTATGAGATTGATGAATGATGTATTGCAGGATTTCATAGATTCATGTGTCATTATATATCTAGACGATATCTTGATTTTTAGTGCCACATGGGAAGAACATCTAACTCATTTACAGCAAGTCTTGCAAGTTCTCAGGGAGAAACAATTGCTTTGTAATATGAAGAAATGTGAATTTGCCAAACAATCACTTGTCTATCTTGGGCACGTGGTTGGAGGAGGAGAGCTACGAGTGGATCCAAAGAAGGTGGAAGCCATCACTAATTGGCCAACACCAACATGAGCCACAGAAACTAGGAGTTTTGTGGGAGCAATACAATACATGCGGAAGTTCATTCCGGGTTTCTCCACGATCGCAACACCTCTACACACAGTGGCCGCAAAGAGTAAGAGTTTTGACTGGGGTAAGGAACAAGACAAATCCTTTGAGTTATTGAAATACAAGATTAGTCATGCTCCAATACTTGCTCTTCCTAATTTGCAACAACCTTTTGAAGTAGAGAGACAGATGTCATGATTACGCCATGGGCGAGTGTTGCTTCAAGGAGGTAAACCCGTATGTTATCATTATGAAACTTTCACTTTAGCAATTAAAGGATATTCAAGTATATGATAAGGAAATGTATGCACTAGTTCAGGCAATTAAAAAATGGAAGCATTATTTGTTGGGTAAAGAAACTATTGTGCACACTGACCACAAACCTCTCCAGTATTTGCAAGCACAATCTAAATTACAGCTAGAAAAGGCACTACAAATGGATGGGGTTCCTTCAGCAGTTCCATCTGGTGATTAAATACAAGAAGGGTAGTACAAACTTGGTGGTAGACATGTTGTCTAGGCCACCCACACAAGAGAAGTTTTCTGTTTGGCCACTATCTCTCAGATCGAGCCCTTCACGAAGGAAGCTTACGGAGAGGCATATGCCCTAGGACAAAGACTTTGGGGTGACATTTCAGCAGTTGTAGTCCCAAGGGGATGAAAGGACAGGATTGAAGATTGTTATCTCAAAGATGGGCTGCTCTACCGATGGGGGAAGCTTTGCGTGCCAAAAGAAGAGCGAATTCTATTGATGAGGGAAACACATACCTCGAAAGTAGCGGGACATTTTGGTGTTGGTAAGACCCTAGCCCACTTGTAAAGGTACGTGTATTGGCCCAATATGCAAGAAGAAGTATCAAAATTTATACGGGGATGTAAACTTTGTTGTACTAGCTAAGCCTAAGACTAGGAAGGAAGGTTTGTATATGCCTTTGCAGTACCTACTCGTCCGTGGGAGGACATTTCTATGGATTTTGTAGGAGGATTACCTATGTCTAAACATGGCCATGACTATCTCTATGTTGTTGTTGATAGATTTAGTAAGATGTGTATTCTTATGGCATGTAAAAAGACAGTAAAAGCACATGAGGCAAGATCTTTTCTTTGCTAATGTATGGGTGCATTTTGGTTTGCCAAAGTCTATTGTTTCTGACAAGGATTCCAGGTTCTTGGGAATTTTGGACTACTTTGTGGGACAAGATGGATACCAGGTTACAGAGGAGCACAACTTTCCATCCACAGACAGATGGACAAACATAGGTGGTAAATAAGACTTTGGTACAGTTGATCAGAGGGTATAACAACAAATACCCAAGGACTTGGGATGAGTCCTTAGCCTACATTCAACATTCTATAACCAGGGTAGTACACACATTCACTATGAAGTCACCGTTTAAAGCATGCTTGGGATATCTACCTACAAATCCAGCTGGACATAGCAGTTGGAAAACATGATGAGAATGATACATGAGACACTTGAGGTGACTAGAGCAAACAAATTCATTGAGAGGATCCGGATAATCCATCTCAAAGTCAAGGAACAACTAGAGAAATCTCAAGCCAAGTACAAAGTTAGGCACGATCAACATAGAAGGGAACATAAGCTTCATGTTTGGAGATAGATTCACCAAGCTGGCTTTACTTGAGCAAGGAGAGACTACAAGGTCAAGCACAAAAGCTCAAGCCATTACGATTGTAATGTTCCATCTTCGAGGACATTGGAAAACATACAAAGTGTCCACTAAAATTTTGGGTACATTTTTTTTTTTGAAGTGATTAATTAATACTAATCCCTTTCTTAACCATTTTCCGATTAATAATAATTTATACAAGTTTTTAATTTTACTCAAACAGAAAATAATCTCTAATCCCGAATCAAATTTAAACATTTATTTCTATAAGGTTTACTAGAGTCATCACTTGTAAATATACACCCCTTTAAAATTAACTAGATATCCCCCTTTAATTTAATTACCACACACACCCCTTTCAAATTATTCTCCCAATCCCATTAAATTCTTATGATTTAAAAGTTGGTCTCAGTAGAATATGGACCCTAGGATTAAACAAATCTTGGCCTTTGATCTCATCTTGCCCTAAATTTTCCCTTGCACATCTTTATGTTTTCCTTTCTCTCTATTTGGTTTTCATTTTGTTTTGGTTGTTTTCGTGAGGAATGCAATGAGAAAGAGCTTGGAAGTTTGCTCTTATAGAATTTTTTTGGTGAAGAGCCTCTATATTATACTATGCATATTCATATATTTATTTACTTTATTTTATTTTTTTACGTTTTTAACCCGTAAATGGCCAAACCATGATTTCAGGTGTTATTTGAGAAACATGTGGCGCGGTAATGGAGAAAGGTTTCATGCATGTACTATGGAGGATGGGGACGGTTTGGGATGAGGTGTGGATGGGTACGTGCGAGAAGGAAAGAAGGCAATGCGAGAGGAGAGGGGGTGAAGATCCGTGTGGAGGAGGAGTGGGATGCTCTAGGGGAGGGCCGTGGCGGCAAAGTGAGGAGGGAGTGGCGGCGGTGAGGGGGAGTGCGAAAGTGATCACGCATTTTGGTGGTAGAGGCATGGAGAGGTGGGGCTCCGGTGGAGAGCGGTGGGAGGATGCGCAGAGTTGGGGAGGGGAACATTTCATTCTTCTTAACCGTTTTTTGAGATCCATTCATTTTTTTGCCCCATCGTATTTGAGATAAAACATTAAAAATCTTTCTTTTAAGCGGTGAACACTTCTATTTTTTTATTTTTTTGTATAAATCAAAATTGTTTTATATACTATATATATAATATTTTCGAGGAAATATATTTCACTATTTTAATTTAGTAATATTTTAATATTAATTTCACTAATGAAATATGACTATGTTTAAGCTATAATAAAACTATCTTTCTTTAGATATATTCTTAATATATTTCTTTTTATACGGGGCATGTAAAAGAAATGATTATTTCAACTTATAAAATAATAAATCTTATTTTGTTAGCTTAATGAAGTGAGGAACTTAAAGATTCTCAATAACTATGTCAGATTTAAATTGACTTACATAATTTGAGATAAAATCAATTAACAATGTATTTCAAATAAAAAAGAGACATGTCTTAAAATTTTGCAAGGAAGAATACCTATTCAAATATGATTTCCTAATAAGAACAACTCATTAATTTCACATGGAAGGGAGAAAAATTAATTTCATTCTATTCAACAATGTTATTAAAAATTTACAAGGAGGGATTGGTGCAAGAAGCTATTTCCATCCACCTTGATTCTAAGCTCCTTGTTAGACTAACTTTCTTATCAAATGCAATGCTAAGAAAATGTTTTGATTTTTACCCTCAAGAAAGATTTCCAACAAAGAATTATTTTTTTTTTTGAAAGACATATTTCCATCTATACAAGTTTCAAAAATGAGTATAAAATCAATTTCAATTAAGGAAGCATATATTACAATAATTCATTTCCAATGAACTTGGTCTCTCAATTCCTTTTTTTTTTCAACATACCTAAAATATTTAAGAAAACACATTACAAAGCTTCTTTACAAAGCTTGAAGTAGATTACTCAACAAAAACATGACTCAAGTTTATAAGTAATACCAAATATAAAATGGAGATTTTATATGGGAATGAAAACTTCCACACTACTTTCTAAGATTGAGCAAATGACTCAATAAAAGGTAAGGGATGGCCTTTATCAACAAAACTCCAGTTGAATTTAAAGATCAGATGCTTTACTCCAACCAAACTAAAACAAGCAAGCTTGTTTAAAGAGACACTGCTGAAATGAATACTGAAATTACTCAAATATCCTCCACCACACTTTCAAACCAAATGTTTTCAAAAAGGACCAACATAGGGAGACAAAATCGGCTTGTTTGACCTTTCATTTGAACACTGTAGGCATCATTGCATGCTAATTTTCAAGGTTGGAAGACAATTAGCCTCCCCCAAGCCCATGGAGAGAGGACTAATTCCACATACTTTGCACAAGATTAAGTGAACATATCCAACATTATTTTCACTATACCACAGTCAAGACAATGACTCTAAAATCATTACCAAATTATTCAAGGAAGGAAAGGAGGAGAAACCACATTCTACAGGTGAAATGGGGAAGAGAAGAAGAATCTCCAGTGCCATTGTAGTCCAACATTGGACTTCATTGGGACATGCATTGACAATCTTATTTTCCTCCAAATCAAACCCTCCTTATTTTCCACCCATTCACCGAGGATCATGAGTAATACTTTCAGTTTTCTCCAAAGAAGCTCAGAAACATGCACTTGGAGGATATTCAATCTTCACTCCCAACTGAGTCGCTATTAGGAAGATGAGCATAACAGTTTATTACACACCCAAACCCTGTCCTTAACACACCAATTTAAGTTGGATATCTAGCAAAGATGACCAACAAGTTCGCTGAGCATGATGGTTTGAAGGGAAACATGCCTCTAGCTCCAATTTCATACCAAAATCCATGCTGTTTGATGGATGAGCATTTCAATTAATAAAACAAGCATGTATCTCTCAACAAATAGCCACACTGAAGAACAACACACACATTTTAGCAAAACAAGGCTAAAATCTTGTGGGGGAGACATAATATAATTGATAAAATAGCTCAAGGACAGTCCTCAATCCCCAAAAGCCCTCCAACACTAACTTTTCCACCTTTTATCCAAGCAAGCTCTCAGCTTCTAAATCCACAAGCCTCCAAGCAAAAGCTCCCCCAAAACGTTCTTTTCCATTCCCCCTGGAGAATTTGAAAAGAAGCAGAACAAATATCTTCACAAATGAGAGGGTGAAATGTGCACCCTCTCTCTCCCTCAAGGTCAAACATTCTCAAAATAAAAGAGAGAGAAAAATAAAAGCTTTTCGCTGTATTCAAAATGAAAAACAAACGGGCACAAATTACCTGCAAAATGAAAAACATTTTTTTAACTAGCATGCAAAACTTTTAACAAACACACATAAGAATCCATCTTATGGTTTGGTGACCAAGAGAGGCAAAATGAGAGGGAAACTCTCTCTATGCCTTGAGATTAAGCGCCCTACCTATTAGGAGGGTAAAAGGTCCTATTTTCATGCTTGAACTTAAATAAAAGGGGTCACTTAAAATGCCTAAAATAGCCAAATTTTGGATCCAAACACATTTGGGCACAAGTGTAGAGGATTTTTGAGCTCACCCAAGGGTTCACATGTGAACTAATCTCCTCTAATTAATTACGTCATTACCCAAAGAAAACGTAATGCATCAATGGGGCATCCCATTACTTTTTCCCCAAATTACGTATCAAAACAACTAAGCATCAAACATAGATTAATATTACATGACATACTACACTTAAATGAGGGTCCCCATGGTGCCTAAACTAATGAAAGATAATACTAAGGCCTTATAATAAAACGGTTAGGTCTTAGCCCTAGGTGTGGCGTCCCTTTATTTACCTTTATTGTACAAAATTTGATTTTTATGCTGCCTAAATCCCAGTTCTAGGTGAATTCTATGCACATTAATTGCACACATTAAACACATTATAGTTGATGGGAATTAAATCAACTACTCAATAAGCGATTGATTAAATCTATCTCTAGCATATCATCATCCTGGAATCGAAAATACGACAACATCATAATTATACACAATTTACTATGAGTTAGCCATAACAATAAATACAAGTGACATACATTCATAAAATCCAAACATGGGGACACCGACATTATCCATCATATATAAATAAGGTCCAAACAACATCATATTAGATAGTATCCGTAACATTTATTGAGATAAGGTGTTAACATCTAATCAAGGAACAACTGTGACGCTATATGCCCAAATCTCCATACTTTCATGTCTAAGAAGGTCAAATAGTGGTGATGTCCAAAATATATCAAATAGAGTCAAATCATGTCTATGAATAAAGAAGTCGTGTGACTACAAGGTCAAGCATAAAGCTCAAGCCACTACTGATATGGACCCTTCACCATATTGGAGCAAGGTTGGAGAAAATACCTTTCGACTTGATTTGCCGTCATTCATGAGGATGTACTCTGTAGTAAACTGCTGAGAACTTGCACCTATATGAGCCATCCATGCTAGATGAAGATGAAGAACTACAATTGCTACCTTCCATTGAGGATTGTGTCTTGACTCACAAGGCAAATTGGAGGAGGATGTAGTACTGCAGCAAAAGGTCAAAGAGACTAGGAGAGGTCCGCAGGAGTCTTGGCAGATTAGACTGAAAGGAAAGACACCAAGGTAGGCACGGTGGTACTCTAAAGGAGCAAGTGAGGGAATTATTTCCTCATCTACTCCCCCACTAAGCTTTTGTGGGACCAAAAGCCTCCTAAGCAGGGGAGGTGTGATCCATAAGGATCCAAAATGACTCTACTTTATCAAATCAGCCAACACGAAGAAGAAAAAAAATATACACGGAGGTTTTGTCTGTTTAGTGACAGGACCGCCGCCCCTGTGCAGGGTGGCGGTTACAGAACCGCCGCCCCACTAGGGTGGCGGTCCTGGGACCGCCGGTCTGCATTGGGCGGTGGTCTTGGCTCTTGCGGACAGAAAATAAAATATGACGCAAACAATCCTAGAATTCCAAAGGGTGTCCATGTCTCTTCTTCTGCATGACTTTTCCATTCTCCAATGCACGGGAGAACATGAGAAAGACTATAAATGCATGTTATGGAAGAGAACAAAGGCATCGAAGCATGAAGCAAGTGAGTAAGAAGCTCTTAGTGTTGGAATTGTGATTTGTAGAAGCAAGGAGTAATTGAGTCGAAACAAAGCAAGTAACTGGGAGGAAGTGTGAGATATTATCTACTTCTCTTTCATACTTATTGTAATTTCTGTACTTATTATTGAATTGGCCAATAAAAGTGGGAAGAAAGAGCAATTTCCCTTCCCGAATGGTTTTTCCTCCTTTGGAGGTTTTCCAGGATAAAATTGTTGGTGTATGAGTCTATATTCTTTCCTTTCTTGCAAATTGTTGATTTTAAGCACAAGTATAATTCATTCACTAGCTATCTCTGTTATTTTCTAATAGAAAGTAGAAACAAGCGATTAATTGTGATTCTATGGATAATTCCAAAGTTGAAGAGTTTCACCTCCACAAAATGGGTCACTCATCTTTGTCCCCAATGGGATAATTTCTAAACCCAGAAGGAACACCTGCAAATCTGATTTATAACAACCAATTGATAGAAGAAATAATTGATAAAAATGCAGATCTGAATTTTCTTCTAGAAAATGCGACTTGCTTTAGAGATTAATGGCACTCAAAACTAATCTAAACTTGACCCAATAATTGCCAAAAATAACAAGAATTTATCATATATGCATGAATACCAAAATATAAAAAATTGACAAAAGAAGAAGCACTGAATTTTATTAAAAGTCTGCAGAATTTCAGCTTACAGAATTGGCTGGAAAAGAGGTTTCCCAAGCCCAAATCACATGCAAACAAGCTGAAAATGATCTCTAAAATTATGGCAATGAAGATAGAGACCAAATCTGGAACAGCCATGCCCTAGGGTGCTCAAATTCCACCCACAAGGGGGTCACTCCTCTAGTAAATAGTTGGAAAAGTAACCACAATACCTCCTTCAAACCCTAGCTGGAGATGCCACAAATCTGCAATGTAGGGTCTTCAAACATTGCTGGAATTCAGATTTTGTACTTGAAAACTCAATAGAAACTCCTAAATAGAGATTCTTCACACAAAGGATGAAGAGTTTTCATTCTTCAACCTTGGCAAGAGAGGGTTTTCGTCCTCTAATGCAAATACATCAAAGGGTTTTCGTCCTTTAATGTAAAAATGGAAAGCAATCAGCTAAACCAAAATTCAGATATCAAAATATGCAAAAAGATGTCTCTCCCAAGTGTGGCGACCTCCTTTTATAATTTCAATTGGCACATGAGCCCACACAAAAGCCCAATCAGCTCACTCCACTTGGGTAAAGGTTACTTTATTTAAAAAAATATTTCCCTTGCTTTATTTCCCCATATGGGTCGCATTTTCTCCTTAGGGAAAAATAAAAATAAAGTGACCTTTTATTTTATTACTTTATCACTAATAAATAATTAAAGTGCTTATAAAAAATCATTATGCACTAAAATTAATTTATTAGGATAAGTTTCCCTTATTTTCTACCCCTTAGCCATTGGGAAACAAAGAATAGGCTAAGGGTCTTCGACCTGTTATTTTTGAGAAGGGGATATTACAATCCTCCCTTCCCAAATTGCTTTCCCTCAAGCAATTGCAAGCTTGGATGCTCCAAAATTGTTGCACCTTCCCATGTAGCATCCTCAAGAGGTAAACCTTTCCATCGAACCAAATATTCCCTTATGATCTTGTTCCTCAACTTCTTTTCACGAACCTCCATTATGGCTTCCGGTTCTAGAATCAATTTGCCCTCATCATCAAGAGGGGGCAGCTCAATAGGAGTGATGTGTTGTCCTAATGCCTTTTTGAGGCATGAAACATGAAAGACATTGTGAATTTTACTTTGTGCCAGAAGCTCTAGTTCATAAGCAACATTTCCCACCTTCCTTATGACTTTGTAGGGACCATAAAACCTTGGTTTTAACTTTTCAGCTCCTTTCCCTTTGAGGAAGATTGTCTATAGGGCTACAACTCAAAACCATATCTCCTACCTCAAATGACCTCTCAACTCTTCACTGATCTGCATACAATTTTTGCTGATTTTGGGCATGTAGGAGGTTATCCTTGAGTGCTTTCATGATGTCTTGGCTTTGTTGTACCAAATCTTTAGCCCCTAGAACTCTACTATCCGGAATGACAATATCCACAAAAGAAAAAGCATCATAACCATACAAGGCTTTGAAGGGTGACATACCAATAGACATGTGATAGGAAGTATTGTAGCAAAACTCCCCAAATATAACCACTTGATCCAAGTTGATTGTTGACCTGTTACAAAACTCCTTAGGTACCCTTCTATCCATTTGTTGACAATTTCAGTTTGCCCATCTGTTTGGGGATGGTAGCTTGTGCTAGGAGTCAACTCAGTGCCTGAAAGATGAAAGAGTTCTTGCCAAAAAGAACTCATAAACCTGTTGTCCCTATCACTCACAATGTTCTTTGGCAGCCCATGAAGTCTAAAAACTTCTTTAAAAAATATCCCAGCCACTAGTGGTCCATCAAACTTAGTGGGAAGAGGAAAAAATGTGCATACTTAGTGAGTCTATCCACCACAACATAAATAACACTCTTACCTTGAACCGTGGGAAGTCCGGTGATGAAATCCATAGAAATACTCTCCCATTTTTATTTGGGATAGGCAAAGGCTGCAAAAGACCTGCTAGGAAATTCATGTTCCCTTTACTTTGTTGGCATGTGAGGCATTCTCGTATGTGTTGAAGAACTTCTCCTTTGAGCCCTTCCAAACAAATTTCTCCCTAATTTGTTTGTATGTTTTAAAGTACCCAGATGACCAGCCAAAGGAGAATCATGCATAGCTTCTAAAATCTTATGTTTTACCTTGGATTCGGAATCAAATAGACTCTATTTTTGTAGAGTATAATGCCATCAACCACCTTGTACCTTTCATCTTCAATTTCCCCTTCTAGGACAACACTAGCAAACTGATTTTTTGCATATTCAACTGTTATAACAGCCCTCCAATCTGCTGTAATTTTTGTCATAGAACAACAATATGGCTTCCTTGACAATGCATCAGCTACTATGTTATTTTTCCCTTTCATAAACTCAATATCAAAGTCAAAAGACTGAATTTTACTTACCCACTTTTGTTGTCTTTCATTCAAATCAGTTTGGTTGAGAAAATACCTCAAGCTATTGTGATCTGTCTTCACCACAAATCTGCCACAAACTAAGTATTGCCAGAATTTCACCAAGGCATGCATGATTGCCAACATTTCCTTGTCATAGATGGAGTATTTCCTCTCAACATCTTTGAGTTTTCTACTCTCAAATGCAATTGGATGCTTATTTTGCATCAAAACAACCCCAATACCATCTTTGGATGCATCACATTCAACAACAAAAGGAATTGAAAAAATCTAGAATAACAAGTACCAGGCATGAACTCATTACCTTTTTGAGCTTGTCAAATGCTTGTTGGGCTGAAGATGACCAGTTGAAAGCTCCATGCTTTGTCAAATTTGTCAAGGGGCTGAAAGTTGTGAAAATCCTTTCACAAACCTCCGGTAGTAGCTACAAAGACCCAAGAATCCCCTTAGTTGAGTCAATGTGGTGGGAGGAGGCCAATCCATGATAGCTTGGATCTTTTGTTGATCCACTTGTACTCCTTGAGCATTGATGACATGTCCAAGATACAAAATTTCCTTCATTCCAAACTCACATTTTGATAATTTGGCAAAGAGAGATTGTTGTTCCAAAATGTTTAACACCATATCCAAATGCTTCAAATGCTCTTCCCATGACTTACTATAAATCAAAATGTCATCAAAGAATACCAATACAAACTTCCTCAAATGCTCCCTAAAAACATGATTCATACATGACTGAAATGTAGCGGGGCATTGGTTAACCCAAAAGGCATTACTAGGAATTCAAAATGACCAAAATGACATCTAAAGGCTGTCTTGTGGACATCCTCTTCTCTTACCGATTTGATGATACCGGACCTTAGATCAATCTTGGAAAAGAACATTGCTCCATGCAACTCATCAAGTAACTCATCAATCCTTGGTATGGGGTACCTATTTTTATTGTCTTCTTGTTCAACAACCTGTAATCAACACACATCCTCAAGGTCCCATCCTTCTTCTTCACAAGCACAACCGAAGAAGCGAAAGGACTAGAACTTGGTCTTATGAGACCCATATCTAACAACTCCTTCTCTATCTCTTCCTTGAAGGCCCTTGGATGGCGGTAAGGAGAAGATATTACCGGAGTAGAACCCGGTTCTAACTCAATAATATGTTGAAATCCTCTATCTGGAGGCAACCCATGAGGTAAATCATTGAACACCTTAGCATGCTTATCCAAAATAGGTTGAATATCAACATGATAGGACTGTTGTGATAAAAAAGAGGATGTATTTCTTACCAAAAATGTGCAGCCCATGCAATCTGCCCTCTTTTGAAGGATCTTTCCATACTCTTGGTGGTCACAACTTGGGGAGCACCATTCCTCATACCTTGTAGAATAACTTCCTTGTCTTGCACCTTGAACTTCAACTCCATAGTTTGATAATTTTGAGTGAATTCACCCAAAGATTGCAGCCATTGTACACCAAGGACTACATTTGTTTGAAAGATCCCAAACCCCTTTTTGCCTGAATACTTTATATATATATATATATATATATATATATATATTGCTCTGGCTCAAATTTGAACTGATAATACCAAAAACATTCATAGAACACCACACTAAAACTGCATAGATAAATTAAATAAAACAAAACCCGCAAACCGGTGAATACAGAAAAGGTGCCTAGGGTTTAACAGGCAGATTTCTTCATAAACAATTCAGCCGTGTATTTAATAATGATTTCTGATGCTAAATATTACGGCAATACAATTATAAATCTGCAGATAGATTTAATAATAAAGATTGACCAAAAACCCACTGTAAATGATTCAAACCAAATCGATTTGATATATATTTGCTGCTGGGAATTACAATAAATATTTATCATGAAAAATACTCGATACGAAACAAGCTGTAGAAGAAGTCGCCCCACTCTGGAAGAAATCTATATGCCCACTGCTGCAATTTATTTCTCCATCTAACTGCTTTGGAATAATAAAAACCTGTGAATACCATGAAGATCCCTGTATGGAAACTTCTCTCACTTTGCTCCACGGGGTTTCAAGTCTGCGAGAGGATTAATCCGAGAGGGTTTCCGTCCTTGGATTTTGTCCGCATAAGCTCAGTGCTTTAGCTCTTAGGGAAAAAATAATAATAATCGAATGCCTTTCCCCAAGTCGCATTTTCCCTTATAGCCAAAAAGCCCTCCAAAGATGCAAGTCGCACTTTTTGGCTAAAACAATATAATTAATATTTAATTAATTATTTTTCTTCACTAAGCAAGTCGCATTTTTGGGTTTATTTGACCATTACCCAAACAAGTCGCATTTTTGGCTAGGAAGGCACTTTAAATAATTTATTAATTTATTTAAATGCACTTTCCTAAGTCAAAGTCACTTAAACAGTCTATTAATTCATTATATGTGCTTTAATGATATTTTACTTTATTTTGAGCACCATATAATAAAATAATAAACCGAAGTAACCCTTGAAAACACCCTTTGGCGTCGGGTAGACAATAAGCAGCAAAGGTCTTCGGATCTGAACTATTCGAGAAAAAGGGACATTAGGTTTCACCAATGTCAATAACATAAAAATCATCTCTTACCTTATGTCTTCCTAGAGTGAGCTCAAGTTGTGGGATCTTCTTTGTGCATGAAAGTGAGTATCCATCCGCTATTGTCACATTGAAGCCTTGGAAATCTTCCATCTTCAATCCCATCCTTGTAACCAAGCTTTCATCAATGAAGTTATGTGTAGCTCCACTATCTATCAACATGGTGATCCTTTGTCCATGAAGAACACCTCTCACATGGAAAGCATAGTATCTAGGTGCTCCAGATAAAGTAGCTAGTGTTCCATCCGTGGGAACCATTTCCTCTTCCTTTGCTTGCTCTTCAACTTCTTCCAGATCAGCACTCTCTTCTTCTTCTTCATCATCTGAAATTACCTCAATGTAATGGGCTGCCCCTTTACCAAGGGAACGGTAAGTGGGTGTCCATGGATCCTTACATGTGAAACATAACTTTTCCTTAGCTCATTTCTTGCCTCTATTTCCTTGTTGTTTTCATCCATTCTTTTGTATCAGATTTACCTTGAAATGTCTTACCTTGCTGCCCAAAATTTGGTGTTCTTTGCTCACTATTTGAAGTAGGTCTTGGCTGTCCAAATGACCCCTTTGGCTGCCCCAAAGGTGTTGTCCTTTGTTGTCCATAAGGTACAGTCCTAGGCTGTCCAAAAGGCAGATTTTTTCTTTTTGGAACTGAAGTTTCAAGATCCAAAGACTTCTTGATAGCTCCTTGTAGAGAGGGAGGACTGAAAGCTTTGACTAGGCCTCTAAGTGGTTCTGCTAGTCCCTCAATGAACAACAACACAAGTCTTCTTTCACTTACATCTGGTACCATCACTGCAAGTCTCTAAAACTCAGAAATATATTTGTCCAATGATCCCTCTTGCTTGAGTTGAGCCAACTCTCTGAAATGGATCTCTAGATCTATTCTATCAAACCTTTTTGTTAGACATTGATTGAATTCTTCAATAGTTGTGATAGATCCATGCCCTTGTGTGATCAATCCATGGTACCACCATTCATGTGCTACTCCCTCCAAATGCAAAGTTGCAAATTTGAGGGCTTCCTCCTCATACATGGGATTCAATGACAAGTATGTATCTAACTTTTGTAACCATGCTCTAGCTGAACACTTATCTGAACCATCATAAGAAGGAAGAGTTACCTTTCCCAACCTTTGTTGTATGTCTCTTCTTGGCTGCTCCTGTTGAACTCTTCTATTCTTTCTTGTGCCTTTACTATTCTTCACTTGGCAGTAATCCTTGAAAGACAACATGTCTCTCACTCTAAAATTGAGGGCAGCGTACTCTTCACCCCATGCCTCTATGTCTTCAATGTCACTTGGTGGATCTAGCTCAATTGGTTGTTCCTCTTTCTAAAGGAACTTGGCCCTAAATATTTGAGGTGGAGGCTTGATGAAGGTCTTTGCTGGTCCAAATGAGCTTCCTTCACCATTGTTGGTTGCTCCTTGGTTTGCTGATATATTGTGCCCATGTAGAGCCTTAGCCAAGTCCATGATTGAGCCTGTCAATGCATCACGCATTTCCCTTTGAGATTCCCTCAACACATGTTGCATTTCTCTTTGGCTTTCCCTTTGAGATTCTCTCATAGCCTATATTGTAACTCTCTTTGACTCCTTGTAATTACTTCTTGCATGAAACTCAACTCATCTTGTAGGAGGAGCTCTCTGATCTTGCTCATCCATGGTTCCTTTCCTTGGAGTTTGATTCCTTCTTTGATAAACTTGAGGTGTTTTTCCTGTGTGCATTCAGATTTGATCTCTTTCACAGGATGGCAAGGAACATTGCTCGATACCACTGTAATGTCCCCAATGGAGTAATTTCTAAACCCAAAAGGAACACCTGCAAATCTGATTTATAACAACCAACTGATAGAAAAAAATTATAATAAAATGCAGATCTGAATTTTCTTCTATAAAATGCGACTTGCTCTAGAGATTGTTGACCCTCAAAACTGATTTAAACTTGATCCAATAGTTGCCAAAAATAATCAGAATTTATCATATATGCATGAATATCAAAAATATAAATTTTTGACCCAAGAAGAGCTGGAATTTTATTAAAAGTCTGCAGAAAATCAGCTTACAGAAATGGCTGGAAAAGAGGTTTCCCAAGCCCAAATCACATGCAAACAAGCTGGAAATGATCTCTAAAATTATGGCAATGAAGATAGAAACCAGATCTGGAACAGCCGTGCCCTAGGGTGCTCATATTCCCACAAGTGGGTTGCTCCTCTAGAAAACAGCTGAAAATGCATGTAAAAATCAGCCACAACACTTTCTACTTCAAACCCTAGTTGGAGATGCCACAAATCTGCAATTTAGGGTCTTTAAAGACTGCTGGAAATAAGATTTTGTACTTAAAACACGATAGAAACCCTTGAATAGAGCTTCCTCACATAAAGGATGAAGAGTTTTCACTCTTCGACCTTGGCATGAGAGGGTTTTCGATCCTCTAATGCAAATACATCAAAGGATTTTCATCCTTCAACGTAAAATTGAAAGCAATCAGCTAAACCAAAATTCAGATGTCAAAATATGAAAGAGATGCCCTCTCCCAAGTGTGGCGACCTCTTTTTATAATTGCAATTGGCACATGAGCCCACACAAAAGCCCAATCAACTCGCACCACTTGGGAAAGTCACTTTATTTTATTATTTTTATTTCCCTTGCTTTATTCCCCCATATGGGTCGCATTTTTGCCTTAGGGAAAAATAAAAATAAAGTGAACATTTGTTTTATAATCTGTTATCTAATTTCCTCCACCACCCGCTGAAATTAGATGTAAAGCGGCATTCCGCTGGTTAATCAAGATAGTGTTGAGAATCTCAGACTAATGCGAAAAGAGTCAAGCCTTCGGCATTTTGTAAGGACTTGGCTAAATCACGGCAAAAAGCAAATCCCGGAGCGTCTTTGGCAAGGAAAAGTAGAGGCGATCGCAGAAGGTGCCAAGTGTCCAACCTGCACATGCCTGGGAGTCAAAGGAGGAGGTAAAGTCTCGTAAGCTGCAAAGTCTCCACGAGGAGTTAAGCTGCCAGCAGTCCCACCCTAAAGGGGTTTTTGACGTTATATGCGTGAAGGTCCTTTACTTGCCCAGGAGGAACAAAAGCGGCGTGCTCACGAAAGACGCCACGTGTCACGGCTTGCAGCAATTCCAAAAAAAGACAGAGGGAGGAGTGAAATCCCAAACCCTGCGGGACTTCCACGTGGAGCAAATAATAAGGGGCCCACCAAGAGAGGGTCCTCGTATTAATGTGCAACGAGTCTTATTACGAACTCGCGAAAAAGAAAAAGGGTGCCACATGTATCGGCGCGTGGCGCGCTTTCAAAAACCCTGAAGGCGCAGTAGAAGTCTTAAGGGTGCTGGACTTCCACGGATCTGGTAAGAAATGGACTCATCTAGGTTTTCTTCTTTGTCTCAAGTCCCCCTTTTGTAAAAGACAGGGGTCTGAAGCTCTAGCCTTCTTCCTGGGTTTTGTAGTAGCAATCTTGCCTCTTTTCTAATGTAATACTGTGCACAATTGTTGGAGTAATATATATGTCCTGTGGTGCTTTTTGTTCATCATTTGCATAACTTTACTGACTCTGATCGTCTTTATTTTCACATAGAAACTATGCATCTTCCAATGTTGTTACTATCTTTGAAGTTGTGCTTAAGTAGTTTGAGGTAGTGTTCTATGTAATCTTCTCTGGCCTATGGTGCGTTTCGTCCACCCTTTCTAGTCATTCACCGTTTCCCTTTTTCAGACAATTGCGTTCTCGATTGATTTCTTGGGAGGCTCGTTTGGCACATTGCCCCCCTTTTAATTCATGTTTTGGTTTCATTTTTCTAACCCTCATCTCATGTTTCAGAGAAGAGCCAACTTCTTTAAAATCGGAGGTCTCCTTAAGGCGCACATCCCACTAACCTAAGGATTCCCACAACTCTGACGGTCCATCCCGTCAAGGATGATAGTCAGCGATTTTTCTAAAGACGCCCGGTGAGTACAGGTTCAAAGCATCCTATCGCTTCATTTCATCAAGTTGGTGTGTTCTTGGTGAGATTCAGCCTATGGAGGCACACACAAAGCACATCTGGCGACTCCGTCCAGTCCAAATGGACCATTCTAAAAAATTGTAGACCTTTCTTTCATCCATCTCCATTCATTTTTCTTTCCACATCTCCCATTTCCTTTCATCATGAAGTTGTACAACCATGACTTCATTCCCACAGTGGAATTCTCACTTTCAGCAGTACAATCAGCCTCTAATGAGCTTCTGGACTTCTCCAAATTAGTACTATGATCAAATTCATAACCACTATGCTTACCCACATGAGCAATGTCAAAACCAGTTTGGATTTGGAACTTATCAAGAACACGGGTATGTATATGAGGACAAAGAATCGAGATAGAGGACGTTGGCTCACTGGAGAAGATCCAAAAATGGAGCGGTCATGATTGAGATTCAAACTCTGGCACGGCACAAATGAAGGCATCAAGGATTGGTTGCAAGGCACCTTGTCCATGGGAGGGCCCTTTTCCAAGACACTATAGCCCGCAGGACAAGCTTGATTTCTAGGATGAAATGTTGCCCGACTTACACAATGGATCGAGGGTATTGAAACATATGAGCAAAGTATGAGACAACCTTGTCAATGGGTAAGTCAATCATCAACTCTTTGTTCTTCTCTCTCCTTCCCAAGCTTTACCATTTCAACGTTGTCATGATTCAAGCCCATTATATGCTACTCCAAATGTTGAGTTCCCTTCTCCATTTCCTAGTCTTTCATCCCATCTCGATTCTTCTGCCCTTTTCCCTTCCCAACAGTCATCCCCTCCTAACAAAGAAGTTCCACTTCCTTCTCCACCACAAATGGTTATAAAACCTGTTGTAACCCAACCCAACCCTCTTGTTGTCTCAAGTTTATCTTGAAGAAAACAGTACTCAAATCAAGTCAAGGGAAACCCGAAGGAGAGTCTAGTCAAGAAGAAATAACTAAAGATTGGAAAAGATGGGCTCATAGTTTTGGGATTGATAAGATCCCCTTGTTGGTTAAACCTAAGAAAGAGGCAGACCCATATCCAAAAGAAGAGGAGCATGTGTAAACAAAAGAGGAAAAGCTTCCTGAAGTGCAGGATGTTTCAATGGAATGCAGTGACCCTCATCGTCCTACATGCTTAGAGCTTGCTGCACTATTGGAAGGTTGCATTGAGTCACCACAATCATCATCATCAGTTGTAACCAACCATGGAGAACTTCATGTTGTGGAGAACAAATCAGGTTTTGGAGCCTTGGATGAAGAAGAGATCATAGGAAGCTTCTTGCTTTCTTTTAATGATGCAATTTTAGATTCTTCTTCTATCACATCTTTGTAGGAATCTGATTTTGTGGAGGAGTTTGATCTCTCAAACTTTATGTTTGAGGAGGAAGAGGAAGATGATGACAACAAGATCAAATCAGTCATCATGGAAAGGGAAGTTTTGGAAGAAGCAGAATTATTTGTAGAAGTAGAGAAGCATTCAGATCTGCCTACAAGCAAGCACCTTCTTCCAGAAAGTCTACAAGATATCCTCATTCATGAGGATGAGCTTCAAAGGAGTGGGAAAATAAAAAGGATCATCCCATCTGGTTCCTAGGGCCCCATGCCCAATCGAATATCTAGCAGCATGGGAGCCAATGGAGAAGCCAATACCGGTCATGCTCACTTCAGAGCATGAGGATGATCTTCAATACACCAAGGGTCAGCCGCAACACCTCCAACCAAAAGATGAGCATCTTGAGGAGGTATTCTTTTTGTTTGTTGATATCTTGGGTAGAAGGGTGGAAGGTAATATTTCACTCTTATTACAGGCCATAACCATTGTTAAATTAATTACATGGCGCGCTTTTAAAAAAGGGAAGCTACTTCTCCCTGCCTGTAGCGGGTTTTGTTTAGCTTTTCTTTGTTTTGGTTAGTGTAGGAGTAGGAGTACATTTGCTTTCAGCAGAATAAATGCTTGTGCACACTCTACATGACTCATTTGGGGCATGTATGATTTGTCTCTTTTGTATATAGCTTTTGTCGTATTGCTCCAATGGTACAATGCACACGACCCCTCAATATTTTCGGCGGGGAAGACCCACGATTTCTATGTGATTCTGAAATTCAAATCAAACAAATGCAGAGCAACTAAAATCAGTGAGGCAACACTTGTTGTCTCTCTCCGGAAGCAATTGTAGTAAGCCTCTACACTCTCTGGGGATCGATGAAAGCCCAATCCAGAATCCGCTCCATCCTTCAGCCTCAAAATCACAGACGTGAGAATGAGTGAAATTCAATGTCAAAAACAATTTTCTACTCTCACAAAACAAATTTTAGAGTTTCCTTATGAGAGTTGAAAAGTGCAAGGATCAGCTAGCGGCTACAGAAAGCAAGCAACGGCACTTCAAATACTCCGGAATCAAGGTTCAAATCAGCTCATGATGATGATGCTAGACTCCATGCCCAATAAATAGATAAAGACATTGGGTTCGTCCCGATTAAGCGAGCTAATGGCCCCCCGTGAGTCGTGGCAGAACTGTTATCTAATTTCCTCCACCGCCCGCTGAAATTAGATAACAAGCAGATTCTGCTGGTTAATCAAGATAGTGTTGAGAATCTCGGACTAATGCGAAAGAGTCAAGCCTTTGGCATTTTTGTAAGGACTTGGCCAAATCACGGCAAAAAGCGAAGCCCAGAAACAAGTCGGCAAGGAAAAGTAGAGGAGTCGCGAGAAGACGCAAGTTTCCAACCGGCGCAGACTTCAGGAGTCACAAGAGGAGCTAAAGTCTCGGAAGCCCTCAAAGTCTCCATGAGGAGTTAAGCTGCGCAGTCCCACCCTAAAGGAGTTTTTGACGTTATATGCAACAAGGTCTGTACTTGCCAAGAGAGGAACAAAACGGCGTGCTCGCGGAAGGCGCCACGTGTTAGCTCGGCGTAATTCCAAAACGAAAAAGGGAGGAGTGAAATCCCAAACCCCGCGGGACTTCCACGTGGAGCAAATAATAAAGGGCCCGAGAGGGTGCTCGTATTAATGTGCAATGAGTCTTATTACGAACTTGTGAAAAAGAAAAGGGTGCCAGGTGTCAGCTCGGCGCACTTTCAAAACCTAAAGGGCAGTAGAAGTCTTAAGGGTGCGCAGACTTCCCACATGGATCTGGCAAGAAATGGACTCTAGGTTCGAAGCAGGTCACAAAAGGTGACAAGCCATGTATCACGTATGAGTGATTATGAGACTTATCTGTAAGATTTAAATGCTCAGGACTTTTTCAAAAGATCGGAGGTGAAGGGTCATCTAGCTTGTCATTTCAGTAGAAAATTAATGCGTAGTCCATGTGAAGAGTGCCAACTTGTAAAGACTCAAGTTATTCATCTGCATTCAAAGGGTCATTTCAATATAGCGACAAAATCGTTTGAGTCGAGGTGGGAACGATGCACAAGTGATCCAAATATCTCGGTTATGTAAAAAAGAGCCGAAGGATGTTTCTCGAAAGGCAAGTCCATCTCAAAAGTGTCGGTTGCGGGACAGTTAAAGATGCATTAAATAGGCATGGCTCTCACCCTTTAGAAGATGACAAATAATGGGAAAGTGTGAGAAAGATCTCGAGAAATTTGTTCATGTCACTTCACTCCATTTGTCATAATTAAAAGCAGTTGGAAAGGAGTGTAGGGGGCTTCTTATCTTCTCTTCTTCCTCCTATATATATTGTATGTGGTAGAGACATAGGGCGAGGAAGTAGATCCGAGAGTCAATCGGTTTTCTTCTTTGTCTCAAGTCCCTCTTTTGTAAAAGACAGGGGTGAAGCTCTAGCCTTCTTCCGAGTTTTGTAACAGCAATCTTGCCTCTTTACGATGTAATCATGCACAATTGTTCTAGCAATATATATGTCCTTTGGTGTTTTTTGTTCATCATTTACATAACTTTATTGACTCTGATCACCTTTATTTTCACGTAGAAATTGTGCATCTTCCAATGTTGTTACTATCTTTGAAGTTTTGCTTAAGTAGTTTGAGGTAGTGTTTTGTGTGATCTTCTCTCGGCCCGTGGTGCAATATCGTCTACCCTTTCCAATGCGTTCACCATTTCCCTTTTTCAGACAGTTGCGTTCTTGATTGATTTCTTGGGAGAGTCGTTTGGCACATCGCCCCCTTTTAATTCATGTTTTGGTTTCATTTTTCTAACTTTGTTGGCTAGATTTTCTGCATAGCACAAAACCTAGGCGATCATGAGATAAATCTCCATCATTTAACCGGTGAGCCTTCCATGCCAGATTTGTCAATTAAAATATGCAATATCTAAATGGGGTTTTACTTTAACTACTCGGTTCATGAACCATAATCGAACAGCTTCTGTGCAGCAAGTAAGCAATCGTTTAAAGAAAGGAAAAAGTTATAGAAGAAGGCAATTACATAAACACAGAGAAGAAATGGGAAGATGTGCATCCCAATCAATAGATAAGAGAGTTGATTGCATGCACATAGAAGAAACCAATAGATATAAACACAGAATTCTAAGCAAAGGTAGCTCTAGATCTAGATTTGAAATAACACAATGTTTATTAAAAGATCTAAGATAAAGCAAGAAACACAATACACCGTGACACAAAATTCTCCGAAATTTGCTCTGTATATTCCTTTGCTTCAAGTGGCTCTCAAGGGTTTCAAGACAAAGTCTTGAACACAATGTTGCTACTTACCAATTCGATCATTAACCGAAGGTTTTTCCTCTACTTATAGAATGTAAAGGGAAAGTACAAATGGAAAACTCAAACCTGAACTGAAACACAAACAACAAGTAAAGATGACATATGACAATCATCCTCCACTAACTTCTCCTTAAGTGACACATGTATCACTTAACTAATAGAAGCCATTCTACATAACTTTAAGCAATGGTTACAAAACCAATAACTTTAAAGTTTTACAATTTGATCCGAGAACATGGAAAATAGAAGGAGAAAGAATATAAGAAGTCATGCCATTTTGTAACATTTGTCTTCTTTTTGTCTCGATATTGGATATACTTGCCGAACACGTGATTCAGCATTTTCCCATCTGTATTAGATTGCATCGCTTCATTCTCTATCGTGAACTACTGGTAATCCTTCGTTCAACATTTTGAGACATGCTTCCACCTCCTCCAAGCTCGGCCCGAATCTCGCAATATCCGCTCTGACAGCACCACCAAGTATGCTAATAGAATTCATCATGAAAGGCTTAGTAGCTCTATCAATTCTCTTTTGTACCATCAAAAGAGATCCTTCCAGGGAATTAGGCACTCTGGTAGGAATGATCCGCACGTATGAAGTAACACTTCCGACCACTTCTTCCTCAATGAAAGAAATGATATCTGTCTGGTAAGGATGATGTCCTACTCTCAGCGTCCGCATCCTCTTCAAGACAAAACTCTGCAAATCTCCAAATGGAAAGATCTTGCAAACTCCGGTTGTTTCCCTTCTCGATCCATCTGGAACAATTTGCTCTACAACCAACACATCTCTCGCTGCAACTTGTTGATTTCGACCAAAGTACTCAAAGTTACTCTCAAAGAATCGTGTGTTCATGTCAACTATGCTCGTCACCAGTTGCTTCAGCTGATTTGTTGCATCATTCATAACCTTTAGGCGGGCTGACACCTCTCCAAGTTGTACAGAAGCTTGACGAATAATCAGATTCTTCCATTTGTCAATAACTTTCACCTGATTGCTTGCATCTTCCATCTCCTGCATAAGATGATCACTCACCTGCTCTGAAATGGGTTGAGTGGAAGGTTTAGCAACCTTGGCTATGATCTCGCACAACTGAGATACCTGCTTCTGAAGCTCGTCTTTCTCCACCTTTTCTCTGTCAAGCCTAAGGAATAGAGCATCTATCAATGTCTATGTATCTTGCTTCAATCCTTCTGTGGTGGCTTGACCGAGGGGTCGACTCTTCATAGAGACTTTGCATGTCCCGACACCATAACCAAGCCCAGGCTACTATGCGGGATGCGTTCCTGAAAAGATTCAAACTAGCTGAAGATTCCAGCACATTGATAACTCAGCTCACTCAGTTGAAGGAGCCACATGAGCACATGCGGGATTTTATTGCAAAATTCCAAAGATTACTGTACAAAATTCCAGCTTCTGCTTCTCTGAATGATGAGAATCAAAAGGTGTTCTTCATCAATGCTTTGCTTCCTGAAGTAAGCTATCAACTGCGAAGAGCACGTCCTGCTGATTTGTTAGCAGCTCAAAACATGGCGGTTGAAATTGAAGACGACCTCATCATGGCTGGAAAAATAAAGAGCAACACTTCTAGAGCTAAAAGTTCCTTCTGCTACTACATCCGATTCACTATTGCAAAAGTTAGCAAATGAGATGATGCAGATGAAGAAACAAATGGCTCAAATGGCTCAAGGCAACAATATTGCCCCTGCTCGGAATTTCAACAACTAGAACCGCATTGCTGGTTCCCAAAGATTAGCAATTGAAGTTGCTCCCAGAAACAACATGGAGATGAATGAAGAAGACCAAGAAGTTGACGTTGATCAGCTCAAGAATGATGATTTTATAGGTCCTACTGGCGACTCCAACATTAATTACCGAACTAAAAATTTGAACATGATGATGAGAAACTTCATGAAGATGATCATGGTCATACATATGCAGTACTTACAAGATCACAAACTCACCAAGCTGAAGCATTAGCAGATGAGCAAAGAAGGGGCATCCCTTTGCCTTCTTTCTTAGCTCCTGGAAGTAAGCATGCGAGTTCTTCATCTCAACCCACGTAAAGCGGCTCGGGTATCGAATCTATTTCTTCTTTTGACATTATTGATCGTGCAAGAAAATTAAAGTTCAAATGTCATAAGCCGAATACCGAGAGTTTTTCTTGAGCGATTAAATAGGCTAGTCAAATATGTACAAGCACCAGGACAATCCAATACATCAAAAGGCCTTTTGCCTAAGCCCAAAGATACTCCACAAAACAACACTGCAATTGTTAAACCCTCACCATCTTCCCGACGAGGTGGAACCTTTCTATGTCTCCTTATTGCTTAATGGTTTCAAGTTAAGCAATTGCATTTTAGATTCGGGTTAGCCACGACAATGTCATGCCAACTAAAGTTGCGAGATGCTCTTGGGCTTACCCCGACAGAGACCATAAAAAGGTGCTTTACTCCATGTAGAGACAAGTCCCTTTAGTTAGACAAATCAAAGATGCACAAGCTGTTCTAGCATCTTTTCTTGACAAAAGATTAAAGATGACAATTCTAGTTGCAAATATTCTTGTCTCCTACGGGATGTTGTTGAGAAGAAACTTCTGCAAAGAGTTGGGAGGAGAAGTAAAGATGGATTGGTTACAGGCGCATATTCCTATCAAAGGGCTTAACCATAAGTTGGTGCTACTCCATGTAGAGACAAGTCCCTTTAGTTAGACAAATCAAAGATGCACAAGTTGTTCTAGCATCTTTTCTTGACAAAAGATTAAAGATGACAATTCTAGTTACAGATATTCCTGTCTCCTACGGGATGTTGCTTGAACGTAAACTTCTGCAAAGAGCTGGGAGGAGAAGTAAAGATGGATTGGTCATGTGCGCATATTCCTATCAAAGGGCTTAACCATAAGCTGGAGCCGGAAAAGAATTCCAAGTACACGGTGACAAAATCTGAGGATCCTAGATCTCAAATTCTTTTCAGGAATTTGACTGTGGGGTCTATTTCTTGGAAATGGATAAAGACATTCCAGAGCCAGAACTTCGACCAGAGCCAGAGCCAACAAAAGAAGAAGAAAAGTTTGGACTCTGGAGTTTAAAGGCACATATTGTTCTTTTGGATCAGGAGTTGGCGCTCTACTAATATCTCCAGATCATGAGATATTTCCATACTCCCACAAGCTGATGTTCAAGAACACCAATCATACGGCGGAGTATGAAGCCTTGTTGTTAGGAATGGAACAAGCTAAAAGAAAGGAGTAACACTCCTCAAAGCCCAAGCGATCTTGAACTTCTAGTAAAGCGAGTTCGAGGAAAAAATCAAGTCAAAAGAGATGAGCTGAAGCATTACAGAGATAGAGTGCTTTCTGCCACATTGGATTTTGCAGCTTTTTCTATCGACTTTATTCCAACCAATCAAAACTCCAAGGCAGATTCTTTGGCAGTCACAGCTGCACTATTGAATCTGGATAGACCACCGTCCATATTCGACAAAGAAACTATAAAGTGGAGATGGTCTACTACCCCAAAGTCCTTGAACAAACATCTACATGTCCGCATGTATTCAAGGCGATAAATCACCACTACGAAGGTTATGGTGATAGCATTGGAATGATCTAACCAAAAGGTAACAAAATCCCCAAGGATTTAGTTTTCTTAGTGGAGACTTTCAACAAGCATGATCGAGACTCGAAGAAGAACAAAAGATATGGTGATAGTTATTCCTCGAAATGCAAAGAAATAAATCCGGGAACGGAGCAAATTGATGCGAGACTTACCCGCCACAGAGAAGAAAGGATGAACCACCACCAGATGAAGTTGATAAGGACTTGCCCGAGTACTTGACAAGGACAGAGAAAGGAAGTTCGAGATCGGAGACTGGGTACTGGGGAACATGAGATATGAAAGAAGGGCATGCACAACAAATCTGATTCACTCTGGAAAGGGCCCTTCATGATCAAAAGAGCTACCGGAATGGATACTTTCTTCCTTGCCTACCGGGATGGAATTGAGTTACCACTGCCTTTCAACAGCAGAGATCTCAAACTTTTCGGACATAAAAAGAAGGATAAAACTTTGTATGTACGAAATAAAACTTTGTTTTTCCTTGTTTTGTTTTTGTTTTTGTGTTGTGTTGTGTTTGTTTGCCTGACCCCATGCCCAAAAGACAAGATACGAAACCAGAGATGCTGGGATCTCATCTTTTCCCTTGTCATTCTGACAGAGAAAAAGATGTCCACAGACGGAGCCAACTGGTGTCCCCAGATTTCATCCTGAAATCTATGACTACCCTATCCGAAAAAAATTTGTACTTTTAAAATAATAGGTCGTTTTGTGTTTTTATTGCCTTAAAGTTCTTGTATTGTGTCAGGATATTCCCAAAGAGCCATATTAGCCTTTTTCGCTAAATACCCAGATGCCCAAAATTGTTATATTCTCATTGCCGAATTTATCTGCGGGAAATTTGTATTTAATTATTTTGAGCCCCGTTTGAGGCAATTAGCGCTCCGTTTTAACTCTATTATGATCGAACATATCATTATTCCTATGTACGAAGGGTTTTAACTAGAAATAGGTTTCGGGGCTTTATTTGTGACTTTTGGCAACTTTTTGTGTTTGTGTTTTCCCGTTTCGTTTTCTGTGAAATTTCTCTGGGTCGATTTCTTTGCCGGATTGGGCGATTCTTGGCCTAGAGTAGCTGGAGAACATATACGCACGTTATGCCCGAAGGAAGTCACCATCGAAGGTCCGGTTCACTGGGAAAAGGCGAAGTCATGCATCAAAAAGCCTCTTATGGGCTGGCCGCATTTTTGGAAAAAGAAGAATTGAAGTGGATCATGGGAAAATTAGAAAAAACAATGTGGGAAATTTTGTACCGCCAAGAGGGTACTTTTTCCCATGATAGAAAATTCACTTAAGTCGTAGTGGGAAAATTAGGCAAAGCGGCGAGGCGGCGGGAATTTATTACCCGCCTTAGGTAAAAATTCTCATTGTGAAATAAAAGAAAAGTGACTTAAGTAAATCATGGGATTTTATTGCACTGTCTCTCGGGGTAAATAATCCCATTATGAAAGTCAAATCACTTAAGTGGATCATGGGATTTCCGGGGCTGCCTTGCAGGGTAAAAATTCCCATTGTCATGTGATTCTTAAAAATAGAATTCTATATGTCAAAAAGTGCGCCCCCTTTGGATAAATAAAGGCAACCTTTAAATTGATTAATTTTATTAATTATTCACCCAAAATAGGCGCTCAAAGCTTGTGGAAAAGTCAACAAAAGAAAAGGACAAAAGATGGTTGAAAATAGATTGCTCTAAAATTAAATAAATTTATTTATTTAATGGCAGCCCCTTCATGAAGAAAAGTGCGCCCCTTTTGGGAAGGATTTAATGCTTTTAAAGTATTAAATGATTAAATTAATTCTTATTTTAGTGGCTAAGGTCAAAGCACACCTTTGTGAAGCTTAAGTAGACTAAAGGGAGGATGATTAAATTTAATTTATTGGATGGTTGTCCTTAACCATGCAATTTTAGCACATCGATTAAAGAGAAAAGCATGATTTTTAATTAATTAATTGCCGGGAATAGGAGGGGCAATTATTAATTATAGAATTATGAAGATTATATAAGCATGGGCTGCCATAAGGATGAATTAATTAATTCACGGGTAAAAAGTACAGCCCGGAGGAAAAGTGCGCCCCATTTGGAGAGGATTTTTGATCGAAGGTGGATTTAATCTTTGAAAGCTTCCAATTTTGGCGCATGCATTGAAGGAGGTTGATTTGTGTCGGATAATTGTTTACATAATCGATACAGTGCTCGGGGGAAGTTGGAAAAATTCATGCTCACTTTGCATGCAAATAAAACATCAAATTCGGGGCAGCAGGCTTGAATTATGCAGATTTTTATGATTAAAATCCATTATTCTTGTTCCGGTTGCCATCTTTGTCTGAATTAATTGCAGGAATTCATCACAGGTGCTTTTATAAAGAAAAGGAGCTTTAATCAATGTCCAATACATTGAATATATCCTCCGAATCTGAAGAATTATCCAGATCTGCACCAATTGTGAAGAATTCCGGCCAGATAAGAAGAAAAAGAATTGTTCAGACAAAGATAGACAAAGCCATGGCGAAGAAGGATGAAAAAGAAAGCACAACAGAGTCATGCATCACTTCTAAATTTGCAGATATTGGAGACACGGATCTAGGCTCGGAACCTCTTGCTGAATTGATAGACAGATCCAGAGCAGGAAAGACTTCACTCATGCGTGCAGATTAAAAGCAATGGAATTATTCGAGCTGCAGCTTTTCCATCCATAGCCCAGTTGCCAAAGTTTGTTATGCAGGTGCAAATCCATATCCAGATGCAAATCCATATGCAGATCCAAATCTCATAGTTGCAAAAGCTTCCAGCACAAAGGCTTCATCCTCTTGTTTCGAATGCAGCCCGTGAAGAAGTCAATGCGTGGAAAATTCCTTCCAAGATCTTGTGCATGTGCTCTCATCTTCCAGTTGAAGCCTTCATTGAATTTGCATTCACCTGAGTGCTTTCCAGAATTTTTAATTGCTCATATGCAATTAAAAATAAAGATGATGAGTTATTTATGGCCAACCTTGCATTGATGCATGTACGGGACAAGAACCGTAAAAGCTTGAGGATAAAAGAGAAGACAATGCGAAGACAAAATTCCAACTGCTTCCAATTCCGGCTTGTTTCAGATCCACTACTCCCATGTCCGAGTTTGGTGAGAATCAAAGGCAAAAGCTACATGTGGACATGAAAAAGGGCAACACTGCAGCTATCCCTCTACTTTCTTCTTTCCTCTTTCCTCCGACAAAGTAATTGAGCGATCAATTAAATTATACAACTTAAGTGATTGGTTTAAAAGCCATTACTTGAAGAAGTCAACTACTTGGAGATAGGTGGCAAGCGTGCAAAATAGAAGGTTCTATCTTGATTGCGAAATCATGCATGTCATGCAAAGAGGAATTCCGGGAGGGAGTTTGTCGATTGTTTTCTTTCCCACTCCCACATGTATCATTCAACTAAAAGCTTCCGATTTGTACTTTCCTTCTACATTCTATAAGTAGAAGAAGAACCTTCGGGTTAATGATCGAATTTGTAAAGCAAAGAACCTTATGTTCCGGACTTTGTATTGAAACCCTTGAGAGCCATTTCAAGCAAAAGGAATATACAGAGCAGATTTTTGGAGAACTTTGTGTCACGGTGTATTGTGTTTCTAGCTTTTATATCTTTTAGATCTTTTTAATAAACTTTGTGTTATTTCAGATTTAGATCTAGAGCTACATTTGCTTATAATTCTTGTGTTTATATCTATTGGTTTCTTCTATGTGCATGCAATCAACTCTGCTTATCTATTGATTGGGATGCACATCTTCCCCATTTCTTCTTTGTGTTTATGTAATCTTGCCTTCTTCTATAACTTTTTCCTTTCTTTAAATGTTGCTTACTACTGAAATGTTGATTATGGTTCATGAACCGAGTAGTTAAAGTAAAACCCCATTTAGATATTAGCATACTTTAATTGACAAATTTGACACGGGAGCCTAACCGGTAAATGAGGGAGATTTATCTCATGACTAGCTAGGTTTTGTGCTTTATGAAGAAAATCTAGCCCACAAGTGATCAATCTATTATTCGGATATCTGGGCATCTTAAGCGGTTCTCGAGAAAAGCCAGTAACCCGAGGTATGTGAAATCCATGGCGAATGAATAGATCGCCGATTCGGATACTGACTTCCAATGCTTTTTTGCTCACCCGTTGGCCTTTAGGTCCCCTGTTTAGCCTGCAAAATGAATTCGTAGAAGAATTCATCATTGACCGCTTTGAAATCTTTCTCATCGCAGTACAATAAGTTGTGGGTAACACTCGAAAATGGGGTCCTTAGAAAGAACGCCACATCTATCCACTTGGAGAAGATGCCTTGTGAAGTGCGGCTTATACCAAGTAGGAAATCATCTTGAAGTGAAAGTACGCTTCACGTTCCGGAGTTGCTCACCAATGTTGTCGCATTAATAATTTCCAGCCAATTGATTATGAAATCAATCTTGTTGACTTCAATGGTCCTGATAAAAGCATACATCCATGTACGGAAAGTGTGAGCATTCGCTCGCCATTAATCCTGCATAACAATTTAAAAGTAAAAATACATTTAAAAGTAAAAACTAAAATAAAACTAACCTAAAAGTAAAAATACATCTAAAAGTAAAAATACATTTAAAAACTAAAAATAATATAACACTTATTCACACTTATTATTTATTCGGCACTAATTATCTTCCACTAATACTTACATGTAAAAGTAAAAATTAAAAGCTAAAAATAATATAGATCAATATAATAATATTATAGTTACTTACCCATTCACACTTATTATTTACTCGCAGTAATTATTTTCCAATAAAAATTAATATCCTCACACTAATTATCTTGAATTTACTTGCAGTAATATCGCTGCACAGTTATTTACCAATTCACACTTGTTATCTTTCACACTTTTAAAATAACTTACATTTCCATTTCCATGTATAAATACATAATCATATATTTATTTTATTTATTAAAATTGAGTCGGCATTACAAAATAAATTATTTTAACCATTAAATATTAGTCGGCAAATAAAAAGTTTTTTCAATCAACGCACGCCATTACAATCCTTGTCTGCCACTGTAGGAACACCTCTCGGTGTAATAATTATGTCAAACACAACATTCATCCATCCAAATTACATGAAAAAGAATGGAGAAAATAAGAGATTACACCCTGCTGCAATTAATTTTATGACAGTAGCAAGGCACCCACAAATAAGGGCTGAAAATGATAAGATAAACTTCCCCAACAATCACCAAATTGTAGATCTCAACCTTATAAATGATGATAAATCTTAATATCAAATAATAATGAAGTTTTGTGCCCTGAAAGCACCCAAATGCTCTCTAACCCTATAGTCCATCCCTTGGAAAAGGGCTCCAAACAATGCAAAAACCCTTGAAATGATTTCTTGATAAAATAGTTGAAACCAACAAGATGGTCTTCAATAATTGCACGATACCCTAGTTGCATACCAACAAGATGGTCTTGATAATTGCCTTCACGCCATCACTTGGAGAGTGTTTGTTCTCCAATATCCCACAAGAAAGGGTTTCATCCTCCTTGAATGCCACACTAATGGATTGTCACCCCTTAGTGGAATGGAATTAGAGCAATCAGCCCTACAACCAAGTATAAAAGTGTATATGCCAAAATTGATGATGCAAATGAGCCTATGTGACTCCATTTATACTGCTTTAGTGGAGCCAAAGGTCTAAGGGGTGAATTACCCCTAGACCGACCTCTTAAGATCATGCTTTATCTTTTATTTTCATGTTAGGAGCTCTCCACCCGAGCCGACCTGCCTTAGAGGGGAAAACACAAAATAAAAGCTTAAATGGAAATAAAGAAAACTGAAATATAGCTCAAGTTCTTTCCTTGTTCAACTTCTTGCCCACGGAAAGGAAGATGAGCAAGAAGCCTTCAATTTATATTATTTCGAAAAAAGGGGACATTACAAAAAGATAAGAGGGAAGTTATCCATGAGTATATCACCTTCTCCTTTGCAATCAATTGCATTATCTATAATAACTTGAACATACATTCTCTTTAGCTATCTCCAAAATCGCTCATTTGATGCGTTTGGAAATGAAAAGATAATTGAAGTTATAAACATTACACCTTCGGAGATATTGCCAAAATATTTAAGAGGGGCCTTCGCCTTGAATTAGATCATCCATCACTTACTATTCGCAACCTATTCTTTTCCAACTTTTCTTCATTTCATCTAGCTCATTGGATATGGATGTGACCTCCTCTTCAAAAAGACTAGTTCTTAGTCTTTCATAACAAGGCAACTTGTAACCCTTCCCAAATTCAATTGTTACATCTATGAATTATTTGAAATGTGGAGAACAAATTATATTAGAAGGGATGGCCTCCGCATAAACAATCTTGTTGCCAATTTGTTTACCTCATTTTTTTGTTCGCCTCCACATAAAATTCAATGAACCTGTTACTTTTGAACTCCATTGGGGATTCCACTTCCTTGGGCAAATGGTGATGGAGAGCAACTTGAACTATTGAAAGAGCCCATTTGTGAGATAGAGTGTTGGAATTTACCCTTCTTTATCAAGCTAACAATCCAAAACGAATTGCAATAAATTTTAGCTTGTGCTCAATTTATGAAATCTCTATATTCTGCTTCTCTCCGAATTCTCATTTGTTATTAGACGTTGTTTCACATCTGAGGATCCTCCAAGGTAATGGTCTCGAATTCTAGTTGCATTCCCTATGATAGTGTCATTGCATGACAAGGTGTATCTCATATTTTTTTATTATCATCTCTCTAGACAATGTATTTCATCTCCAAGAGATGACCGCTACTAAACATCTTGACCACCCTATCGTCTTTCCCTTTACCTTCTCTATGACCCTACAAAATTCAATTATTATGGTTTAACATTTTTAACATTAAAATGATATACCAACAAATTAAAAATTATAATTAATAATATTATTTATATACTAACAAATTAATAAATACTAATTTATAATATTTTTATATAATAAAAAATAATTTATGATATTGATTTAATTGTGAAAATAAAACCTATTATTAAAATCATTTAATTTAAAAATATATACTATAATACAATATAGTATACCTTTTTTTTTTAAACAAAACACACCTTTATATTAGTAATAAATCAGAAGTACAAATTCTATTATGCCAAGCCTAAAACTATTTGTTTAGAAGCATTCATTCTACAAAATCACAACTTGTAAATTTCCTCATATCTTATTGGATCTCGGTGGGACCACCATACAGGTGGCAACCCATAGCATAGAAGATTATGATTATCCAAAGCCCAATTAGCTAACCCATCTGCCACTTTATTTCATTCTCAAGGAATGTATTGATACTTCACCGTTTGAAACTATTTCCGCAACACTATTATTTTCCAAACCCTCTCGCTATCTGTCAGTATGGACTCTGACATTCTCCCATATTAGATAACAAAGTAACAATGACTTTAGAATCCAATTATTTTTAAATGTTTGTCCAACCACTTTTTAAGGCCTCCTGCATACCCTTGTAAACAACCTTGATCTCCACAATAATATTAGTGGTAGTACCCAAAATTTCAGCAAAGAAAAACATCACCAATCCATTTGAGATTCTACAAATACCTCCCATTGTTGCACGTCCCAAATTACCTTTGGAAGCTCATCCATATTCAATATCCCATACCCCATCAAGGGAGTAATCAATTTTCCTGTCTTCTTGAGAATCTCTTTTTGTCGGAAAAAGGCATAATGCAAATTTTATAATGCATAGACAACTAGTTACAAACATGTTCCCATGCTGTGGTAAGAATAGTAGGTAGAGAAATCTTATACTTCATGCTTTCGAAAACATTAATTTTGGTTTTTTTCCAAACATATGAAATATCTCTATTCCCTGTTATAATAGTCTATTATTTCTTTCTTTCCAGATATTCCAGAGGAAAAGGGTGTAATGTCCCTTTTTCCCACTTAAGAGCTAATATTTGGTCTTCTTGCCATTCCTTCTCCATGGCAAAGAAGCAAAAACGAAAGAGAAGACCCTTGAGCATCTTTATAATATATTTTATCTAATATTTTTATATTTCCTTTAGTGTTTTCTTGCATTATACAAGTCGGCCTTTTCTAATTAAGCATTGGCGCCAAAAAGGAGGATATAAAAGGAGATTAGAGGCATCATTTGCATCTAGTTTTGGCACATTTTATTCTACTTGGGCATTGTGAGCTTGTTGCTCCTTGTTCATCCACTTGAGGACGAAAACCCTCTTGTGAGGCTTCATTGAAGGACGAAAACCCTTCATGTGGCTTGGGTGAAGGACGAAAACCCTTCATCATTGATTGGTCTTGAAGTGAAGAGTTGATTTGAAGATATATTTGTAATTTCCAACTGGTATTTGAATTATTTAGGGTGGAGCGACCTACCTTGGGTAGGGTTTGGAACTATTGGTGAAGAATTTGAGAAATTTGGTTTCATAATCTGATTTGTAATATTTTTAAAGGCCAGAATCTAAAGTTTGATGAATTTAGAGGGTTTCTAGACCCATATTTCATATTTTTCTTGTGGCTTCAATTTCAGTTCATATTTAATTTACAACAATGTATTCTTCAGCATTTATTTGTGATTTTGGCTTCTAATATTCCATAAAATATTGGCGAGTTGGTTTGTGGTGTTTTGTGGTGATTTTTGGCATTTTTGGTGATAGTTCAAGTCATTAATTTTACTCTTTCAGTCTGCTGCAATTTAAATTTCAAATCTGCATTTGGTGTGTTTAGTGAGACCCTCAAAAGGGTTATTACAGTGGTATCAAAGCTCGGATTCTCAAAAGGCCTAGGGTTTCAATGGATAAATTAATTTCCGGCCAAGAAAGACTTGCGGACACCATGGATTTTCTTGCCCTATCTCTCCAGAGGATGATTGAACCTAGGGTTCAAAATGTTGAAGGTAGCTCGAATGGAGCCAATAAGGCCAAGTGACCCATTGGATCAGCCCGAGGATCGAGTTTGAAGCCCACTTTCCTTCCTAGAGAGGAGGTCATTCCGGAAGAAGCAAGACCTATGGGTGGAAGGAATATTGCAAGCGAGTTATGAAGAATACATGGCCTTACCAAGGGAGATCCGTGAGGCTATTTCTCTTGCAGAGTTCATAGGGTTGAATAGAGGAAGATCTAGGCCCAAGCCTAGACATGCCATGCCACAAAGAGAGGAAGAGGAGAAGAGCTTCCAAATTGCAATGGTGGAGCAAGAAGAAGAACAAGAACAAGGGAAGACCGATATCCAGCATGAAGGTAAGGATTCTTTGAAAATAAATGATGTTTTTGTGGGTTCTAATGATTGCATGTGGCGGCAAGTTGATGAAATAAAATCAGATCTACATGAGGTTCTTGAGGCCAAAAATCAGGATGTTCTGGTTGAGAGGCATGCCCTTCAAAAGGAGGTCTCACATGATATTCATGAGGGTTTTCAGTCTGCTGGAATTTACAAATCAGCGGCAAATGGTAAGCAATTTAATTTATTGCATCACCCTCACAATATGTGTTTGCAAGGGTTTGATCATCATAAGCATTATTCTTACAAAGATGAGAGGATGAAGGGTACTAAAGATAATCTTTTCCAAGAAGCCCCCATCCATCTTCAAGACATTCCAAAGTTGGGATCAAGGAAGAATTTTATTTGCATAATTATGGTAATGAAGAGCTTGCTGGAATTTTCAGAACAGCAGTCAACAAAGGGCCATTTATTGGTGTACATGACTCAGCAAGCACCATGAAGGTGTCCCAAGCAAGTATCTTTAGATATTGTTGAAGACAAAGTGAAAAGAGCTTCATTTGTTGAATTTGAAGAGAAAAAGAAGGTTGATTCCAACTCAGAAATTCTGAGTCTCAAGATTGGGAATATGGAGGATGTTTCGATCACTCCTCATCCGGCATGGGAAGGTAGATATGTGATGGGCAACCCAAGGTATGATGGAAATCACACTTTATTTTCTTTTATATTGCTGCCATACTTATATCCTTTTGGGAAAGTAGTTGTTAAAGATCATATGCCAAGTTTGGATGATGATATGAAGAACTTGTGGGATGACACATGGCATTTAGATATCTCCTTGCAAGGGTACATGGTTCCAGTTGACCTCTTGCATTGTAGAAAGGAAGATTATGATATTCTTACCCCATGCACATGGTTAAAAGAAATTTTGAGGAAGGATTATTTTGAAATCATTATGTATGCTAACAAGGTTGTGAAGGATTCTACCTTCCAAGGACAAGGAGCCACTAGTTTGATTAATGGTGAAGACACTCATGGTTCCATTAATGAGTGCTTGGTGGCACAAGTGGGATTGAAGGTTGAAGGCTTCAAAGGACTCATTGTGAAGTTAGCGGATGGTCACTCTATACAACATACCAAGTGGTGTCCTCAACTCCAAATTGCATTGGAACCATGTAAGGTATGTGTTGATTTCGATGTGATGGCTGATTTGGGTATTGTGCTTGGAGTTCAATGGTGGCATTTGTTGGGAGAGCTCACTCTCAACTATCAAAGCATGAAGATAAGCCTCATAGACAAAGGTAAAAAGATCTCTTTGCAAGGTATGCTTCCGGAAACACTTGAAATTTGTTATTTGGTGGAAGATACCATTTCATGGGAGTCACATTTTTGTTCTTTATCTAAAATTACAGCAGATTGTGTTATCAGCTATTTTTGACTTTGCAAAATTATTAAAAATAATAAAAAATGGAAAAATTAGAAAATTTTGAAAAGTGTTATTTTGCGTGGTTCATTGCCCTCGTTGCGATCTTCTCATTTTTGTGATCGTTTCGGTCTTCGTTTCATCCTTGACTTGATTGTAGCCTGAGAAGCCATCAAGCATGGAAAGCATCTCAGATCCAGTGACCACCTACAGAGTGTGATCCATGATGGGGATGGGGTAGTTATCTTTTAAAGAAGCTTGATTAAGGTTGCGAAAATCCACGCACAACCTAATTTCGCCACTCTTCTTCCTCACAGGAACTATGTTGGCCAACCATTCGGAATGATGTATGGGATAGATAATCTTTGCATCTAATAACTTCTGGATTTCTGCAAAGATGGTTCCGGAAATGGTAGGGTTATGCCGCCACAACTTCTGCTTGAAAGGCTTTTGTTCTGGTTTTAGTGGGATGTAGTGTTGAACTTCCGCAGGCTGATATGTTTTTAGATCCTGGTAAGACCAAGCAAAAACATCCATGTATTTCTTAAGAAGCTTTGTAAAGGCTTCTCTCTCGGCCTCTGAACAACACTTACCCAGATTTACTAATTTGGGATCATTGTCAGCTCCCAAATTTAGTAATTGTGTGTCGGAGGAAGAACCTTCCCCACTTTCTTCATTTTTCTTAAGCATCTGATCATGCTTATCAAACATTTCCTCAAGAGATACCAAGCCTTTGGGAATTTTATTTCCCTTTAGCTGGATAATCTCCTGACTTCCCGAGACGTCCGCATCCATTTCTCCCACAGTAGTTTGCCTCGGAGGTGAATTGCTTCCCTCATAGTAGATCTCTTCAAAGTTGTCCTTCTGTTGGAGAAACACAACAATCTACTTGTCATCGTTGAAAACCTGCCATTGTTGGACGTTGTCGGGAACTTTTGGGTGGAAGACCATCTCAACTTTGTAATCTCCCTGTCTAAAAAATGTGGGAGGCTGATCTGGATTTAACAAAGTTGCAGTCACTGCAAGTGAATCAGCTCTTGAATTTTGTTCTCTCGGAATGTAAGATACCGAGAAAGCTAAAAATCCAAGATAGCAGAGTAGACTCGATCTCTATAATGCCGCAGTTTGTCCTTTTTTACTTGATAGAGACCTCTTATTTGCTTGACGATCAGCTCAGCATCTCCCTTTGCGTGTAAGAGTTTGATTCCCATTGTTCTTGCCTGCTCCATGCCTAACAACAACGCTTCATATTCTGTTGTGTTAGTATTTTCGAACATCAATTTGAAGGAGTGTGCATGCACCTTCCCTTCAGGAGAGATAAGAACAACGCCTGCGCCGGATCCAAATGAACAACAGCTGCCATCAAATTCCAGAGACCATACCTTGTTGTCAAGTTGATGCGGTTCTTGAATCACAGAATGAACTTCTTCTTTATCCATTTCCAGATAATAGACTCTGTGATCAGATTCTTGAAACAAGATCTGAGATCTAGGATCCTCGGGACTTTGATGTGTACTTGGATTTCTTCTCGTGTTCTAGCTTCGATTAACTCCTTTGATTGGTATGTGCGCACAAGACCAATCCATCTTAACTTCTCCGCCCAGCTCTTTACAGAAATTTCTACGTAACAGCATGCCATAAGAGACTGGGATGTCTTGCTACCAGGATAGTCATCTTTAATATTTTATCTGGAAAAGAGGCAAAGTCATCGCTCGCGCATCTTTGATTTTCCCCACAAGAGGAACTTGTCTTTCCATGGAATAGCATCTTCCGATGGTTTTTGTCAATGTGAGACCCAAGGCATCAACAACTTTTGCAGGCATGACGTTGTCAGAAGCTCCAGAGTCCAAGATGCAATTGCTTAGTTTGTGTCCATTGATAAGCAAAGACACATAAAATGGCTCGATCCTTTCTGATGTAGCAGGAGAAGAGGTAGAAGGAGAAGAACTTGCAGCCGCATTATTTGAAGGAGTAATCTTTGGGCTTGACAAGATACCCCGTGAAGTATTATTTGTTGGGTTGGGACCATTACTTTGCACATATTTGACCAATCTATTCAGCTGATCAGGAAATGCTCTCAAATATTCAGCTTCTGACATTTAGACCTTGTTCCTCTTGATGTGATCAATGATGTCGAAAGCTTGGCTTGCTTCAACAGGATGTGTGTTGGCCCTTTGCTGCGAGTTGAAAGAATTTGAATATTTATCCTTGGGCGCTAATGAAGAAGGAAGAGTGCTACCTCTTTTCGGATAGTAACATCCGGGGGGATCTTCTCTTTCTCTTCTTCGCCGCTTGTCGATGCATTGGCATTTTGGCATGTCTGGGACCTTGTAAATACCGCAAATGTGCGACCATCAGAATCTTCAAAAGATTCATAGTAGCCATCGTCAGATTCGTAGTCCAAGTAACCAATATTGGAATCGCCAGCCGGATCTATAAAGTCTTCATCATCAAATGATTCACAATGCCGAGATCCTCTTCATTAGTTTCAAGTTATTCCTTGGAACAACTATTCGCCAACCATTGTGGTGCGGCAGTGAACAAGTCATTTCGGTTTTGATTTTGATTTTGACCATTAAAGGTCCGAGTAGGAGCTATTCTTGATGGGGCCGCATTCCCTGCTTGAGAGATTTGCTTCTTGATCTGGATCATGTCATTCACCAACCTTTGTAGGAAAGGATCCGAAGTACTTGAAGAAGTGCCATCACCTTTGTTAGATGATTGTTTGAGTTTTCCAGCCATGATCAAGTCATCTTCAACTTCCACGGCAGCATTTTGTGCTTCAAGTAGACTTACAGGTCTTGCCCTTCTCGGTGATATCAACTTCGGGCGAGAGCGTTTTACAAAAACGTCTTTTGATTTTCGCTGCGCTCAATGTGGTAAAAGTGGGGATTTTATATAAAATCCTTTAGAACCTTGCAATAAAGTCCCACATGTTCTCGCTTGGGTCTTTTTAAGCTGCGTCGATTGGGTAATCAATGTGCTAACGTCCTCTCGTAGGCTTGAATCTTTTCAGAAATTGCTCACGCATAGTCGCCCAGTTGGTTATGGTGCTGTGAACTAGCCGATAGAACCATTCGCCGCCAAGTCGTGTAGAGTCTCAATAAAGAGTCTGACTGAAACATCTTCATGCTCTACTACTAGCACACCACAAGATATAAAGAAGGTTGCCAAATGATCATCCGGGTTTTGCTTTCCATCTCCAAAGAATTTTGAAAAATTCTTTCTGGATCCTTTTGGCAGATCGTGCATAGGTGGAGCCAAGTTCAGTGGCCCAAAAGTTGCTCCCCATGGGACAGGTACAATCTGGTTTTGATTTGCCATGACAAACGGAGCACGTCTTCTCCTTGTGTAGACTTGGTGAATAATTCCAACCGCGGATTATGCTAAAAACAATCCGGATCTCTGGATGGGTGTGCACTCTCCTTCTGGTGAGAGACTAGATTTGTGGCTTATAACTTGAGGAGGATTGAAATTGAATTGCTCCTACGGTTGGAAGAAATGATCAGTCCTTCTTTGTGCCTTCACGGATCGGATGAATGGGCGTTCAACGAGGTTGAGATTTGTATGAAAAACACTCCAATCTTCAATAGATAAGCTTTGATCTGCAAAGATGGTTGTTCCCAAATGTGAGTCACAAAAATTGTTGGCTAGATTTTACGCATAGCAAAAACCTAGGCGGTCATGAGATAAATCTACCTCATTTAACCGGTGAGGCTCCCTGCCTCGTCTGATTTGTCAATTAAAGTATGTTAATATCTAAATGGGGTTTTACTTTAACTACTCGGTTCATGAACCATAAGCGAACAGTTACTAAGCAGCAAGTAAGCAGCTTGTTTAAAGAAAGGAAAATTTATAGAAGAATGCAATTGCATAAACACAGAAGAAATGAGGAAGATGCGCATCCCAATCAATAGATAGCAGAGTTGATTGCATGCACATAGAAGAATCCAATAGATATAAACACAGAATTCTAAACAAAGGAAGCTCTAGATCCAGATCTAAAATAACACAAAGTTTATTAAGAGATCTAAGATGAAAAGCAAGAAACACAATACACCGTGACACAAAGTTCTCCGGAAACCTGCTCCTTTGTATTCCTTTGCTTCAAGTGGCTCTCAGGGGTTTAGCACAAAGTCTAGAACACAAGATTGCTGCTTACAAATTCTGATCATTAACCCGGAGGTTCTTCCTCTACTTATAGAATGTAGAAGGGAAAGTACAAATGGAAAACTCAAACTGAACTGAAACACAAACAAGTAAAGATGACATTTGGCAATCATCCTCCACTAACTTCTCCTTAAGTGACACATGTATCACTTAACTAATAGAATTGTTCCTCATAACTTTAAGCAATGGTTGCAAAACCAATAACTTTAAAGTTTTACAATTTGATCCGGGAACATGGAAAATAGAAGAAGTCAAGCCAGCTGTAACATTTATGTCTTCTTTTTGTTCTGATATTGGATATACTTATCGAATATGTGATTCAACATCTTTCCATTTGTTTTTGCCACTGCTTCCTTCTCTGTCTTGAACTGCAGCAATCCTTCGTTCAACACTTTGATACATGCTTCCACATCTTCCAAGCTTGGCCCGAACCTCGCAATATCCGCCTGCAGTGCCACTAGTCTGCTAATGGAATTCATCGTGAAAGGCTTAGTAGCTCTATCAATTCTCTTTTGTACCATCAGAAGAGACCCTTCCAGGGAATTAGGCACTCTGCTAGGAATGATCCGCACGTAAGAAGTAACACTTCCGACCACTTCCGACCACTTCCTCCTCAGTGAAAGAAATATATAATGTCTAGTAAGGACGATGTCCTACTCTCAAGTGCCTGCATCCTCTTCAGCAAAACTCTGCAGATCTCCAAACAGAAAGATACTGCAAACTCCAGTTGCTTCCCCTTCTCAATTGATCCATCCTGGTACAATCTGCTCTGCAACCAATACATCTCCCGGCAGCTTGTTGATCTCGGCCAAAGTACTCAGGTTACTCTCAGCAACTGTGTTCATATCCACTATGCTCATCACCAGTTGCTTTAGCTGATTTGCTGCATCATTCATAACCTTTGGCGGGTGGTACTTCTCAAGTTCAGAGAGGCTTGACGAATAATCGATTCTTCCATTCGTCAATAGCTTTCACCTGATTGCTTGCATCTTCCATCTCCTGCATAAGATGATCACTCACCTACTCTGAAATGGGCTGAATGGAAGGTTTAACAACCTTGGCTATGATCTCGCACAATTGAGATACTTGCTTCTGAAGCTCTTCTTTCTCCGCCTTTTCTTTGTCAAGCCTAAGGAATAGAGCATCTATCAATGTTTGTGTATCTGCTGATCAATCCTTTTGTAGTGGTTTGACCCAAGGGATACTGCAGTTCTTGTTACATCTTCTGCCGTGAGCTCATCCTCCTTTCCTTTCGCCGGAACTGACATCTCAGCAAACTTCTACCCCGACTCCTCGATGATCAACCTTGAAGTTACCTTAACAACTTCAGGTCTTCTGTCTTTCAAGCCTAGGCCTGGAATAGCTAGTCGTGTTCTTCCAAGTTCATCTCCACTCTCGCTTCTGGAACCAACTGCGAAGCCAACCATTCCAAGAAGTTACTTCTCGGAGAATGAGAAGTTGCTGAGTGCACTACCATCTCCCGCTCTACATCCTCTCCATCAGAAAGTGCCACAATGTTATGGCTGCCATCTTCTCGAATCATCCAAGGACAAAGCTCTTTCGAACTCCGCCATCTGCAGCTTCACCGTCTCCTCCTGGAACAGGTATTGAGCGAAGTGGTGAGGAGAGAGGATGAATGTCACCTTGGAATCGGTGGAGGCATGGAAGTGTCTGCCGAGTGCAGCTTAGTTGGTGAAGTCTTGGGTGTTGGAGAAGCTGGAACTAAAGTCATGTCCGTGGAAGTGATCTTCTCCTTAGATTGAGATCTTCTGTGTACTTTCAACTTCTCGGACCTTCTCTTTGCTTTCTCCTTCATGCTTCCTCTTGATGGAATCTCTGCGCACCGAAGTTGCCCGTGATTTGATTCATCAATTCTTCATCAAGGCAATATCATTTTATCAATGAAACCGGTTTGAAGTATTCACCAAAACAGCTCCAGATCTCTCTTGATCGTGTTCTGACCTCCTATGTTATCACAAGTACGGCTCTATCTCCTCCCATTTGATGGTAAGTGTCAAGTAACACATTCCCATCATCTTTAAGATCCGCGAGTATTCGCGCCCGATCAAAGTCGAACACTTGCGAGCTGATAGCCTGCTGAAATCCTTCTTTCTAACCTCATACTCACTTTTGCACTTCATCCAGAAATCCTCAATGAAGGCACGTGTGCGAACTCCTGGGAGATCGTCTTCCCGACTACTCCAAATGGATCGAAGTTCAGCCGTGCCAGGAAAAACTCTTGCTCATACTCGGATAACATCTGCGTCTCCATCCCTCGAACTCTATGAATGCTCGCACTATAATGTTCGATGAGTGATTCGGGAAGAAGCCCGTAGACTTGTGCCGTTTCGACTAAAGGTCGTGTATCTCCACAAGTTGCCTGCTCAGCTCCATGGTGATCAATCTATCATTCGGATATCTGGGTAGCTTGACCGGTTCTCCAGAAAAGCCAGTAACCCTGAGGTATGTGAAATCTGCAAACTGAATGAATAGACTACCAATTCTAGATATAGCTTCCCACACTTCCTTGCTCACCCTGTTGGCCTTTAGGTCCTGTCTAGCTTGCAAATGAATTCGTAGAAGAATTCATCATTGACCACTTTGAAATATTTCTCGCATGCAGGTATAAAGTAAGCTATGGGTAGCACTCGAAAATGGGGTCCTTAGAAAGAACGCCACATCTATCCAGCTTGGAGAAATTGCCTTGTGAAGTGCAACGCGTACACCAAGTAGGAAGTCATCTTGCTGAAAGTATGCTTCACGTTCCGGAGTTGCTCACCAATGTTGTTGCTAATAATTTCCGACCAATTGATTATGGAATCAACCTTGTTGATTTCAATGGTCCTGATGAAAGCATACATCCATGTACAGAAAGTGTGAGCATTCGCCTCGCCATTAATTTGGCAACATTATCTGCCTCCTACACAAAATTGGACCGCGGAAGAGTTCTTAGGAACTTAGAAGGAGATCTTGTTGACCACGATTGTCGTTAGACCAAAACCCACAGTGTTAGTCTCCGCATTACAATGATCGCGAGTTAAGATCTACGACAGCAATTAGTCCATGTCACGAAACTCACGGGAGGCGCCGGACACACATGCCAACAATCTCCCCTCGGCGTTACTCCGAGTGAGTTTCAAACTCGAGACTCGTGCCTCGATACCATTTGTTGGACCACGATTGCCGTGGACCAAAACCCACAGTGTTAGTCTCCGCTACAATCATCGAGTTAGGATCTACGAGAGACGGTTAGTCCATGTCACAAAACTCACGGGAGCGTTGGACACACATGCCAACAGATCTGGGCTTCTTCATGTATCGCTTATTCATTATGCTCACGCAGATCGGCTCTATGCTTCTCCCACCTGCTGCCGGTATCCTGAATGCTAATGGAAGTCACCACCTTTCGAACCGGAATCTTCAAGCAATAATTGATGAACTCTGCGTCCAAACGAATTATTGTCTTTCCCGTAGCATCACGCACTGATCTAGATGAAGGATGGTAAGATCTAGCGCACTCCATAACAAACTCTGGCAACTGGGTTGTGTATGGAAAGGCTGCAGCTCGAATGATTCCACTGCTTTTAACCGCACGCATGAGTGAAGTCTTTCCTGCTCTGGATCTATCAATCAATTCGGAAAGAGGTTCCGGACCTAGATCTATATCTCCTATGTCTGCAAATTTGGAAGTGATGCATGACTCCGTTGTGCTTTCTTTTTCATCTCTCTTTGCCATGACTTTGTCTATCTTTGTCTGAATAATTCTTTTTCTTCTAATTCGGCTGGAATTCTTCAATACTGGTGCAGATCTGGATAATTCTTGATTCGGAAGATATATTCAATGTTTTGGACTTGATTAAAGCTCATTTTCCTTTGTAAAGCATCCAATGAGTTCCTGCAATTAATTTTAGACAAAGATGGCAATCGGAACATGAATAGTGAATTTTAATCATAAAAATCTGCACTTTTCAAGCTGCCCCAAAAATTGATGTTTTATTTGCACACAAAGTGAGCATGAATTTTTCCAACTTCACCTGAGCACCTGTATCACTTATGCAAACAACTATGCAGACAAAAATCAACCTTCTTCAAAGCATGCACCAAAATTGGAAGCTTTTAGCCTTGTTTTGATCTTTTGAGCAAAATTCCTCTTCAAATGGGGCGCACTTTTCCTCTTGGCTGCAATTCTTTACCTGTGAATTAATTAATTCATCCTTATGGCAGCCCATGCTTATATAATTCACATAATTCTATAATTAATAATTGCCCTTCCTATTCCTCGCAATTAATCAATTAAAAATCATGTTTTTCTCTTTAATCGATGTGCTAAAATAGCATGTTTAAGGACAGCCATCCAATAAATTAAATTAATCCAATTTAATCAACCTCCCTCATCCAATCAAGCTTCACGGTGTGCATTGACCATGGCCCTTTGAAAATAGAATTTAATTTAATCATTTAATGCTTTAAAAAGCATTATATCTTTCCCAAAAGGGGCGCACTTTTTGACATGAAGGGGGCAGCCTTTAAATAAATTAAATTTATTTAATTTAGACCATCTATTTATATTTCTTTTATTCCCCCTTTGCTTTGTTGACTTTCTTCCATGCCTTGGCGCCAAAATTAGAAGAAGAAATAATTAATTTAATCCACTTTAAGGCTGCCATATTCTCACCAAAGGGGGCGCACTTTTTTGCATAATAGAATTCTATTTTTAAGAATTTATGACAATGGGATTCTTTACCCTGCAAGGCAGCCCCGGAAATCCCATGATCCACTTAAGTGATTTGACTTTGACAATGAGATTATTTACCCTGCAAGGCAGGCAATAAAATCCCATGATTTCACTTAAGTCACTTTTCTTTTATTCCACCATGGGAATTTTTACCTTGCAAGGCAAGCAATAAATTCCTCCCTGCCTGCTGCCTCTAACTTTCCCACTGCAGCTTAAGTGAATTTTCTATCATGGGAAAAAGTACCCTACTAGGCAGGTACAAAATTCCCACCTGCCTGCTGCTTATAATTTTCCCATTGCAGCTTCTAACTCTTTGCTTTCCAAGAATGCGCCCAACCCCGCAGGGGCTTTTTAGTGCACGACTTCGCTTTTTCCCAGTGAACCAGACCTCCGATGGTGACTTCCTCCGGGCATAACGTGCGTATATGTTCTCCAGCTGCTCCAAGCCAAAAATTGGGCTAACCCGGCAAAGGAATTGGTCCAGAGAAATTTCACAGAAAACGAAACGGGAAAACACAAAAACACAAAAAATTGCCAAAAGTCACAAATAAAGCCCAGAACTTATTCCTTGTTAAAACCCTTCTGGTACATAGGAATAATGACATGTTCGATCATAACAGAGTTAAAACGGAGCGCAAATAGCCTCAAACGGGGCTCAAAATAATTAAATACAAATTTCCCGCAGACAAATCCCGACGACAGAATATAACAATTTTGGGCATCTGGGTATTTGGCGAAAAAGGCTAATATGGCTCTTTGGGAATATCGACACAATATAAGAACTTTCTGCAATAAAAACACAAAACGACCCATTATTTTAAAAGTACGAAATTTTTCGAATAGGGTAGTCACAGATTTGAGGGATGAAATGCGGGTACACCACGCTTCCATTCCGGGAAGCCAATCTAGCTTCTCGAACCCGGATTTCTCCTTTCCGACAATCTTCTTCAATTTTTTTGCACGTGGGATTTTCTCTGCCAATCGCCAAATCATGGATTGGCTAATGGGCAAGAAATTCCCCAATTTCCACATGGGGAAATTGAAGCGGATCCAACCCACTTTGCCATTCGCATTGGCAATTGTCCGTTGATTTCCCCATTTCCCCCGGCACTTAAGCCACTACCCGGGAAGAGAGGAAGTTAGATTAATCCCATAACTTCCTCCGTCAAACTCGTTGGAGAAATTGCATAAGCTTTGCTTCTTATTTCTCCGAAGAACATAATATTTTGCCACATCCAACAATCTTCCAAGCACTCTCCAAAAGCTTTCCACGCATTGGCGGGGGAAGTTTTAAATCTTTTTGTTACCCAAGTCAAGAAAGGAGATGGTAAAAATAAGAAAATGCATAGTTTTTAGGAGAATCCACGTGAGCATAAGGAGATAAAGAACTGTTTTCCAAACCCTCGCATGCAAAGGCAACAGTCTGAGGACAGTCACAACATTCACCACGTGTGGGAGGAAGAAAGACAACAATCCAAAGAAAATTTCCACGCATTTCCAAGCAGTTTTCCACACATTTGAATAGAGAAGACAGCAGGAGACCACCAGCCAGAGGAAGGACAGCAATCTTTCCACGCAGGGAGAAGGAGAAAGAGCAGTTTTAGAAATTAAATTCAAACTCCATGTGCCCAGCAAAGGAGAATCCACACATGTGGAGAGAGAGAAAGGATTTTTTCCAACCAAGGAGGACAGCAAATTAATTTAACAGCCAAAAGAAGATCTTCACATTGGAAAAAGGAAGCCACGCCTTGGGAAGGAAGAACAGTTTTTAAAATATTAAAAAAGAAATAGAAGAAGACAAAAAAAAAAATCCCTTTCACGCATTGGCATGAGGTGGAGAATAGTCCAAGAAAAGCACAACCCACACATAAGGTAAAGATAAATAGCAAGAAAGAATATCCATGCATGGGTAAGATCAAAGAAAATAAGCACTTCTCTCACGCAGCCCAAGGGAATAAAATACATTGCAGAAGTCTTTGAAGAAAGTTTCAACGCAGCAAGGTAAGGAATGAATAGCAAGTTTCAACACCTGTAGGAGAGGGAAATCAGCATGTAGAGGGTAAAAGAAATCTGCCCACACACAAGGAAATAGCCAAAACCATTCTACACGCCTAGCTGTTTGAAAGGAGAGCAAAGGTTAGCAAAGGAAACAGATTTCTCCACGTGACAAGCAAGAAGTTTTTCACACAGCCATAGCAAAGAATAATTTGCACGCATGCAAATGACATGATCTTCCACGCCAAGGTTTGAGCTCCTAAGGTCACGCATTGGGCATAGATGATCCTCCAAACATAGCCAAACAAGAAATACAAATCATTTCCACAAAGATATGATCTTCCACGCATTCGCAAAGGAAGAAATCTAACGTTGCAGTTCCATCCACGTTGCAGGAGTCAAATCACATTCCAGGCATTCAAACAAAATAACACGCATTCAAAACGCATTACTGATGTATATCGGCACAAAGAAAATGAATTTAATAAAGAAAACGATAGATGCGCAAAGAATGTGACGCGGATTCTATCCGTCGAAGTAATCGATTTCGGAGCTCAATATCTTGAAGTTGAGTGATCGTCGGGAAGAAAGGTTTGATTCGTTGAATTATTCCCAACTTCATGTACTCCTTTGCCAAATTTCAAATGCATGCAGCACCTCATTTGATATTTTTCACGAACCCGAGAAAACCCAGTTTCCTTGTTTTTGCCGCGCGACAGTTTCAGCTTGGCGGAAGGCCTACTTTCAGAATTCGTATCTTGAGCCCAGACGATCGTCAAGAGAAACGGTTTAGTTCGTTGAATTCTTCCCACATTCATGTACTTATTTGCAAAAATTCAAATGTACAGCGCTTCGTTTGATATTTTTCACGAAGCCAAATAAAATGCAGTTTGAATGATTTCATTGCGCGCATAGTTTTCAGCCTGTCAAGGTGACTCACTTCGAGAGTTGATATTTTGAACCCAGATGATCTTCAAGAGAAAATAATTGTTTCGTTCAGTTTTTCCCACCTTCATATGCTTCCTTGCCAAGTTGTAGATGCTCAGGGTGACATTTGTTATTTTTCCCATGCTCAAACCAAACGGGATTTTCACAGTTTTACACTTTCATTTTCCTAGCAGTTTCAGAAGAGTCAACTTTGACCTTTAATATTTGATCTGCAGAATTTTCTTGAGGAAAACCTTCGACATGCAAACTTGTGGTGCCTTAATATACTTCCTCATGCAGTGAGAACTTCTCAGGACAAGGTTTGCTATTTTTCCCAGGGCAGTTTTATAGGCGATTTATGCAGTTTTGTAAGATGGAAGTAATAGCCGGGAAATCACGCTTCTGTCACAGTCATGTCATCTCCAAACAAAATGATGTCATGTATAGGTTCCAAGGCATTCTACTCACCTCGACACTCCATTCAAAGTATGAGAACATCGTCGATACCAACGTGGGACACATTAACATAGGTCGATTCTGCGATCGCATATCAACCGAAGGCGAGTCACAATTTTCCTGACACTTGTTCTAAATTGGTCATCACTTGCATGGATGCACCACGAAACTTGCAATTTTGGCTCTTGGAGATCTTCTCAATGGCGGAAGACTAGAAGTCGGATTCTAACAAACCAAGGTGGCGAAACGACTACATCTGCCTCATGACAAATGAATAATTCACCATGGAAAGGTACTCGGAGCATGTGGAGAATTGTGAATGTGAATACGAATGAAGACAAACTTTCTCACACTAGAATATTGCTCAGACGAAGGGGTGGATGAATTGCTCAAGTTTCAAGCTCGACACTCTTGTCATTTGGAGGACTGCAGAGCACGATCAATGAGTTCATTCCCGTACGACCAGGATAGGCGGACTCTTGGCCCAATGGATAAGGCACTGACCCTAGGTGTCTTGATCTAGGTGGCGCATTGCTGACTAGGATGTCTATGTGTGCGTCCAAGTCATTTAAGTGGGGTCCACATGTACCCATTTCTTTTATTTATGTATTTTTCCTTAAATGACTTTTTAACTTAAGTGATTTCTATTTTTAGTCACTTTTTAATAAAGTTGGTTAGAAAAAGTCAAAGGTCACTTAAGTGCCTTATTTAATGATCATGTAAAACCCTAACTACTTTGTGAACCAACTTTTGGTTCGTAAAAGAAAGTGAAGGGCTCATTTGTAAGGGTGACTTTGAGAGAGGAGAAGAAAACACTTTTGTGCAAGCTTTGTTTCAGGAAGAAACTTTGTGTTCTTTTGTGAAAAACATTTTGGAGTTAATAAAATACAAACTTTGTGTTTCATTCATTGTCTCTTGTAACATTTAGTGTTCTTATGTTCATTAGATGCTGTGTGTTTGAATCTTGCATGCAAATATTATCTTTGATCTTATTGTCAATATTATTAATCAGTTGTTCTAGTTCACAAGTGATCAAGCTCTAATTATCTACTTGCTCATGTGTGTTCCTTTTACACGTTCTTGTTTGGCTAACTCAAACTCCGTTTTATTTGTGTTGGTTATTCATCTTTCCTCTTCATGCAATATTAGGCTCTGTGTTTACCTAACTCTTGCATGTTCTTTTTTCATCCCATTCCACTCCTTTACTTCATTCCATTCCATCTCCTCATTCACTTTTCTTTCCATTGATGTTCCAAAACACCCCCACATATAATTTTGAATGTATAAATGTAAATACAATTTTGGTTTTCAATAAAGGCAGCCTCACCTTCATTGAGGAGGGACTTGCTTCCACACTGTTGCATGTCATTTGCATGCGTGCAAAGCCATATGCTAACAGATTGGAAGTCACTAATTTCAGCTGAGTATGTAAAGAACAAGTTTGCTAATGGTGTGTTTGATGGAGAAGTTTGGGAAAATGTTCCACTTTGCATTGAGGGTGGAATAAGCATGTTCAGGGCAGCCATTAGAGATGGTAATTTTCAGATTTTCAAAACTCTTCTAATCAATAGTGATGAATGTCCAGTTGTTGTCACTTCATTGGATGATAGGATGCACATTTTCAGTCATGAGTTGGACGAATTGTGGGGATTATGGACAGCGGTAAGCATGCAGCCCAGAAAGGAATGCAAGAATGTTGTGTTTAGATCTAATGTGTTCGCTGATTTCATTCATGAGTTTGATCTTCATTTTCCATCCCATTGCAAATCTTCATTTTCCATCAGTTTGGTAGTTGTTATGTTATGGTTCTAGGACTGAGTTTGCAAAAATCAGATTTGGGGCTGCCATTTCCAGTCACGAACAACAGTATGTTTTCATTTTTTGAGAGCATTCTATCAAGGAAAAATGAGGAAAGAAGATTTCCGTTGGAAGGTAGTAAGACTACCATATTTTTTATTTCCAATAACGCTGCCATAAGCTTTTGTATGAGCATTTCCAGCCATCTCTCCAAGTTCTTATCAGTTGTAATCTTGTGGCCAACTCCCATAGCATGGATGGAAAGGGGAACTTTGAAGGTATGTCATGATTTCATCTATTGTACTCTCCTTTCTACTGCTGATCACAAATTTTTCAGCCATTTGTTTACCTATAAGGTACCAAAGAAGGAGCTTCTAAGCACATGGTTGAAGAGGTACCGAACACTTCATGGCTGTTGTAGTCATTTTGCAGCCCTCATTCAGTCACTATGGTGCTATTTCTCTCAAGGAATCAATGGTCTAAACATGGGAGAAAGATGGGATGGCAAATACCTTGACCCAAGGGTCAAATTGAAGATGGTTCCACCAAAGGGGTCTGCTGATTTATTCATTTTCAGTTTGTTCTTCTTGAAGCCTTGGCTCTTAAAAAGACATTTCTATAGCCGGAGATTGTATTTTCTACACAATGACACTCTTGCACTATTTTGTACAATTGGAGGTGGGATTCTAGCTCCTCTCATCTTGAATTTTGAAGGAAAAGAGCGAGATTCTATTGGTGATTGGGACAACAGGAAGGAGATGGTGGATTACCAATGCTTGGATGGTGATTATACAAAAGGGAGCAGCTGAAACTTGTTTGGGATCCGGGCACTTGCAATTGCTTGAGGACAGAAATTTTGGGGAGGGAGGACTATAATTTCCTTTTTCCCACTTAAGAGCTGATATTTGGTCTTCTTGCCATTCCTTCTCCATGGCAAAGAACCAAAATGAAGGAGAAGACCCTTGAGCATCTTTATAATATATTTTATCTAATATTTTTATATTTCCTTTAGTGTTTTCTTGCATTATACGAGTCGGCCTTTTCTAATTAAGCATTGACGCCTAAAAAAAAAAGATATAAAAGTAATTAAGCATATAAAAGAAGATATAAAAGGATTAGAGGCATCATTTGCATCTACTTTTGGCACATTTGATTCTACTTGGGCATTGTGAGTTTGTTGCTCCTTGTTCATCTACTTGAGGACAAAAACCTCTTGTGAGGTTTCATTGAAGGACGAAAAACCTTCATGTGACTTGGGTGAAGGACAAAAACCCTTCATCATTTATTGGTCTTGAAGTGAAAAGTTGATTTCAAGATATATTTGTAATTTCCAGCTGGCATATTTCAATTATTTAGGGTGGAGCGACCTACCTTGGGTAGGGTTTGGTACTATTGGTGAAGAATTTGAGAAATCTGGTTTCATAATCTAATTTGTAATTATTTTAATGGTCAGAATCTGAAGTTTGATGAATTTATAGGGTTTCTAGACCCATGTTTCTTAATTTTCTTGTGGCTGCAATTTCCAATTCATATGTAATTTCCAGCAGTGTATTCTTCAACATTTCTTTGTGATTTCAACTTCTAATATTCCATAAAATATTGGCGCGTTGGTTTGTGGTGTTTTGTGGTGATTTTTGGCATTTTTGGTGATAGTTCAAGTCGTTGATTGTACTCTTTCAATCTGCTACAATTTAAATTTCAGATCTGTATTTAGTGTGAAGGGTTATTACAAAGGGAAAGACTAATCCATAGAAATGGGAGCGAATTTTGGCCTTGAGGAAGTTGTTCTTGCCAATCTTTAATCGATGTTCAAAATATTCAAATTTATCCCAATGTATGTTGAACAAAGAAGATAGGTGCTGCCATAAGAAAATAACCCACTAACATTGGAAGAACAAATGAGAAGTAACCTCTTCAGCCTCCAAGCATAAGACACATCTAAAACGACCATACAATCCATGTTTCATTAAACGATCACTGTTAATACTCTTCTTTGCACTAGCAACCAAACAAAAACCCTTTGTTGGTTTTTCTTCAAGAAATCAAAGCATCTATAGAGCTTATGTCTGTGTTAGCTGAAAGAATTTGGCCAAAGGTTCAACAATTATCTATCATCTCACAAGGGGCTTCAGGAGGCATTACTTCGTTTTGGGATCCGAAGGTAATTATAGTGATGGATTCATGTGCAATTAGAGGTGCCATGCTTTTGCATGTGTACTCTAAGGTGGATGCTCAACAGTTTGTTTTCACAAATGTTTATACTACTATTGATCTAGAAGATAAGAGGCAACAATGGCACAATATCTCATCTACGCTCCACTCTTTTCGGAGGTACTAGTTATTTTGGGTGGAGATTTTAATTCAATCCTTAATCTTTAAGAGAAATAGGTGGAAACCTTCAACTGGATTCTAGTACCTCTCTTGACCCACTTCATTCAGTCTCTCCATTTGGTGGATGTCCCTACAGAAATGGACTTATGACGTGGTCCAACAGAGAGAAGGATAGGATTGTGTCCTAGAAAGATTGGATCGGTATTTAATACCGAAGAATGGTGGTTGAAGGAATTTACCCCTAAGGCTCAATTTCTTAATAACTTTGGATCGATCATTGGCGGGTATGTTTGGATATGGGGAAAACAGTTCCGATCCAGCTCCATTCAGTTTTCAGTTGATGTGGCTTCAGCATGAATATATTAGTAACTACATTCAGCAATGGTGGATAGAAGGAAAGCCAAGGTATGGAACTCATATGTTGACATTTGTTAAGTGATTAGCTTTATCTAATGAAAAAAATCCAAGCTTAGAATTTCTTTGAGTTTGGGGACATCAAGGACAAAAACTCAAGATTTTCAAACAGCTGGAAGAGTTAAATGACCACATCGGGAATTCAGGAGACAATCGATCTTTTACACAAGGAAGCTTGCTTGAAAGCATAGTTACAAGAATGGGAAACAATGGAGGAAATACATAGTTTGAGACGCAGTGCGGAGTGCACGTGGAAGCGGGCAGTATTGGTACGACATTTTTTAGAAAAGTGGGAGACGAGTACGGGAGAATATATATGAAATTACTAGAAAAATACTATTGTACATTATTAATTTATTTAGATTCAGAATGCACTATTTCTGTTATAGATTACTAAGTATCCACATAAGACATTGATTCCATCTTAAGAATAAACTGCACTTCAGGATTTAATGCATTCATAATCGCACGTGAGACTCTGCGTGTGCATGGTGAGGTGCGAGAATGAGAGAGAAGTGCGTGTTTTCATCCTTTATGGTCATTTTATGATCTCAAAATTTGTGAGCTCATTTTATTGTTAATTGTATTAAGATGCGAGTTCTCATTGTTGGAGACGAGATGGACTATATGAAATTAATAAACAAACTAATTTTGTAGCATTAATAAACACACTAATGCGCAGTAATTTTTATCTTTAGTGTGTGGGGAATGCACAAAGGTTTTCTGCGGGAGGTTGCAGACGTGTGCCGATTCTCACGCATATAGGTGGGGACGCGTATCCACATAGATAGAATACTACAAAAACAGTTTAGAAAAATTTGCCAAAAATTATCTAAACGAGTAAAGAAAACTCACCAAAAATGCAAAAAAAAATTGCCAAGTATAGTTGGAATACTTGCATTCAAACTCAAGACAGCATTTCTTTCCTTTTTGGATTTTTGGTGAAGAGAAAACACAAGGAAAGAAAAAAATTGCCATTTTTGGAAAGGGAGGAAGATGTAGCAACAAAAACTTGCATGTGCCATAACTTTCATTTTGTGGCTGTTTGTGCCGTTTTCTCTAAAAGTGCATATTTTCTCGAGCTCTACGATGATGGCAATATTTTTCTTATTTTCATAAAATCCATTTTGCACCTTTTTGGACCAAGCAACTTCTTGCGATCTTCTAAAAGAATTATGAGCTTTGATTATTGTTAATTAGTAATTAAAAATATTGGATAGTTTTCATTGTTGTTAATCACGAAGAAGCGTCTTGAGTTGACTCAAAAAAGGCTCGATGACTTGGTTTTGTGCAATACTAATCCCTTCGCACAAAAAAGTCAAAAAAAAGGCTCATGACTTAGAGGATCTCGGCTTGCACAAAAAAAGTTGAGGCCAGAGCTCTGGATGAGATAGATCTATACAAAGTGAGTGGACTGGGTAAGAAGAGGAAAAATTTCATGCAGCAGCGAGATTGCTTCTTTTGAGAGGGAGGCTATGGTGGGAGAAGCACTAGCGGGACTCAGGAGATATTGATGGATGACATTTTTGGAGGTGATCTCCAACATGCAGCGAGAGGAGCCACCGGCACCACCACTAGTTCTTGGCCAAGGAGGAGCATCTGAGTGTGGGGACTAGTATCATCCGGTTGTCGTATTCGCATGATGATGCGATTTTGTATTGTATTTGTATTCAAATCTAATAGAAAACACTTCTCCAACATTTTATGGGCTCATTTGATACATTTTGTAGCTATGTGTTGCTTAAAATTTATGTTTTTAAAGAAATTTGAGTATTTTTAAGTTGCGAGTATTCCCCCGAATATTGGTGAGTTTTTTTTTGGGGGTGCAGCGAGTTCTTGGATTTGTGAGTTTTCCTACCATGCCTCGCAACTATGAGGAAATATTGTGGAAGAGTTAAATGACCACATCAAGAATTCAGGAAACAATACTGATCTTTTACCTCTCATTTGACTTTAAACAATTTATATTTTATTGAATAATATCAAGTTGAGGATTATTTTATGAAATCTGATTTACATGGTGCATATTTCAGTAAATGCGACTTGCTTATGTGGTTATATTTAATAATTTTGAGTAAATAAGTTGAGTTATTTCACCCAAATCTGGTCGCTTGGGTCTAACAAAGCATAATCTTCATTTTGCACACATTTCCATACCAATTTAAGGCCAAATCGAATTTAATTAAAGTGCTGTGATTTGACAGTCCACCATTAATTTCCAGATTTGCATATTTTACCCATATCAAGTTGATTTGGGTCAAAAATCAATTCAAATCTTGGAAATTGATTCGTAGTTGAATTGGCTTCATAATTTGGTGAATTTCCTTCACTGCTACAAATTTACAGTCTGCTGCAAATTCATATCAGAATTCTAAAAATTTAATAATAACCCCAAACGGGTTATTACACTTCCTGAATTTTTGAAGGAGTACCTTTCAGCCCCCTTATATTCCACGTTATCACTGTCATTGAGACTGTTGTTGAAGAATTTGGAACACATCCCAAACTATACCTGCTTTACACAACTTCTAGCCTTCATTCTAAAATATAATTTGATTTGATTTGTGGCCAACCTTTACATTAGTGTTTGTTTTTAGTTTTTAGTTTTTTCATGAGCCAGACCTAAAGGAGAGACTGTTTGTTGCTGCATACTAGTATTCTCCATTACCACCAGAGCTTTTTCCTTCCTTCATCTCCTCCAGATTGCTGATTTTCATTCACAAATTGCTCTTAGCACTTAGTTTTATGTTGGTAGCTTTTCATAGTGGAAGGGGCTTCATCTTGTTCGGTTGTGCTTGAAATACAACAATTTGATTCAGGTCTTCCCCATTTTCTGAATTGGGACTGATCCTGCTTGTTTACTTGTGTCTCTGGACTTGTGACACCATAAGATCTTCCAGTTCATTATCTGCCTAATCCTATTGTAAACTTGCAAATCTATTATTAGTACTTGATTCTATGTGTTCCTGCCCATTTTTCCTTGCTATTTTTTTTTTTCTTCTTTGGGTGATCCTGATGTTTATCCTTCGCCTGCGGTTCTAGAACTTTTGCATGAAATCCTTGTACAGATGACCATACTCGTGATAAATACGACATCTGAAGGGAATGTTTTCATAGTCTAGAACTTGGTCCCACATGTCCTACTCAACAACCAAAGAAATTTTGGTTGGCAAGGGTTTGCTGAGATCCATTAGAACGTAGATACGGGCATAAATCATTTGTTCCAGCTGTAAGGAAGTATCAGCTGCCATCATAAATGTCCCCAAAGTATTACCAATCACCATAAACACATTTTGATTCCAATATTCAGCTGAAAGACCAAAGATTTGCACTCAAACCAGAGCTACAGAAAGCAGTTCTTCATCAGCTTTGAATCTAGGATGCCAGGGTTTCATGAACAAACCCGCCCGTCCAAAAAACCATGGTCCGCCTTGAAATATAAATTCTCAGTCTATGGGTGCGGCAAATAAAACCAAGAAATACCGATTTGGATACACACAAACCGTATACTCTAGGTTTTTCTTGCCCAGTCTTTGAAGGCCATCAAGGAAGGCGAAACCCAGAAACCGAACAAACAGACCTCGATTTTCAGTTCATTAATGCTACTCTGCACGTCCGATTTCAGAAGAGTTAGCACTGGTGAACCATCAGTTGCCTTCATACAACCATTCTCATTCTTTATGAAATCGTGCCTGGGCATCCTCAAAGGTTGTTTTTGCATATTCTGTCCGGACATGTGTGTTTTATGACCACCACGAAAGCTTCTTTGAAAGTTAATTTGGCAGTGTCCATTTTATTCATATTTCCATTGCCCGTATCATGACAGTGTCTAACAGTCTCCATGCGTATAAAGGACAAATTCAGGAATCCTCATGTTTTCCAAAAAGGGAAAACGTGGAAGGGTGTCAATATGAAGCTCACTACCTGTCCCTCAAACCCTTCAGAAAAGACATAACAAGGGTCCCGACAACCCAATAAAGGATTCCGCTAACCAACAAATTAGAGACACAAAGAAGAATTTTCACTACTCTGTCGTGCGAAGGAATACGACCAAGGATACAGCTGAAACGGACCAAAAGGATTCCCCAGCAGGTGTTTATCACTTATAGCCAGCTCGTCGAAGGGCAGAAAACAAGGATCAAGCTGCTATAAATGTCATTCCTCATCAGCCAGTCTTGTGGGTCTTCGATTCTCATCTGGGAAGTCTTTGCCAAGTTTTGAAACAGCAGTTACTTCATAGAAATTTTCAGCTTCTAATCAATACACATGCTCATATAGGATACATTTTTGGAAAAGTCTCAAGATATGCTAATTTTTTCTTTCATTTTCATACTTATTAATTCCTTGAATCTCCTTATAATTAGTGACTAAATGAACATCATCTCAAGGATCTGTTGAATTCTTATAAACTAACAAAAATGAATACATAATTGCTTGGCATTCGATGATCACGATTCACGATGAGGTAGAACTGTTATATAGTTTTACTATTATGCATCGGTTCAAGTGGGATTCATAAGCCAAACAACACAATCAATCCAACTACTCTTTTCAGAACATTTAAACCCCACTTGCCACTTTCAGGGATATAGTCATTCCCTTGATTTATAAGTATATATACATTCATTTTACCATTTTCCTTGTGAATTAGTAGCAAGGAAGAAAAGATGGATTGGTAAATACACTAAAACGTATGCTTTTCCAAATCACATAAAGATGATATGGTATCCATTCCAATCAAAGCATTTGTTGGAAAAACTTTTTTAACCAATACTAAGGGGAGAAGAATTAAATGATTACAGTATCTCTAAGAACATACGTAGGAATAAAACAAGATGTGGAACAATAAACATCAACATAAAGTGACTTCCATCGCTTATCAAATTGAATCCAATACAAAACATTGCTACCAATACCATATCTCAAAAATCTTAAGCGTGTCAGAGGAAAGTTATTCCAAAGTTCAAGTTTCCAAAAAGGTTCATTACTAAGGTAGCACATTTATAAAAATAATATTTGATATATTTTATGTGCCTGTTCAACATTTTCATTAACACCATGCTATATAATTGAACAGTTTAGTGTGTATAGTGGTGCCCATGAGAATCAATCATTAAACCACTCTAAAGTTTTTGAAAGATTGATATGTATAAGGCTTTGATAGGTTGAAACTTGAAATTACAATGAATTGTTTAATATCTAATTGCATAGGTTTGACAAAATTTTGGGAGGTCACCATCGTACTCAATGGCTGGTGATCAAACTGAAAGAAGGCTGGGCAGACCACTTATACCCCTCACTTTTGAAACTGTTGGGACGTGAAACCTTGCACAGGTTAGGCTAAACTTCGTAAATATATTAAAAAAAAGAACAAAATTTGACCATTATCAAATCTTGTGGCAACACTAGCTTTAAACTATGCAATTTAATCATCAGGAGAAATGCAATTTCAAAAGTCTCGAGTTTGTCATAGGTTAAATCTTATTATTCTATAAACCAAAGTACCTTAAAAATTGCATAAGAAATCTCTACTTACAAAATACAAAGTTCCACCTTATAGTAAAACATAAACGATGAACATAAGTCTAATAGAAAATGTTACCTTCCAGACTGTGTGGTTGAACAAGACGGAATCCTTCTTTAGTAGATCCTGGAGTTGCTCCATCTCAGCTTTTGTATTTCTTATTACTTTTACCATTCCACTATCTACATTTGGATCTAGAAAGCAATTCCTCACAATCGCATCCTTTGTTATCTTTGCCCATATAGAGTTACTGTTCAAAAGCATGGGCCCATTCCCAACGATCCAAAGGCAGAATCTGTTCATCAACATTACAATATCATCCTAGTTGTAACAAATCACTTAATATTAATGTTCATGCAAAGGACATAAGCTCTTTGGGAGGATAAATTTCAATAAATAAAGAGGCAAAGAGTTTTCAGAACACTAATCCCAAAAAAAAACAGCGAGATTAAAAAATGACCTTGCACGTGTTAATGAAACATTCGCACGTCTCCAATTACAAAGAAACCCAATGTCGTTAGTTCTAACAGTTGAAATTATGATAATGTCCTTCTCCCCACCTTGAAATCCATCCACAGATTTGACCTCTATATCCATAGAGTTCCTCCATTCATCTTTGTTCATTAGCTTACCCTCCAAGTACATAACTTGAGCATTGTAAGGCGATATTACACCAACACTAATTTTCAAGCCTTCTTTGCGCATGCGCAAACTGTCAAATATGTAAATTTAGAAAGATTGTTTCAAATATTCTTAGTGGATAAAATACTAATAAAAATTTCCTAACGATAGGAGAAACAGAAATGTCACCAATTTTATGTTTTTCACATTTTTTTAATTGCTCAAATATAGAACATTGTTAGAAGGATTTAGATCACACACTAGAGCATAAATTTAAAAATCCCATCTGGACATAACATGCATAAAACTGCCTACCAAAATATGAAATAGATGAAAGATTTATTCATATTTAAAAAAGTGTTTTATAGGTATATCACCATTACTTAATAGTGTTAGGATACTAATCATTTAATAGAGATAGAGATATATAAGATTACCCTAGCAACAGGCACAGAAAAAAGCAGAGTTTTTAACAATATGAAGAAATAAAAAGTCTTGAAATAGAAGGATAAACTCTTAAACTAGAAGGATGTTATAGACAAATAATACAAACTGCATAATGCTCAAGTCCAATACTGGAAATGACATTCTTGTGAAAGCTTGGAATGTCCATTTGCTCGGATGACAACCATCCTCTAATTTCATCTATTTTATTATTTATAGAATTAATTAATTCTGAAAATCTTAATTTATTGTAAAAGGCTTTAAATAAATCTCTGAAACAATGTTTTGCTATTTCTTACTCAACCCAAACTGTTTTACGGTTTACCTAATCACCGATAACAATGATTCAGAAAACCCAAGAAAAGAGTTTATGCAAAGAGAGATTTTTATTTAACATTAAAGTCGCATATTTCATTGAGTATAGTTTGATCAAATGCAATGGAAACTCCACTATACATGATTAACATTGCACACAGCTTCATGCAACTCTATAATAACTGTACAATCACACATGGAATTACAATTTCAGCATTGTCACTGAAAATGACTTCCTACTGTCACATTGTCTTTGAAAACCAAATTTACTTCTTAAATTGTTTTTGTAATGTCCCTTTCTAGGGCTGAGACACACAAACCCCAAACTGAATGCAATCTGATTTTTATAACAGCAGATCCAATATTCCTTAAAACCCTAGCAGTGAACTGAAATTTGCATGTTAGGGCATCAAACACCCATCAAACAAGCTGAAATTAAATATATCAATGCTTCTCCAATTTATATATAATTAATGGAACCATTACCAAGCCAAAACATGTGCCAAATCTGAAATATTACCCAGCTGCAATTTATTTTAGGACAGCAGAAGTGCAGTCCACAAAAATAGCTAAAAATGAGGTCTCCAAACCCCAACAATTACAAAATGCAGAAGATACCAGCCTTATAAATTATGATAAATCTGAATATCAAATAATAATGAAGTTTTGTGCCCTAGAAGGCACCCAAATGATCTCTAACCCTAGTCGCTCCCTAGAAAAGGGCTCCAAATAATATAAAAACCCTTGAAATCACTCCTCTTTGATGCCCTAGTTGCAAACCAGCAAGATGGTCTTCAATAATGCCTTCACCACCACCAACTTGGAGAGTTTTTGTTCTCCAATATGCCACAAGGAAGGGTTTCGTCCTCCTTGGATGCCACACTAATGGATTGTCGCCCCTTAGTGGAATGGAATTAGAGCAATCAGCCCTAGAACCAAGTATAAAAGTGTATATGCCAAAAGTGATCCAAAATGAGCCCCAACATTTGCTTTTATAACCTTTTCTTTTCTTTCTTTGTGGAGCACTCCATGTAGGCCTCTTATTTCTTTTTATTATTTGTTTTTCCCTCATAAAGAGGGACGACCTCCTTCTCCCTTTTATTTTAGTATTTAAAAATACTTTTATTTTAATAATAATAATATGAAGTTGTCCCAACATAAGAATTAGTCGGGCCCAACTTACAATATCATTAATTATTTTTAATTTAGAAAAAGGGGACATTACATTTTTACATCAGTGATTTTCATTATTTATAAGTGATTAAACATTTACTATTTCTTAAGGATTAATTTTATCTGAAATATGTAATTTACTCATGTTATGCACCAAAGAACCACGGGAACAATGCAACAACATTGAAATATAATGCAATGTCAAGATGTACATGCTATCCCCCAACATATGTGGATTAATCAGCCCCAATGTGGAAGGAACAGAATATGTTTCATTGATTCGTGGTTGCTCAAATGTCTAGAGAAGTAGAAAGGATTCAAAAGGAAAAGAAAGGTCCATGATGCATGGATCCCCACCTATAGACTCCAAGGTAGCTTATAACATAAGAGACAACCGACCCCATACTATACACTAACTCAGGATTGAAAAGGAAAGGTCTCCAATGCATGGTGCCTCGCCTATAGTCCGTAGAGTAGCTTTATATAATATGATACCACATAGTGCTACCCGTAGGGTGGCATTGTAATGATACGAGGAGTAGATACCCTACCGAGGTGCACCATATGTGCTACCATGATAGTAGGCATACATACCCTAGCCCCTACCATGAGATCGGGAATACACCCTCCCAGGCCCTTACGACATGAACATATGACCTCCCTTCCAAGAGCATGAGTTCTTCGCAATGAGGCCCCCTACAGTGTACAATGGGACTCAATCTAGTTGCCATATTATAATGGATTTGTTTCTTATCCTAGTCACCTTTTCATAATAATGTTGCATATCGTGTTCCAATACCCATCGGGCCTTGTGTACTCCAAGATTTTCTTAAAATAAAATAAACCCTATATAAGAATTCAAAAGTGTTTTTGATTTTGTGAAATTATTAAGAACATTCCTTCTTTTCTATCGAACCTAGTGTAGTGATGCAAAACCAGTCTAAATTGAGTGCGATACAACACTAGCAGCATGAGAAAAGTAAACCAGTAATAATGTTAATTCTAGGTGGATATTGACCCTACCCCGCAAAACTATTAATTTCATATCACATCTAATTGCATAAGACAATTCGATCTATTGGTTTACGCTATGCATACAAGACAATGTTAACAAAAGGAATCGCATGGGTGGATGATAGGAAAGTATGAGGAATATATGGTGAGCCTTCGACTTATAGAGTACAAAGATGACAATGGAATAAACACTATGTTTTTCTGTTTGAGAATATGTCTACTCGGAAAAATTAATCTCACAATTTGTATTTTCATTATCAAGAAAGACAAAGGAGAAATTAAATTCCATTGAGCTCCTAAATCAATCCACCGAGTTTCATTAGAGACACTTAGCATCCCAATAATTTTTTTTTTTTAAATATAAAAGGAAATATTCCTTCCAATTTATTCTAATTTATTTGTAATTTGGACCCCTTTGTTTTTCAAAATATATGAAAAGAAATTATTGATTTTGGATTTTGCTAGGTAATGAACTTGATTGATTTTCTATGCACCTCCGACTTATAGAGTACGAGAGATGGAAAAGGAATAAACACTCTAGTTTTCGTGTTTGAGACTAATATGTCTACTCGTACAAATTAATCTCACAGCTCGTATTTGTCATTATCAAGAAAGATAAGATACGGAGAAATTAAAGACCTCGAGCTCCTAAACCCAATCCACCGAGTTTCATTAGAGACACCTCTTCTTTTTAAATATAAAAGGAAATATACATTACAATTTATTGTAATTTATTTGTAAACTAGACCCCTTTGTTTCTCAAAAAATATGAAAAGAAATTAGTGATTTTGGATTTGGCTAGGTAATGAACTTGACTGTTTTTTCATGTGCACTCTATCTTGGTGGGGCCTTCATTTACATGATTCTTGTATGATCAAGGACAGCTGAAAAGTGAGGCCTCTTTTACATGATTCTTGGATGATCAAGGACAGGTGAAAAAAATATAACATACAAACTAGTTGTCTCCAATGATATTTTTATGAAGAACAAGGTGTAAGCCAACCCTTCAAAATAACATCTATTATCCTAGGTCAGTTAAAGATTTTCAAGAAAAATATAGTTATACAAATTAAAGCTCGGGATAAATGGATTGTGAGTGATCCGAGCAGCATAAGTGTTTTGGAGTTGGATCCGTGCCTTCCCAATGCCCATTCACATTTTTTCAGAACTTTGCAAGGTGTTTACAAGCATTTTTGCACACCTATCACAAATTGCATTTAAGAATATTTTCTTTGATGGGAAGCTCATTTCTTCATTGTGAAGCAAATCCTTTTCGATGCGAAGCCCATTTATTCATTGTGAAGAAATGCCTTTGGTGCAATGATAACTTCTTTGTTGCAAGAAGAAAATCTTTTTATGAAAGCTTCTCCATGTTGGAAATACCATGTTTTAGACTTACCAAATATTGTTGTAAAGCTCCTCTTTTACACCATTAGTAAACAACACTACTCCCTTCACTCCTAAAGGGTAGGAGCCTCTAGTAAGACCCAAGGGATTCCAATCACAGATCACGAGGATGGAGCCCTTTACTACCGAATTTTGACAATCAAATTTTGACGCCAATTAGCTCAGCCATCGGAAGAAAAAATATCACACATGGAAGTGCAACCATTCCAACATTAGTAACAATTATTCAGTCTGCAAAACTTTGTAACATTATGTAAATACATTTGATACAAGTTATAAGAATCAAATAGTGGAAGATAGACTATAATTGAAGGTTTTGTTACGCCTTAATCATATATCTTATATTGGATGTATATAGCCGACTTGTGGCTATCATAACTTCTTATCATTATGTATCTCTTTCATATATGTTATATTTTCATTAGTGGGTCGGCCTTGGTGTTGGCCATAGCATAGGAATAGTATATATAGGGGTTAGTAGGTAGTAGTTGATCATCATTCAAGCATTTGAGTCTTATTGTCTGGTTTGGAGGTTGCCCCCTCGAAGTGGCTAAGCTATTATTCGTGCACATTGAGAGCATTTATCTGAAATATTGTGTTCATTGGTGTTATATTTCTGCTAATAATCAGATTTATACAAGTAATTACATTACAAGTGGTATCAGAGCTTGAACTCGCCAACATTGCGTTAAACCCTAATTGTGAAGGTTCGTCCATATCTCAAAATCGGTAGCGAATTTTTCTACAAATTTTTCTGAGGTGTGGGAAATAAGTCAAGTAAGCTTCCCTCCAAATTTTAAGAATTTTTGACTTGTTTTGCAAAAGTTATAGCGGTTTTATGTTTTTTCATAATTCGGCTACCTAGGGTGCAATTTGTGGAATTTTTCAAAGTTATTTACATTTCCAGAAAGAAGATTAAAAATTAGTTTGAGTTCATTCTTTGAGTTTTATAAAATTTGGCCGAATTCCTATTGAAATCCGAAACCCTAAATTTCGACCTTGATCCTTAAATCTTACCATTTTGGGGCATCATGGCTGGGCCTTCGACAAGAGGCAAAAAGAATCCCATCACTCGGGTAAAACCCCGATAAGGATGAGATAATAGTTGAGGAGTTAGAGTCAGAAGGGGTATCTACAGAGTCCTCATGGTTAGGGTTTACTTCAACTGACCATAAGGTCAGCTATCTTGAGTTAGAATTGCGAAACCTCGAAGGTAGAGTGGCCAACAAAGAAGATGTAGAAAAGATTGGACAACGATTGGAGGATTTCATTAACCAATTTAGTTACAATATCATGGGTCATCATATCCTTCCTAATCAGCCACAAATCAATCATACTCATATTAACCAGGGTGGATCTTTAGGTCAAAGTAATAGACAAACTAGCCAAGGTGGATCTGCAAACATGACCAATCCAAATACAAACACTCTACAAGCCCGTAACATGATTCCAAAAGTGGAAATGCATAAGTTTGATGGAAAGGATCCACTCAATTGGATTAACCAGATGGAGAATTTCTTTGATCTTCATCAGATTCCATCAGACAAAAGGTTACCATGGCATCGTTGTATCTTGAACCTGACCAATTCATTTGGTATCGATGGTTATGTGCTCAAAGGAAAAAGAGTGGCCTCAATGTTACATGGACAATATTCACCGAAGATTTACAATTGCACTATAGTTCTAGTGTGTCAGAGAATTATTTCAGCCAATTAGCAAAGCTCAGACAAACAGGAACAATCAAAGATTACATCCATCAATTCCAAAACCTTTCCTTACGGGTGGAAAATATTCCTGAAGATAATTTGAATGACTTATTTCTTAGGGGTCTTAAAGAACAAATTGAGACTGAGGTGCGTATGTTTAATCCTCATAAGGTTTCAAACTCTATGATCATGGCACGTAGGGCAGAGGAAAAATTTCTTTCCAAAGTAGGAAACAAACTGTCAGTAATATCAGAGATCATAGCACCCTTCCACCATCATTCCTCGGACCAGTGAGACTGACACCTCAACAAATTGAAGAAAAGAGAGCCAAAGGGTTATGTTTTAATTGTGACAAAAAATTTGGGCTAGGACATAAGTGTGCTAAAAAGAAGTTGTTCTACATTGAGGGACCTAATGAAGAAGAAGAAAATGAAGAAGATGAAGAGGTAGAGCCAGAGGAGGAATTAGGAGATCCCCAACCAACAATATCATGTCATGCAATTTCTGGTATTAGCACTCCCCAAACTCTCAAAGTAGTTGGATTCTTAAAAAAACAGAGGGTAACAAAGTGTTGATTGATTCGGGAAGTACTCACAATTTCATCAATCATAAGTTGGCGACTTGAACTACTTTGTTTATCCAACTCCAGAATGTCAAGTCATGATCGCTGATGGGAAAACTGTTAGTTGTTTAGGAAAATGCCATAACATTAATCTTGCCATGGGAGATTACTTGCTAACTAGCAATATGTATGCCATTGCCATGGGAGGAGCAAACATTGTGTTAGGAGTTCAATGGCTTACCACCTTGGGAACCATTGAAATGAATTTCCAAGAGTTGTTCATGCAATTTCAATCAGAAGGGAGGACTTTTAAACTAAAAGGACTAAGAGCAAAGTCCCCACAGATGGTAAGTTCTCATCAGATGCAAAAATTGCTTAGAAAGGGTGCGAGAGGATTCAGAAGCACAACTATTTTCATTGAAGCACATCATTCCAATACATTTAATCCCGCAGATATGCAAGTTAGCTTATAGATGAGCACTCAAAGTGGTGTTTGGAGAAATGCCCAAGGGGTCCGCCTCCGAAAAGAGACCATGACCATGCCATCCAAATTAGTACTGAGTGGAGTCAACCACCCAACATCGACCTTATAGGTACCCCTATGTGCAAAAGAGTGAGATTGAGAAGATAGTTCAAGAGATGTTAGAAGCAGGACTTATTCGTCATAGTCAAAGTGCTTACTCTTCTCCTGTAGTGATGGTACGAAAAAAAGATGACAATTGGCGCATGTGTCCAAATTACAAGGAACTCAATAAGTACACAATTAAAGATAAGTTTCCTATTCCTGTAATTGATGATTTGCTATATGAGTTACATGGTGTTGTTTACTTTACAAAACTTGATCTTCGTTCTAGATATCATCAGATTAGAATCAAGGATGAAGATATTCATAAAACAACCTTCAGGACACATGAAGGACACTATGAGTTCTTGGTAATGCCTTTTGGACTAACAAATGCACCCTCTACATTTCAAAGCTTGATGAATTCCATCTTTAAGCCATTTCTTCGAAAGTTTGTTTTAGTGTTCTTTGATGATATATTAATATATAGTAAAACGTGGGAGGAACACCGCATCATGTAAATAAGGTGTTGGAAACTCTTGAAACATCAACTTTATGCAAAGCCTTCTAAGTGTTCTTTTGGTGTCAAGGAGGTTGAATATCCGAGTCATATTGTCTCTTATGAAGGTGTTAATGGTGTCACCCAGATTTCATCCTCAAATCTGCATGACTACCCTATCCGAAAAAATTTCGTATTTTTAAAATAATGGGTCGCTTTTGTGTTTTTATTGCCTCGAAAGTTCTTGTATTGTGTCAAGATATTCCCAAAGAGTCTTTTTCGCCAAATACCCAGATGCCCAAAATTGTTATATTCCGTTGCGGGATTTTGTCTCATGGAAATTTGTACTTAATTATTTTGAGCCCCGTTTGAGGCTATTTGCGCTCCGTTTTAACTTTGTTATGTGTGAATATGTCATTATTCCTATGTGTACAGGAAGGGTTTTAACTTGGAATAAGTTTTGAGCTTTATCTGTGACTTTTGTCTTTTTTCGTGTTTTTGTGTGTTTTCGCTTTTCGTGAAATTTCTCTTGAACAATTCCTTTGCCGGTAAGCCCAATTTTTGGCTGGAGCACTGGAAAACATATACGCACACTATGCCGTGAGGAAGTCACCATCGGAGGTCCGGATCATGGGAAAAAGCGAAGTCGCAGCAGAAAAGCCCTCGCGGGATTGGTGCATATTTGGAAAACAAAGGATTTAAGCCGCAATGGGAAAAATAGAAGCCGCAGTGCAGGTGGGAATTTTATACCGCCCTGGCAGAGTACTTTTTCCCGTGTTATAAAAGTCACTTAAGCGCAAAGTGGGAAAATAGAGGTTGCAGCGGTGGGAATTTATTGTCACTTTCGATGGTAAAAATTCCCATGATAAAATAAAAGGAAAGTGATTTAAGTGAAATCATGGGATTTTCGTGTTCTGCCTTGCGAGGTAAATAATCCCATTGTCAAAGTCAAATCACTTAAGTGGATCATGGATTTTGGTGCCTACACCTGCAGGTAAAGAATCTCATTGTGAAAAATTCTTAAAAATAGAATTATATGTGCAAAAAGTGCGCCCCCTTTGGTGAGATGATGGCAGCCTTTAAGCGATTATTTTAATTAATCTATTCTTCTAAAAAGTGCGCCCAAGCTTGGAAGAAGTCAACAAGTCAAAAGTGGAATAAAAGAAATGGATTAAATTATTAAATTTAATTTATTTAGTGGTTGCCCCCTTCCTTTCAAAAAAAGTGCGCCCCATTTGAGAGATATTTAATGATTTTAAAGGCATTAAATCATTAAATTTATTTCTATTTTCAGGTATTGGCTATGATCAAAGCACACTTTGTGAAGCTTAAGTGAAGTGATGTGTGAAGGATTAAATTGGATTAATTTAATTTATTGGATGGCTGTCCTTAAACATACTATTTTTAAAAGAGAAGAGCATTATTTTTAATTAATTAATTGCCTTTAATTGTTAGGGCAATTATTAATTATAGAATTGTGAAGGTTATATAAGCATGGGCAGCCATATGGGTAAATTATTTGATTCACAGGTAAAGAATTGCAGCCAAGAGGAAAAGTGCACCCCCATTTGAAGAAGGATTTTGCTCAGGCAAGGTGGTAACAAGGCTAAAAGCTTCCAGATTTGGCGCATGCTTTGAAGGAGGTGGATCTTTGTCTGCATAATTGTTTGCATAGGTGTTATAGGTGCTCAGGTGTTGTTGAAAGGATTCATGCTCTCTTTATGTGCAAATTAAACACCCATTTTTGGGGCAGCGGGCTTGAAAAGTGCAGATTTTTACAATTAAAATTCACTATTCATGCTCTGGTGGTCATTTTTGTCTGAATAAATTGTAGGAATTCATTACAGTGCTTTACAAAAGAAAATGAGTTTTTATCAATGTCCAATACATTCGCATATATCCTCCGAATCTAAAGAATTGTCCAGATCCGCACTAAAGATTGAAGAAATCCGCCAAGTAAGAAGAAAAGAATTATTGATAAAGATAGACAAAGCCATGGCGAAGAGAGATGAAAAGAAAGCACGATGGAGTCATGCATCGCTTCCAAACTGCAGACATGAGGAGATGCGGATCTAGGCCGGAACCTCTTTCAAATTTGATTGATAGATCCAGAGCTGGAAAGACTTCACCATGCGTATGGTTAAAAGCAAAGTGGAATTGTCCGAGTGCAGCTTTCCCATGTACATGTTCTCAATTGCCGAATTTGTTATGGAGTGCACTAGATCTTACCATCCTTCATCCAGATCAGTGCGTGATGCTACGGGAAAGACAATAATTTGTTTGGACGCAGAGTTCATCAATTATTGTTTAAAGATTCCAAAGGCGAAAAATGGTGACTTCCATTAGTCTTCAGGATGCCGGCAACAGGTGGGAGAAGCATAGAGCTGATTGCGTGAGCATAATGAATAGCCGATACATGAAGAAGCCTAGATCTCCTTCAAAGTTCCCGAGAACTCTTCCGCGGTCCAATTTGGTGCAGGAGGTAGATGATGTTGTCAGATTACTATGCAGGATTAATGGCGAAGCGAATGCTTACACTTTTCGAACATGGATGTATGCTTTCATCAGGACCATTGAAGTCAACAAGGTTGATTCCATAATCAATTGGTCGGAAATTATTAGCAACAACATCGGTGAGCAACTCCGGAACGTGAAGCGTACTTTCAGCTTCAAGATGACTTCATACTTGGTGTATGCTGCAGCTTCACAAGGCATCTTTTCCAAGCTAGATAGATGTGGTGTTCTTTCTAAGGACCCCATTTTCGAGTGCTACCCATGCCCAACCGTGTCTCTGCGTGCGAGAAAGACTTCAAAGTGATCAACGATGAATTCTTCTACGATTTCATCTGTAGGCTAGATAAAGACTTGAAGGCCAACAGGTAAGCAAGGAAGCGTGGGAAGTCGTGTGTCTAAGATTGGCAGTCTATTCATTCAATTTGCAGATTTCACATACCTCAAGGTTACGGGCTTTTCTGGAGAACCAATAAGGATGCCTAGGTATCCGAATGATAGATTGATCCCATGGAGCTAAGCAGGCAACTTGTGGAGTTACACGATCTTCAGTCAAAGCGGCACAAGTCTACGGGCTTCTTCCCAATCACTGTGGGACATTACAGCTGCATTAGCATTCATAGAGCTCGAGGGATGGAGGCGCAAATGTTATCCGAGTATGAGCAAGAGTTCTTCCCTGCACGGCTGAACTTCGATCCATTTGAGTAGCCAAGAAGAAGATCTCCAGTGAGTACGCACATGTGCCTTCATTAGAGGATTTCTCGGATGAAGTGCAAAAGTGAGTACGGGTTAGAAAGAGAGATTTC